>BMAU01002595.1:0-29957 GCA_019973935.1 Trichonephila clavipes | reverse complement strand
CCTAAACGCGATGGCAGTTCGTGGTTCTAGATTGAAAAAGTTTTCGATAATGTTACGTGGTGAAGAATAGTAATTATACGTGATATAGATCCATTAATCAAGGTGTGTACCATTGCACACGAGTTATTGCAAGACCTCATGTAAAATTATTGTGATCGTTTACTGATACTACAACAAGGTAGGATTGATAATATAATATTAATATTAGGATCAGTGATTGTATTAGAATTGAGAGTAAGAGATTGAGTTATTGATAGTGGTCCGAGTTAGGTTAAATCGTTATAAATATATTGTGTATGGTGTGTTTGGCCATCGTAGATTCTCTCACAGAAATTATTATAATCCAATTTGTTAAAGGTTTAAGTCAGTGGTTCTCAAACTTTCACTACTGGCGCCCCCCTTTTCAATCACAATTTTTATCGCCCCCTTATACATTAATAATGTACTGAATGCTATAATAATGCACTTTGACGCTAAAGCTACAATACGATCGTAATTATAAACCGTACAAATTAACAAGATAAGTATTAAATTTTGTATATCTTAATTTTAAGCAATATATATATATATATATATATATATATATATATATATATATATATATATATATATATATACATATTGCATTTTAGTTCGATTCACTATAAAAGCGTGTTTTTTAGTTTGTTTTAAAACTATAATTTATTTTATAGTTATTTTTACTATACACTATAAAAATCACAATTCCAGTGAATAGTTTTATTAAGAGAAAATACACTTACCTACTTTCAAGGACTTTTCAATTTTTCTTAGAAAATTTGAGAAAAAATCCAATAAAACTAAGGAAAATGTTCCAAATGTGCGTGTCCTTATTAAAGGACATAAATCACAGACACTTTTCGCTAACAACACAAGAACGTTATTTTCCAGCTAAACTCAAATCAACTCAAACGTTTCATGTCTCACGATTTTCTGATACTTTCGCTATATATATATATATCTTAATTAATATGCATTATTTCAGTAGGTTCTTCAATTGCTTGATCAGTTTCAACTTCCTTTAATAGGGATCACAGATGCTCATTTTTTTTAATATTCTGCTTATTTATATTTATAAACCATAATAAGTCGTACAACGCAGCAATCAAAACTACAAAATTGCTCATGGGGAAAGTGTAGCATGTTCTAAAAAATAATTGTGTAAAACGTTCTTCATTATGCATTATATGTTTCAGAATACTCATGCTTATCCATATATCATAAAACTCTTTCACATGGAAAAAAGATGAAACAGAAATATATTATATATATTTACAACTTCCCTAAAAAGACAGAGATAACCATACCAGTAAGTTCGAAGGTCAGCTAAAGTAATATTTTAGGTTAAAAGAAACGTAATAAAAAATCTCTCATCGTTGGATATCGTTATAAGAAACGTAAAAAAAAATCTCTCATCGTTCTCATATTGACCGCAAAGCAAACAAAATATTTGTTTAATTTGGTTATAGGATCAAATACGGCTAATGAGCGTTTGAAGTGGAATCTTATATTTTTGATGATCACCAGATGATAAAAATAAATTATATTAGTGTAAATGTGTATTTTTTATTATATCAGAAAGCATCTCGTTTTACTTCGTTCCAAAAAATATTTTTTAAACCTTTTATTTTCAATATGCTCGCGCCCCCCTCACAGGGTTACCACGCCCCCCCCAGGGGGGCGCGCCCCACAGTTTGAGAAACACTGCTGTAGAGAAAATACCATGGCTAATGCGTTTTGGGTTTCTGAGAGAAACAATATTTCGAAGTGATGGAATAATACTGAAAATGATGCATCTAAAAAACAGTCCTCAGCTGATTCTGCAATTAGACTTCCGAATACAAGTATTCTGAATTCAAATGCTGCAGATATAACTGAATAATTCCTTGATGTACCAAACTACATTATACTAAACATATTGTAGTACTATATTTTAAAGTCGTACGACAAGAGCTAAAACTTCCTAAACTGCCCCAATTTAAAACTGAAAAATTAAATTTTATGAGCAAACTTGACTATTTTTAGATAAAGTTAGTATCATTATTATTTTGTACATACATGCTTTGTGTTTCAAAACTTTTGTGAAATATTAGGTTAAGATAAAGTTGAATAAACTGACGTCTTAACAAATGCTATCAATATTATGCAAAAATATTTTTTGAATTAAAAATATAATTTTCAGTCATATTTAATAAAAATAGTGTTTTAATGTAGAACATACATTGAAAAAAACATATTAAAAATTAGAGTTTTACGAACATTATTAGTTTTTGTTTTATGACTTTACAAACTTTAAATGCGTTTTCTCAGACTTTTAATTTTGAAGGTATAAGTGTTTTTAATCCCTAAGGCTTTTTTCCTGTTCAAGATAGAGCCTTGAATTTTTTTGTATATACTCCCAAATGTATGTTCTATAAAAGTTAGTATTGATTTAGGGCTGAGAACTCTAGTTATTTTTTAAAAAATGCTTAAGTTGATAGTTTAAAAATTTTCGTGTTTTTTCCAGGTTTTTCTAGAAAAATAATTATTAAAAATCAACAAGGGAACAGATTTTCAAATCCATACTAAATATTGTTTGTAATAATCTAAGAATCATAAATAACTTAAAATTACTAAAACATTTTAAAAATTGAGTATTTTATAAGAGTTTGAAAAAACTTCAAAAATTCCAATTTTTTTAAAATTGTCAAATAATGGCTGGTCAAACTGACTTTTTACTTACAGAATCAGCTTAATAATATAATCCAAATACACAGTTCAGTCACATTAAAGTGACCACTACGTACTTTCGACTTTGACGTTAAATAACCAATCACAGAAGGATGCTGGCATCGCAGTGCTATTGAGCGTATATAAAGAGTGTGTGAGGGCTTCGGAAAACACTACAATCGTTGGCGTAATGCAAACATGTAAAGAGTTATCCGAAGTCCAAAACGGCATAATTTTTGGCTTTCGGGAAAGGGTTGGAAGCATTTCCGAAACGGCTAAGTTTGTGGTCTGTTCGTGTGTCACCGTGGTTAAAGTATACAGTGCATGGCAAAATGGGACCGTCCAAAATCAGTGACGTGGCAAATGTGGTGTACCACGGGCCATAGGTGATAGAGGTGAGTTCGGGAGAATAGACGTGCTACCGTTAAGCAACATACCACCCAGATGAACCAAGGGTCTACCAACAGTGTCTTCCAAACTACTGTTCAGCGATCGTTGTTGCGTCTGGTTCTCCGAAGCAGGCGCCTGGTTCATGCACCTATGCTGACTGCTGTTCATCAGCAACGAAGACTGGAATTTCCATACAGGTACCGCAACTGGGCATCCAATGAGAGGCGACAGATAGAGTTTTCTGATTAATCACGCTTTATACTCCATCGGACGGATGGTTGGTGGCAAATACGGCATGAAACGTCTAAACGCAAACACCCTTCAACAATTGCTGGCAAGGTTCAGGCTGGAGGCGGGAGCATTATGGTCTGGGGAATGTTTTCCTTAAATTTTCTGTGTTTATTCATCATTGTGGAAAGCACGATGGATCAATAGAAGTGCACATCTGTCCTTTCAGACCATGTCTACCCCTTTATGCGCATTGTTTTTCCTCAGGATGGTGGCATCTACCAGCAGGACATTGCGGAGTGTCATACAACTGACAGCGTACGTGCGTGGTTCAAAGAGCACCAGGATCAGTTTATCGTTCTTCCGTGTCCAGAAAACTCACTAACTTCAGCCCAATCAATAATCTATGGAACTCTCTTGATCGGGTTGTTCGCGTCATGGATCCTCACGCGCGTAATCTAGTGCAGCAATAGAGTCGGCATGGCTCAACATCCTAGTGAATATCTTGAGGATGCTAAATGACTATTTTCCCCTCTGCGAAAGATGGTTATTCTGGCTTTTTACAGTGGTCACATTAATATGACTGGACTGTGTATAAAACATCAATTATTTTTACTGTAACTGTCTCCAAAAAAATTTTTTGAAAAAGGGTACCGTGTAGCCTTAACCAGTGACTCGGGAGGATCCGAATGCAGTAGTGATTGAGATGTCATAAGTCAAACACGAAACGAATACCAATAGATATTCTCAAAAAAATTATTTTTATTTGTTATATGTTAACCCTGATTGTATAATGTGTTGACAAGACAAACTAAATAATAAAAAATAACGGGCACTTATTTTTCATGATATTGAAACTGTGAATTTACGAAAGAGAAATCTACCAATTTCTAATAACAACTGTAATTCAGGAATAAGCTACTATAATTCCGGCAGTACTATCGTGACTATTTTATCCACATGATAATTATTCCCTATATCACTGATTATGCATACACACACTATTTAATAGTGATGTTCATTCGCGGCGTTGAGTTGTTTTACTTCAAAGTGCTAATTTGGCTGAATGGGAAAAACCAGAGTTAGAGAAATAGACCATTGTTACAGTGTTATTCATTAACGGAGGAGTCAGACGCAAATACATGTCAGCTTAAAAAAACTAAAACACACGATTTTATATTGTGTGTGAATTGAACTAAAAAGTAAAAAATTATTCTTAATATAAGAATAGAATGATTAACGAGAAAATGTTATTGGGGTAAAAGCATGGGGGCTTATCATTACATTTTTACACTAACTCTTCATTTCGGAATAGAACTTGTAAGAAATTATAACGATTGATATCGAACACCCCACGCATTTATCACAATGTCATTAATTTCCTCGTTTGTCATTTTATTCCTATATTAAGAATTATTTTTGACTTTTTAGTTCGATCTATATATTTACTATAAAAGCGTGTTTTTTAGTTTTTTTGATACTATAATTTATTTTACATTTTTTAGTTCGATTTACAATAAAAAAGTTTTTTAATTTTGTTTTTTTTTAGATTATCGTTTATTTTGTTTGTTGTATTTGTATTAACCGTGAGCGTTTTTACTTTAGGGTTGTAACATAAACTTTTAATCGTCGAATCTGGAATTACTCACCAAATCTGCAAATAGGTTCTGGAATGAGTCGTCAAATCTGGAAATGGGAAATCGTTAATCCTGATGATCCTCACCAAGACAGTGGAACAAAATTATTATATTATTGTATTGTTATCGATTCTTGACAAGTCTATAAAATTTCGAATTATTCTGACATTTTAAAGGGGTGAAAATCGAGTTCAAAAATATCCGTTGCATACAAGTGAAGCTAATAAAAGCGTGTTGAAAGGAGAGATCACAGGCACCATTACCGAAGTTCAGACAAAAAAAGAAATTTCTTAAGACTATCTGTTACCTGAAGGATAATTTTATTAGACCAGGGATGTCCAACCCGCGGCCTGGGGCCGCATGAGGCCCGCGAGATTTTTTACAACTTTACAAAATTCGTCTATTTTGTACAAAACTTTTTGTTTAAAGAGTTTTTATTCATTTATTTATTTTATTTTATTATTTTTTCTTGTAAAAAATACATCCAATAATTGTGCTATTATTTTATCACGTTGCTTCTGTTACTGTGAAATCTCTTTTTTTTTCTAAATTGAAATTTATCAAACATAAATCGTGCTCAAACTTAACGCACGAAATTCTGCAACATCAATTACGACACGCAAAAACACATGAATTGAGATCGACTTGCGAAAACTATGTGAAAGGGTTGAGAAACAGATATCTCACTAATTAAATACATTAAACATTGTTTGATCAATGCATTATTATTATTATTATACTATCTATATGTATATACATGAAAAGCAATAAAACAATAATGACATATCAGTCTTTTAAATTTTTACTCCAACAAATGTTTGTAATGGATAAAAATCTAATATAAAGATATATATTTTTATATGCGGCCCGCTGGTGGATCGTAAAGTTCTTCCAAAGTGACCCATGAGGTCATATGGGTTGGCCACCCTTGTATTAGATTATGAAACTCTCTAAAATGCTTCCTATCTTAAGATCTGAGGATTTTTTTATTGATAAAGGAATTATCAACAACAATCTCATTAATGATACAAATATCTTTCTCCCCACTACGAAAAGTTTTGATATATCAAAACTTCGATTATATCCAACATCTTAGCTAATTTCAGTCAGTTTATTTAGCTTCCCAATAACAATAATTGAAACATTACCCGCACAGATTCATTCCTATTTTAAATAGACGCATAAAACTAGAGTGCCAATATTGAAATATAGCTAGAGTACCCTTACCCCCTCCCCTCCTTCCGCCATCGTCACTTGAAATTAAAGCAGTGCTTTTAGAACTATAATATCGTCTGGACTTATTATCTCGAACTTCGGATCGTTCTCAATTAAACCGTCTCGATTTATAGAGGGCTATCATAATTAAAAGCATACCTTCCATCAACGCATAACATTTACGTGAATCCCAAAACAATTCTGAATGCACTTCACTTTAAATATACTTACATAAATTCTAATGAATGGTACTATCATTAATTGTATTGAAAACAAGTAATATAAAAAAAATTAAGTCAATTCCTACTTAGATCAAAGAAAAATTTTATTTCAGTTACTTTTTATTAAATAGTTACAATTAATAGAAATATGTCTGTACATATGACAGAATCACAACACTAAGTGGTAATTATTTTTTATTAATTATCATTAAAATATCATATTGTCATCCAAAACAATCGTGTATATAAAATTTCAGTTCAACTAAATGCCTTAAAACGTGAGAAAAAAAACCTTTTCAAGTCGCGAAAATGGTCGCTAAGTCGCCAAAAAGGATGTCAACGTGGCTGTATTTGTAATTATTTAAATAATTAGTTTTAATCAAGTAATTTTTATTAAATATAATTAAATTATTGTATTGTCATCCAAAATAATCATGTATATTAAATTTCAGATATATTTTAAATATATATATTTAAATATAATTTATATATTTAAATATATATATTCAGATATATTTAAATATATTTTATTAACGATTGAAAATTCCACCAAGATTAATAAATAAATAAACAAACAAACAAATAAATAAATATAGAAAGAGAGAGTGTGAGTTAATAGTAGGAATTGAAAAAATATAAACAATAATACAAATTATCTGAGATACAAAATCTAATTTTTTTTCATGCTATACATTCTTACTATGCACTTAACCTTAAATTTATAATCTTTATTTGTTACAATATAATAAAATATTCTCAAATATACACATAATTTATCTGAAAGACTAAACTAAACTTACAAATGTCTTTCATTAAATGGCATTATGACTTATTTTAATGAATTTGATCCATCCAACATTACGATGAAAAGTTATTAACTTTTTTAAATCCTATAAGGGTAAAATGCTACAGATTTAAATTACTTGCTACCCATCTTGGATTTTAAAAATTGCTTCTAAAATTTATAGAAAAGGTCGTAGAATGTAAACAATGCAATAAAAAATTATTTTTAAATCAGGATAAATGACTGATTTAAAAAAACTGATATTTTTAACTGATATTTTTTCAAGATTACTTCTCTCTCTATAAAAAAAAAGTTTTCCCAGAGATGCAGCAATAAATTCATTACGTACCATCGCAACAATGCCAACATTCAAGAAAACTCACCATTTAGCAACCCGAATTCGGTATGTGCTGTACGCGCTGAATTGACAACCATATGTTTCATTTCATATAATGTCTCCAATATGATTGTGATAGTATATTATTGCAAGCTCTCGCAGTAAAACATCGCAATGATTTCCAGGACTGGATCGTTGCGAGAGAAGAAAGGCGTTGTCTCATACTAAGACTTATTAACACATCAACCGAACTAAATACTCAAGTTTCCAGAAGGCTGCAAGTTTATCAAAATCTGAGGATTTTATCAATTAAGTGTTGGAAAATGCAGCTTCAGTGATGAATGTAACTGAAGGGGAGGCATAAGGATGAATTTTGCGAAAAAAGGAACAAATAAATAGCATTACGAAATGCATGTAAATTATAGTTTTACGATTTGAGCGATGAGTAGGAACAGTTTTACAATTTGTTCAACGTAGGATGGTTCTCGCCGTTAGTATTAAATAATAAAAATAATTATGTTGTATTATTTATTGTTTTGTATGTGGGATAATCAGAGTACTTATGATTTTCAATAGAAAATAATACTTTCAGCCCCATTAGTAAAAAGATAGAACGTAAAAGTTTCCATTAATGTTGTCTTTCACCAGTAATGCACTTAACTTTTGAAAGTAAATAACAAAAAGATAAGGTTTCCCTTAATATTCTTGCAAAACTGAAATAAAATTCATGTGGAGAACTATAAATATGTTTATTAAAAGTCCTTGCATTATTGCAAACTCAAAAAAGAAATAAAAAATAGGGATAAAATAATCAAAATATAAAGACAATTGAATGCCTCCATTTTTGTCTTTATATAATCAAATTATTTCCTCTTATAATTTGACATATTCTTGGCATATTTCCGAAGCAAGCAATTTCAACACTGAAATAAATTCTCCTCATAATATTTTTTCAAGCTATTAATTCAATTCCATAGAAAAATATTTTCATGAGACTGAATTTAAACAAGTTCTGCAGTTAGCATGTTAGTCCACATTGTCCAATTATAGAGACATAAAGTTCTTACGTTGCTAAAAAAATATATTATTTAATTACATTTTTAAAATTAAATTTTGCATGAGGTAGTGAAGAAAATTTTCTCTCTTTTATAATTAAACCTTATATTCCATATAAACCCTTGTATAAAGTAAAATCTGTGGAAAGTTATGAATGTATGTTATGACTGTTCTTGTCATCCAAGTCCACTTTTATTTGTATTCTGAATAAATTTAATTTTAACTTTTATTATACACTAAGAAACATTGAAAATAGTGACCCAAGAAGAAAGCATCTCGGATTGAAATAAAATTTAATACACATAATGACACAGATGAGAGATTCACTTGATCTCAAAAACAAGACAATTAAATGAATACAGGGTGTGCAAAGGCACAAATACTGGGCAACTTCAATAGCACGTTGGACCACCTCCAGCTGCAATACATGCCGCCACACGGTCCGGCATTGAGTTGATTAGACATCTTATGTTGTCCTGAGGTAGATGGGCCCACAAATATTGAACAACTAACTCTAAATCATGTACAGAGTGACACGATGGCATCTTCCGTTTTAGCTGATCCCACACGTGCTCTACAGGGGACAAATCGGGGGAGCGGGTCGGCCATGGAAGAGTCTGAAAATGACGTAGTCTTGAGCAACTCTTGCTGTATGCGGATTAGCATTATCTTGCTGGAAAATTGCCCCTGGGAGACCATTTAGGAAAGGTCCTACATGGGGTCGAAGAATATCATCAACGTAACATTGTCCCGTTAAGGTTCCACGCATCACAATTAAAGTGGACTGGCTATCATAGGCTATTGTCCCCCCAGACCATTACACCAGCTGTGCGGGTAGTGTGACGTAGAACAGTGTGTGGGGATTGTACCGCTCACCAGGGCGTCTCCACACCCGTACACGGTTATCATCTGTCCCCAAAACATACCGGAAGTCATCACTAAACATAACCGTTTGCCAATCTGTAACATTCCACATTGATCTGGCTTTGCACCACTGTAGACGCAGTTGCCGATATTCCGGTGTTAAAGGGAGTGCACGGAAAGGGCCCTTGGATTTAAGATTTGCTTCTGCAAGGTGTCTGGAAATTGTTTGTGGAACAATTGTGCTACGCCTACGTCTGCTCGTATCGTTGAACGAGTCACTGTGGGGTCCACAAGTGCTTGCCACACGATCCTTCGATCTTCTCTCCTCGGGGTCTTCCTGGTCGCTCCAGACCCGGTTTTCCGCGCGTGGGTACCTTTTCGTGTCCACTGCTCCCAACAATTTCTAACGGCACACTCCGAAAGATCCACCTGAGCAGCAACACGGCGTGTCGACCAGCCTGCAGTTTTCATCCCGATGGTCAGGCTTCTCTCAAACTCGCTTAACTGTGAGAAATGTCTTCTAGCACGTTTACCTGGCATGTTTCGCTTACCAAAGTCTTCCTACAATCGGCGGGTAATCGTCACGTTTATGAATCTTTGAATTTGCGCTGGCTTATATAGCACCCTCTTCCCGATTGTAGCGTCACCTCGGCGTGTATGAGCATGCGTATTGACACAAAACTTGGATCATTTGCATATCATATTACGCTGTACTTATTTGCAAAGTTTCGCGATTGTACTTAGCTTCCTTCTTGGGTCGCTATTTTCAATGTTCCTGAGTGCATTTTTAAAATTCAACAACGTGCTAGAAAAGAAAGTTCGTTTACATGAGTCTAAATTTTTATAGTAGAAATGTATTTAAGTTGACAATGAATAATTATTTTTATTTTAATTATTACTGGCCAATGCCAGAGGTAGGCAACCTTTTCATTGTGGCGTACCAAACCAATCAATCAATAGGATTCAGCGTCCACTACAGTAGGAAATGTAGGTAAAAATTCGATTCTCGCGATAATGCATGTAGAGTTAGAGAATAGAGGTCAATTACATAAAGATACTATTTTTTTTACATAGTAATTTTGCAACTTTTAAAGATATTCCTTGACATAAAAATAAACAGCATAAAATATAACTATTTCTTCAACATAATAAAAAACATTTAATTGTACATATATTACATATTTTTATAAAGATTTATTAAAATAAGAAATAGACAACGTAAATATAAGTATTCCCCTTCGTTACAGTTAAATAAAAAAATTAAAATTTTGATGCAAACCTAGTGCTTGCTCCGTTCTACTTCATGTAGCAAAATCAGAGGTATAATTTGGAATTCCAATTTGGCATGATTCTAAAAATTTAGTTGTTAACAATTTCTTTGCGGACTCGAAATATATTTCAAATGATAAAAGATTTGTTCACTTAGATATGTAAAACCAAAAGCGAGAGCAGAGTACACGAAATTTTCCCTCTTCGAACAATTAAATCTCTCCAGCAATAATTTACAAAATGCCTGTAGATTTACCTTTCAGATTTTTCTTAGTTCTATAAATGTCAAAAATTCTGAAGATGCGTGTCAAACAAAACACATTACAAATTTATCAACTTCTACCCACTTAAAAATTGACAAATTTGTAGAGCAATGTAAAGTGCCTCTGAGAATTGCTCCGCGTGCCACATGGACACGCGTGCCGTAGGTTACCGACCACTGCTCTGCATTCTACCCCTGTTTAACTCCAAACATTTCAACTATTATATAACAAAGCGCGAAATGAGTATGATCTAGATATTTTGCTATTATAAAGTATAGTATTATGTTATCAATAATCATGAAAATGTGATTGCATGTAATGAACAAATATACACACATATTTTAAAAGAGAATGCACGAATCGATAAACAAGAAATAAGTTACAGACGAATCCATTGAATTATAAATAAATTTTAAGCTACAAGGCAAAAATACTTCAAAATAACCAATTTTAGGCTCTTATAATGTATACCATTAATAATGATAAAAAAAAAAGTAAAAACATATTTTAATTTTTAAATACTATTACGAATAAGTTAATAACAACTTATATTTTAAAATTTCTATGAAATTGAAAGCATCGCCATCTAAATGTATGGAAAGAGAAACAATTCGTAACTGGAAAGAAATTTGAGAAATCAAAATCTAATATTTTTTTGAAATTCAACATTAAATATAAAGATGAAATAAATTGTTTCATTTATTTAAATATCAGTATGAATACATTTCGTTTTCAAAAATCAAATGTGGAATTTTCTTCTAAGAGTATCAAAGGAAATAATTCGTTTTTGGTTTTATCTTTTTTAATAACAAATATCGTTAAGTTGAAAAAATTTACTATTATGTTTTTGTAAAAGTAAGCTGGTGTTAATGTTCTGTATATATAGTGTGCATGTATGTGTGCAACGATTTCATTAGAAATAAAACACCTTTTACATGGATATTCATATTTTATTATATCATAATAGAGAAATATTAGTAAGAAATCATTTAATATTGTTTCGATTGATACTAACATCATAAGGAGCCATAATTACATAGGAAAACAAAGGTGGCATTGCACGTGAGCTTGCAAGGTCGGGACATGTAGTTTCCTCAAATTCAGACGTGGACAGCGTGCGACGAATATGAATCTTTATACGAACGCCGGGTTGGTGGAAATCCACTTCACATTTACTACCTAGCCAACGGAAATGGATGCGTTGCTGTTCGTTTGTATGGGGAAAGAAATCCAATCAGGTGGCATCCGAATCATTAAACATTCACTCGGGAGCATCAGAGCCTGCCTGGATCGATAGGTGATGCGCTCGTCAATTCTGAAATGGACCTGGTGGCACGAATATCGAGCACTGCTGCTACGATCCGTGAAACCCCCGGTATTTTCGAACATGTCCACCAATCCATGTCGTGTCGGCGTCGCGCGTGAATACTTGCCAATGACAGCAAATTTAAACACCTCCTGGTATGCTTTAATGTCATACTCTTAATTTATTATTTTTTTTTGTCTTTGTAATAAAGCGTTTTACACTACATTCTGCCTAGTAGCCATACGGTCTTTGTGTCTCTCTACCTCGTTAGGGTCATGTTTCTGCCCATGCTTTCCTGTATACATATGACTCCTCAGGATGTTCTTTGCCTCCCCTCCAAGTTTGTACACGGCATTCGGGACACCCTGTATATAGATAAAGTATTATTATTATAGATTCATTTTTCATATAAGGAGACTTTTTAGAAAATATGTAATTTTTTTCTTCACTTTTCGCCAAAAAGTTACATTTAAATAACTTTTATTATAATAATATTCTAAAAAATTTTATATGTAGATTCAAATTCAACTGACACTAAATGTCAAGAAATTATTTATTTATACGCTTTTTTAAAATCACAATTCAATATATATATATGTATATATATATATATATCTTGGTATTTAGTGTCACTTAGATTAGAATACATGTATAAAATTGTTTTAAGAATATCATTACTGCAAAAAATTATTTAAACGCAATATTTTGGCAAAAAATGAACATAGAATTACTTATTTTCAAAACATTCTCCTCTTGTGGGAAAT
The DNA here is from genome assembly GCA_019973935.1 of Trichonephila clavipes. NCBI lineage: Eukaryota > Metazoa > Arthropoda > Arachnida > Araneae > Nephilidae > Trichonephila > Trichonephila clavipes. The sequence continues at coordinate 16,896 of BMAU01002595.1, read as the reverse complement.
GCTTCTATAATAATAATATTTTGCTTGTGTATAGATCAAGCTACGATTTTTGAATTATATAACTTAGAACTGGATTTATATCCATGTTTTAATACAACAAAGTGTAGAAATCTCGAGAGAGAAACGCCGATAATTATTTCAATTGGTAACTCTTAAAATAATGTGAATTTTTTAAAAACCCTAGTTCAGGCCCTCTGGAGAAATAATTACTTTTTATAAGCAAAATATTATTATTATTACAGAAGCCTTTTTATAAAAGGAGAACGTTTTGAAAATAGCGTCATTCTTAAGTCTTTTTGCGAAAATATTGCATTTAATTATTTTTTTTATTGTTATAAGCTCCTTAAAACAATTTTATGCATGTATTCTAATGTAATGACACTAAATATCATGAAAATTATTCATTTATGCACTTTTTTAAAATCACGTAGTCAGATACTTTAAATTCACGAACTGTCACAGAAACATGAACATGATCATTCATTTTTCATTTTGATTCACTACATGTATAAGTATTTTTACGCCATATTTTAAGATCCATTTCATCCACCAAATATCGAGATAATAAAATTACCTCCATCGTATATAGTGTACTACCATTTTATTTTAAAGCAAGAAATAATTCCAAACGATGACCAGAAAGTAGCAATTCTCATGCGTATGCAACCATTCTCATTTAGACGCTCTTTACATTCCGGAACCACCTTCGAGGATAATTACGGTAAGTACTGCTAATTTTACCGAATATTTTCCATCTTGTTTAAAAGATCATTAAAGTTGTATAGGGTCATTAGCAATTCGAAGGTGGAATAAACAATTGAATACATTCCCAGTGGTCTCTTTCAAAGACGATGCTATGGCAAAACAAATGCTGGCCACCAGATGAGTTATCCCTCCATTTCAGGACTCGGCATCTTGCCAGGTTTGAGGATTTGCTTCCATCTGGAAGATTCTGGGGAATAATTTATGATCCATGCCATTTGGGCCTCGAAAAATAGATTGGACGGAAAATTTGTTGTGGTAGTTGTTTATTTAGAAATTGTTTTTTAATGATGAAAATATTTGTCGCGTGGCATGTTTTTTTTTTCTTTAGGGATCCAATGCTTTTGTCTTTGAGTAACATTTCATCAGTTTAGTTGTTTATCAAGGTATATATATATATATATATATATATATATATATATATATATATATATATATATATATATATCTTGTACAAATTTTCAATCGTTAAATAAAATACTTTTTATTCGTCCACTCAAATTCAAATACATTTTTTTAAACTTGTAGTGATGACACTTGTTGTTAAAACACATTTTTTCAAATATTAATTCATTAATTAAATTCAATTAATGAATAAATAGTAACAAACAAAAATAATAATCCAACACCATATATAAAAAGGAAAACCGTTAAGTGTGTCCCTGTAGTGCAATGGATAGCGCGTTGGACTTCTAATCCAATCGTGAGTTCAAATCCCACCTAAAATGGCCAAATTTCTGAGAATAAGATTTCTGTTTACTGCATCATTTTATTGGAATAATAAAATTTAATTAATGAATAAATAACAACAAATTAATAGTCGTACACCACATATAAAAATGAAAATGGAAAATTGCAGAGAAAATCGTTTTCTATTTTGCCACTTAACATTGTGATTCTATGATATGTACATACATTTTTATATTAATTGTAAATATTGTATAAAAAAGTAACTAAAATAAAAATTTACTTTATTGACCTAGGTAGAAATTGACTTAAGAAAATAATTTTTACATAGCTTATTTTATGTAAAGGCCTGAAACATACACGTGCATTGCTTTTATGTTTTGAAGTCATATATTCCAAGCATTTGATAAAATAGTATACTTCTAGATCTACAAACTTTGTTTTTATAGGCAATGACAGTTCCTTTAAATAAACAGTATTTTAAAATTTATGAATGTCTAATTTTTTTTTCATGCTCATCTCTTTTTTTTTTCAAAACTATAATTTTTATACCCTGAGCATAACACACACCCTTAGATTTTGATCTTATTTCTTGCGTTAAAAGTGTGCATTGTAAACCGGATTATACGGTAGTTTGACTTATTCAAAATTTATGAATAATTTGATGTTGAGTATTTTGTTAACGCACGCATGTACAGTCGAATTTCTATTTTACGAACTTCTATATTGCAAGTTTTTCTACATAGCGAACTTTTTCCTGAAACCATTTTACGATTTTTTTCGTAAAATATGTGATTCAATGTTTTTTCCTTTCTTTTCTTAAAGTATTTCTGGACATTTCGAGTTATTCTTTCTTTTAACTCATTTTATGGTGTTCATAAATCTTGAACTAGTTTTATTAGGTACCTTAGTTCGCCGAAAGCAATATAATTCTGGGCTTTTTATATAAAATGTGCACATTTTAACCCCCATCGTTCAGTTCACTGGAAACTTCTTCGATATCCCCTTTCACCATCAGTGGAGTTTTCCCGCGTCCTTAAACTAGTCTGCGTTGTATATATTGGTGATAAGTTGTACTGGTAACTTCGTTTCTTGTAGCTCGCAATTGTAAAATGTAAGTGCTTGAGCATCAAAGAAAAATAATTAATTCTTCAGGAAATGTGGATACAGGTGTCAAAAGAAACTTTTCTTGCAGTTTTTCTTGCTTTCTTTTTGATGGGTAAAATATATAAAATAAACAGTTATTAATTTACAAAAAGGTGTGAATAATTACTTTTTTAAAAAATATATAGGGTTTATGAATTTAAAATTTGTTTTATGTGGTTTATAAAGTATATTGAAAGATGAACCTCTATGTAATGAATTTTCCATGTAACGAACTTTTTTCGGGATTTAACAACTTCTTTATATAGAGTTCCTATTGTATTTGTGTAATAAACATAAAATTAAATTTTACTAATTTTTATTGAGAAGCTTAAGAGGAAATATGATTTCTTCTTATAACTCCATGGATTTATAACTAAAAAATTAAAAAAACAATTTTTCTTCTTTTGTCGTATTTTAATTGAAGAAGCAGAAATCCTTTAGAAAGTTCAATTCAAGGTCGTATCAAATTTGCAAAAAGCCCACTTTTTTCTTTAATTACTTCAACATAGAAACCAAAGTAATCAAGAGTACTTAAGAATAAGAAAAAGAAATAGAATTGTAGTATTTCATTTTAAATAATTGGATGCTTTGCCTAAAGTTTAAGTCAACTTCAGGATTCCTGTTAAAATATATTTAAAGACAATACATCATGCGTCGAAAAATTCTTCATTTTTATGATAAATTTATATTAATCTCTTAAAAGTTTTCAAAAAAAACTTTATTTTAACTACCAAACATTACATAAAAAGTTAGTTTAATACTTCAAAAATTGTTATTTATAAATTTTTTTCGAACGGAAGCTTAGAAAAATGCGTTTTCAGTTTTTTAAGAAAAACCATCTACAAGAGTGAATAATGTTTTCGAAAAGGACTTTTCATGATAAATTGTCTTTTGTGTGAGGACAAGGAAAAACTCTAAAAACACTTTGAAGAGATGGCGATGTCTTTGACAGTGGGTTGTGTCATGAGTAAAATATAGCTCGAATTTTCACAAACTCAAGTATATCTTCATCGTGGTGCTCAACGAGAAAACGTTGTTTCTGACATTGAATGGGAAGTCGACTAAGTCGAGCTGAACTGTGGGGTTGACATACAGCCACAGGGTTCTGCTAGACCCCTCAGGTTTTATTTTAAATTGAACCTAACAATAAAAAAAAGGGTACGAATAACAAAACGCTTTTTGTTATACTTCAGACAATTTCAGTTCAGTTCATACACTGTCTTGGCTTAGAAATTGGAGATTGAAAACCTTAGTTCAAATACTATGAAAGACGTTGATTTGTGTGAAATATTGAGGTTCCCGCCAATTTAGCAACCATCTTAACATTTTATAGTTGAATGTTGAAATGTAACATTTTTATACGTTGCTCTGGAAATTTTATAAAATAAGATGTATTTGTTATTTATTTTGGCACCTTATAGCTGTGGAAAAATTATGAGACTTTACACAAGCGTTTCTCAAATCGAGAGGGGGGCGTGATAATTCTACGAGGGGATTGCGAGCATATTGAAAAGTCTAAAACAAAAGATAATTTTTTTAAAAAAATATATTAATTTACTAAAAGTAAACAAAATACATTCTACATAATAAAAAATAAAATACACACTTACACGGATGTAATATACTTATAAATGTATCAATACTACACAATGTATTTGATAATTAATTTAACAATACTAGTTAATAATTAATTTAACAATACTAGTTAAGAAAAAGTTTAATAATTACCAGTGACCCCATGGTCTCGTAATACATAAAATTATATCCAAAAATTAACACTTATCTTGATAATTTGTTCGGTTCATAATTAACCCCTTCACTGCCAATTAAAAGATACGGAATTCACTCCCAACGCTCCCGGGCACATTGTCAAGGTCCTTTTATTGCATTCCATAGCCTTCGGAATAATTTTATGGATAGCAATGTACAGGAAATATCGTACTTCGGAAAGACGTATATATACGTCCGAGGAAAATAATGCTTTGACTGAGTGTGACATTTATATACGCCAGTGGCACTTTAGTGGTTTAAGTCGTATTCTAGCTTTAGCATCAATTATAGAATAATTAAATCCAATACATTGTTATTGTAGTGAGGGGGGGCGATGAAAATTATGATTGAATATTGGGTCACAAATATTGAAAGTTTTAGAAGCACTGCTTTATACCTATCATCAAAAACACGAACATGTGAATGAGTTTAATTGTTTTAATTTATCCAGTGGAGAACACAAACTTGTTGGCTCGGTGGCTTAGAAGTAAGGTTCCGGTTTCGATCCCGACTGAAGTCGATAGATTTTCTGAATGCGAAAATCGTATAGGCACGCATGCCATATGATTATGTGACACATAAAAGATCCCTTGAGTGTCAGTTTGGCTCTGGTACTCTCGTCAAAATAAATCACACAAAGATTTAGCATCCGACGAGAGTTTGAATTAAAATTATTTCAAGCGTCAAATTTGATAGCAATGCCGCCCCATTAGATGGTGCCAGCATGAAATGGTTCTCCCATTTGGGGACTTATCGTGTCTGTATGAAGTCTTAGCTGCCAAAATACTGCCAATTTGAAAGAAGAGTACACAGACTACTAGTAGGAGTTACATTTTAAAAAAGGCCCGAAGTGTCATTTTTATGATAAAAATTAAAGACCTCTTGGTATATTGGAGAAATTGAAGATTTCTCACATACAATGAGAAAATCATAGTTTTCATTATTGTAAAATTAAACACATTCTTAAAAATTGTTCTTACTGATTTTTTTGAAAATATTATTATAAAAATTTTAGTAGATGCATTTTACACATACGTCTTAGATTTCCAGTTGAAGAAAAGTTTTAAGATCTATTGTAAAATGTTTGATAATTGCTATAAAATAATAACCCATTAATGCAGCGTTTTTCAAACTTTGGGGCGCCCCCTTTTGGGTGCGTGGTAACTCTACAAAGAGGGCGTGAACCTATTGAAAAGTCGAAAACAAAAAGGTTATTTAAAAATTATTAATTTACTGAAAGTAAACAAACACAAAATACTGTCTCATATAAATAAAATATAGAATATACATTTACACTGATATAATACACTTATAAATGTATTAGTACTATGGAATGTATACTTTATTATTAATTTAACAATACTAAGTTAAGAACAAATTTGATAATTATCAGTGACCCCATGGGCTTGTATTAACACTTATCTTGATAATTTGCACGGTTTATAATTAATTCTTTAGCTGCTGATTAAAGTTACGCAATTCGCTCGCTAATGCCACCGTTTTCCACGTAGACGAGCGTATTTTGATATTTCTTTGCGGGGCAGAAGGAGGAGGAAAGAAAGAAATAAGCAAAAATACTGTGAAATAAGTAAATCCTTCGCAAACACTGTCAAGGTCCTTTTATTGCGTTCCAAAGCCCTCTGAATAATTTTATTCATAGCACTGCATAGAAAAGATCGTACTTCCGGAAAGACGTATATACGTCCAGAAAATTAATGCTTTGGCTGAGCGAGACGTTTATATACGTCAGTTGCACTTTAAGAGGTTAAAGTCGTAAATATATATATATTGTAGCTTTATTATCAAAGTATAGTATTATTGAAATTCAATACATTGTTATTGCATGGAGGGGGCGCGATGAAAATGATGATTGAATAGTGGGTCGCGTATTTTAAAAGGTTGAGAAGCACTGCATTAATGGAAGTCCTTTTTCGCCTAATGATTTATTTTCTGATGAGTACTTAAGAATCTACATCATAACAGTCTTATTAGCAAACAGCCTTAAATAATGATAAAAGTTTAATTCATGGCAACAAGCAGCAAATTAATTACTAAATAAATTGTATTCCATATACATACAATAAAATTTAATTATTTCAAATTCCAAAGGTTTCGCCTAGTAAAATATATTTAAAATAATTTTTATTCATAATTAAAATTACATGCATATCCAAATCTTGTTAAACAAGTCTGCATTTTTAAAACGGCCAAAATCATTTCTGTATGAAGTGCTTTTTTACATTTAAATAATTAAGCGTTATATTTCAAGGAACAGAAAGCAACTAGTTTGACAAACAAAAACTAAAATAAGCTTCAAAATCAGCGCGCGCAGCTTTTTTACTTTTTTTATTTTTTAATATTAATAATAGCTTATTTTCGTCTTTAAGCGCTTATTACGAAAAGCGTTGACAGTTTCACTAATGTTTCTATAAATAAGTAGTCTCTAAATCAATCCTTCCTCTCCAAAACAAAAATTTTTCGAGATTTTAAAAATAAATAAACTCACTTCATTATTTAATTTTAAAAGGAAGTTTTCTCAAACATTCGTATCTTAAAATCAAATGTGTAAACTTTACCAGAAAAAATATCTTAGAGAAAGGAAAAAAATAATCTAATCCATTCACACGTACTCTATTCATTATTTTTTGAGCATCTTTGAAAATGGAAACTTTTTTTTTCGAACCATTTTACAATTTCAAAAAGTCGAGTTATTTTCCTTTTCTTTAAAAAAAAAAAATCCCTAAACGCATGTTTTTGACAGTTTACTTCAACGCACCATTCATGAAAGCAAAGAATGAATACGGGCAAAAATGTCACGTTTTCTTGCCCTCCAAAGAAAAGATGTTTGATTTCTTTAACAAAAAACACCACAAGTAAAAATTTAGAACTTCTTTTATGCATTAAATTTGCTTCACAAATACACAATTCAAAAAGCATTTCATTTTTATCGCGTCTATCAACATACAGCATTAGTGAGAAAAAAAGAACTCGCACTAAGTGCTTAGATGGCAACTACTGTAGAATTTTTATCGCTTTATGCTTTTAAAATGAAAAAAACAATTATTTTTGCTTCGAGATTAATAGAATTTTTACAACAAAATATTTGCATTATTAAATAACAAACCCAGAAACTTATCAATCTATCAAAATTAAATCAATTTTTTTTTGTATTTTGTAACACGTTGGTTATTAAAGTTTTAAAAAAGACTTTCGTATATATATGCTAATATTTTTATTATTTTTTTCGTTAAAAATGTTATGGGAGTTGAGATTCAGGAATAAATGCAAATTAATGCAAAATATTTCTCTTTAGCATGAACAGTCACATTAATACTGGTATAAGTTAAAACATTCAAACTTATAGTGTAGAATTTTCAATTTCTAATTTAAAAATTGGGAGCGGTACTTACGGGAATTACTCGGAAATAAATTTTAAACATTTGTTCAACAAAAAGAAATTTTATGAATATTCACTATTTCTTAATTTTTTTTAAACTACTAAAATGAGGAAAAAAAAATGAATATCTTTAGATTCAGTAATTAGAAGTAAAAAAATAATTTTTGTTTCATAGAAGAAGAAAATTAATTTGCGAGAATCACTAAGAAAAAAAAAAATATATAATTCCTAAAAAACAAAACATTTTCATTAATCATTAATTTTCATTTTCTTTCGGGTTTTATAAAAATTTACATAAATTTTTGTTTTGAATGTTAATTTCTCTCCTACACCAGAGATTTTATTTCATATATATTCTTGATGTGTTTTAGAAAATAAAGAATGATGTTTAATACAAAAACATTACACTTTAAAAAAAATGCAAATTTATTAAGAAATCTAATTAAAACAAGTAATATTAACAAAATTAAGTCAATTCCTACTTAGATCAACAAAAAAAATTTTTATTTTAACTACTTTTTATCAAATAGTTTCAATTAATATAAATATTAATATTAATATCGTATTATCGTCATCCAAAACAATCGTGTATATAAAATTTTTGTTCAACTGAATGCTTTTAAAACGTGCGAAAAATTCTTTTATTTGACCCAAATCGCCAAAATGGTCGTTAAGTCACCAAAAAATGATGCCAACGTGGCTGTATTTGTAAATATTTGAATAATTAGTTTTAATCAATTAATTTTTATTTATTATAATTAAATTACTGTATCGTCATCAAAATAATCATGTATATAAATTTCAGCTGAATTGAGCGCTTTAAAAAGGTGTATTTTATTAACGATTGAAAATTCCACCAAGATAAATAAGTAAATAAAATATATAGAGAGTGTGAGTTAATAGTAGATTGAAAAAAATAAGAACCAATAATTATAGGCATGATTGCATCATTATTTGTTTACTCATAATTATCATTGTTAAGTTTTTTCTTTATATAGAACTTAAACTCCCCACCCCCTCCTTGTAAGTCGATTTCCACCAAAAACATTGTTAACGGATCTGAATTCAAGAAAAGAAACAAGTTTTCCAAATTTTCAAGTCTGTAACAGTACAAAGCAGGAATTTCCGTCTGTAATGCCTCCGCAACTTCCTTAATGTTGATTTCCCACAAAATCCGTCCTTAGTGGATCTCTATTGAACAAAAGTAATATGCCAGCAATTTCATGTATGTTGGTCTGATAGTTTAAAACTAAACTTTTTTACCTGTAACTGCCCCTTCAATTTCCTTTGGAAGTCAATTTTGAAAGAATCATTCTCATTGAATCTCTATTCAACAAAAGAACGTTTTTGCCAAATTTGAAGTTTTGTATGCCTGATATTTCAATAAATGGGGATTTTTTAAATCTATAACGTCCTGCATAGTTGGCAATTATAAATTTGGAAAATGAATAGTGTTACTTATTTGGGAATGGAGATAAATAATGAAAATGAGTTGGCTCAGAAATTAATAAAGGAATCATTGCTATAAATAGATATTTTTCTGACCTGAAAAGTTATTTAAAATGCAGCTTTCTCAAATTAAGAACTAAATCGCTTCTTTACAAAAAGTCTTATAAGAACTGTTCTGACTTATACATCAGATACTTGGGCATTGACTTTACGTGATAAGGAAGCTTTGGGAATTTTCGAAAGTAAGATTTTATGTTGCATTCTTTGGTAGGGTCCAAGTGAATGAATCACGAAGAAGATCCTAATTTAGAACTCAGACAATGTACAAACAACTTGATGAAAAAATTCGTCAAATTCTAGAGATTCAAATGGGCTGGTCATCTGGCTAGAATGAATGAAGATCGTTGCTGCAAGAAAATCTTTCTGGCAAAAGCCCATGGGAAATAGACCTCAGGGCAAAACCCGCTAAGATGGATTGATAGTATCGAAAAAGATTTAACATTTTTGAAAGGTTAAAAACTATAAGATGGTTGCCAGAAGTAGAGATGTATGAAAAGGACTTTTGGTAAAGTTCGGGCCATTTTACCCAAGGCTGTTGAGGCATTGAAAAAAGATATGTACAGTATATATAGATGGAAAACATTCTTATGATATATATTTTTATACAAGGAAATGTTGTAAGCAATTTATTACTAAAAATATTTGATTAAAAATACTAAACCAGAGATTGAAACCTGCGGCCTCTGTGAGTTTTCTCCTGATGCGGCCCTTCATAAAAGCTAGTACTTGTATTAACTAATATTTTAATTATATAGATTAAAACTTTCACATCAATGGAATTAACCCCTTCCAGCTTTTCCCGAGCTGAGCTCGGGCAGGAGAAACTTTACCATTCTGGCTCATCCGGAGTGTAGCTCGGGCACAGTGAACATTTAAACTGTGTACTCGGTCTTTCCCTGAATTATTTCATATGTGTTTCTTAGGGTTTCGAATAATTAAAAAGTACCACTCGGTGGAATTTTCTGCAAGAGGACTTTTTTCTTCTGCTGAACCCCTTTTACGCTTGCCTGAAAGACACTTTGTTGACCACCTTCCCCAATTGAGAAGAAATCTAATCCATCACGTCAGTGTATTATTTGATGCTTTATGAGAGACAGTCAAGGGGAGAAGGTAAGAAGAAAATCAATATTTTGCTGAACAAGATTACATTGAGTTGGGTTTGTGCAGCTTTCGTGATTTTGAATTCACCGTGCACGATCAAATTTGATTAATAATTTCATAGTCCGTTAAGTAAATTTCAAAAAGGTGCGAATAAAATTTGTAATTCTAAATATAAGCTAAGCTTTATATTTATAGTTACTGTGTGAATGGACTTCATAGTTTAATGATTTCTGCCACACAGAAAGCCGACTTTTACATGTAAATTATTCCTTTATTTAAACACTTTACTTTTAGGAAATTTTGTATGCGAATAGTGCTAAAACTTTTAAAAAGATATGTATGTTTCAAAAGAAGCATAAGAAAAATTGACGTTTTTAGATCCATAATCCGGAAAATAAAATGAGCCTGAAGGGGTTAAATAAAGAACGGCTTGAATGTATGTATGTTTCTGATGACTACTTGTGGAAATGGCCACACAATTGTCTATTTCAAATGTTAGAATCACCACTAGTGCAACACTACCACACATGGTATATGGTCTCTACACAAAAACTATTTTATTTCTATTATTGCTATGACTAATTCCATGTACGTTAAGACGCATTCTTCTGCATGAATGGCATTTTAATATTAATTTGAACATTAATGAATTATTTTATTATAACTTTCTGTGTTGACTGAGATACAACAATTATGTACTAAAAAAAAAGAAGTCTTGTGGCTTATCTTATGTAAATCTGGTAATGTCCAGGCAACAGACTTGTTTCGCATTTCTAACAGTCATTGTCAAAATCTAGTTACTGTTTTACTTATTCTGTGGTTTTACTAGTACTTTTGTGTTATTTTGTCTGTAGGAAGTGTACGCTTTCATAGAGAAATTATTTAATATTCGTCCCCTATGTTAATACAAAAATATTCTAGTGTACTGTAACTTTTTCTGTTAAAAATAAATAAATAAGAATTCAATTTTGTGTAATATTTTCTATATAATACACGGAATTATTAAAATTGTACGAAAACTATAATAATTTTCATAAAAGTCGCATTTATATCGGTACATTAATCCATGCGGCCTCTTTAATTACTACCTAAATATGTACATGTGATCTCTAATAGTAATACACTACCTTTGTAATAAACTATTGTATGCATAATGTTAATTATAAAATAAAATCCAATTAGATGTATAATACAGTATTTTAAACATCTGGCATCTCAAATCTGATCCTACCCTAATGCAAAGCAAAACCACCAAACATTTTTACCGAATAAACTTCAGATCTACTTTGAAATAAAACGATTTAAAAGCCTTTATTTGGATATTTTTATAGAATAATCAACATTGGAGTAAACTAAACTGGATTAATCTTATAGATTCCTTTGTCTTGCAAGAAAAAATATAGGGAAATATGTAACGATTCATGGATGAAGCCTGAGCAGAATTCAATGGTTCACATCAAATTCCTTTTACATCCATTTTATTTATTCAATTCGAAGCTTTTAAGTGAATAAATAACTAAACCAAATGCCGACTTATTTTTTCCATTCAATTTTTCCGTGAATGTTTTTTGGAGTTAAAAGAATTTCTTACGAAGGCACTTAAGATAAAAGTAGATTTTAAGCTTGAGGCAAACATTGGTTTCCCGTTTGATTTTTATTTCGTTTTAAGCTTTCGGCAGTTTTTTTTCAAAAATGGACAAGAAATGTTTTAATTTTTATAAGTAAGAAAAAGCTATTAGCTTTTTTTTCGTTACCATTTCATAATCATTTTAAGCCAAAATTATTTTAAATTTAGTAAAAAAAAGGAGTGCATATTTTTTCTACTGTTATGGAATATTGTAGGAATTTTTTGTTTCGATAAATGTGTTTTTATTAGATTTCGACCACAAATTGTTTGCCCGTACGCCGTATGGGCTACCGAAAGATGGTTGAAACCTGTTTGCCCGTATGTTGTACGGGCACTGATAATTTCTCCTTTCTATCTTTGATTTTACTTTTTACATATTTTTAATTTTTGTAGTCAGATTATTAGTGCAAGTGTTTTTAAGAAATGCAGTTTGTGTCCATGGTACTAAATACTTCTCATCCGGGATTTCCTTTGCGGTGAATTAGGGAATTTTCATTGAAGAGCCGCAGAATTTTTCGATTCTTGAAAATATTTGATAGGAAACAGATTGGTAGGATAACGTGCAGTTTGTGTGTTGCTTGAGAAGAAATAAAAATGGAAAGATAATCCAAAAATAAAGGTCGATATTATCTCTGCCTCTGTTTGCAATGTTACACTTAGTATTACACCATGCTTCAAATAGTGTGTGCATATAGAAATGCACACACATACAAATCCTCAACCATTTTACAAAAAAAAGGTACAAGCGGAGAGGAAGTTTTTTTCGTAAGTATGAGGGAAATTCTTATAGGATATTTGAAGCATTTTTCATTGAGTGTAGAGTATACTTATAAAAAGCAAACAATTACGGGGTTTCTGTGTTCCAGAATTATAAAATAAAAAATGGTGCGTAAACTTTAAATTGAAAATTAAAATAAAATTGTTTCATTTTAGGAATTCTGGTAAGTATTATGCTTAGTGATATGATGAAGAAGGTATTGATAACATATTTATTTCTAAGCTGTATATCTACTTTTATTTTTACTATTACCTTTTAAATAATTTTTATTATCAAATTCGACAAAAAAGTTACTTTAAACTTAACTACATTTTTAGTATTTTATTAATCCTCATGGGGAGATGGCGATTTCTCTTATCAAATTTAATGCATTTTATTCTGATATACAATATTCTGATAATCGTGTATAAGCTGCCATGTTCATTAAAAAAATCTAAATATTTAAAATAGAAATAATAAATGCAGATCCAAAATAATGAAATCCATAGCACAGTCTATGTAAAGGTATAATGGGCTAAAATATTGACGATCATGTGATAAATGCCTTCACGCGTTAACCATTGAAATCGAATATGACATTAGACTTGTACTTGTTATACTTGTAAAATTTGTAGATTTGATTATTTGGTAAAGGATGTTCAAGTATTAAAAATCTTCGTGAAAGTTTTTCAAATTTAAAGGAAAAAAACAATTTTTAAGCGTGTATTTTTAAATCAAGTGCATTTTTTACCTCTGTGCATTATTATTAATGAAAAATATGCACTTTTAAAAAGAAAGTTGGTACAAAAGCAACAGTGGAGGTCATGAACTGACTGGTTGGTAACATGTGATTGCATTTATCATGACTCTATGACGCCCCATGAATTTACAAATTGATTGGATGAAAACATGTGATTGCAGTTATCATGGGATTATGACGGCAAATGAATTTTGTCTATCATAATAAAGCATTAAATGATAAAGGATATGCCTTTTTTCGAAGCAAAGATTTAAAACAAGTAATAGTTGTGTAATCTTGTAACGTTTTTTTATTTAATAGACAAAATAATGCGTTTTAATCTTTTTTTATCAATTTATTCCTTCTATTCAGAGACGTTAAAGGCTAACGACTTTCAATCTAATTTTAAACTTACTCAGTCTCTAATTGGGCATGAAAACTTTAAAACCTATTTGAAACGCTTCAATTCATCGCCTGCTGACCAGTATTTCTGCTCCAGTATTACAAACCAGGATGGCAAGCATCTGACACTTGCTTGTATAAAATTCTCTTCCAAAAGACGCACACTCAGGAATTGCCCTTACAAAAGAACAATATACGCGGCCTCCTCCTTTCTCTGCGTTGGTTCAGAGGAAATCATCTTTTGCATCGTTTTGTGCATACATTAATAGTATTTTTCCGTATTATTTTAGATTGTAAATTTTTGTGCGTTTGCTAAGCATTTTACTGTGCGTATACATATATATATATATATATATATATATGCATATACACATATGTGCGTATATGCATATGTGTGTATGCGTGTTTATGTATTTGTATTTTGAGAATCTTTTCATGATTACATATTTTAAAATCTTCCCATTGTGTAATTTTTAATTATTCAATGTCTCTGCTTGCATGTGAGCAATCTTGTACAGTGGGTGATCGGTTAACGCAGTGTTTCTCTAACTCTGTGGCGCGCCCCCTGGGGGCTGTAACCTGCGAGGGGCACGAGCATATTGAAAATAAAAAAGGTTTAAAAAATAATTTTTTGGAATGAAGTAAAACAAAATGCTTTCTGACACAATAAAAATACACATTTACACTGATATAATTTATTTTATCATCTGGTGATCATCAAAAATAAAAGATTCCACTTCAAACGCTCATTAGCCATCTTCGATCCTATACACAAATTAAAAAAATATTTTGTTTGCTTTACGATCAATATGAGAATGATGAGAGATTTTTTTTTTACGTTTCTTTTAACGATATCAAACAATGTGAGATTTTTTATTACGTTTCTTTTAACCTTAAATATTACTTTAGCAGACCTTAGAACTTACTGGTATGGTTATCGCCGTCTTTTTTTAAGGGAAGTTGTAAATATATATAATATATTTCTGTTTCATCTTTTTTTCATGTGAAAGAGTTTTATGATATATGGATAAGCATGAGTATTCTGAAACATATAATGCATAATGAAAAACGTTTTACACAATTATTTTTTAGAACATGCTACACTTTTCCCTATAAACAATTTTGTAGTTTTGATTGCTGTTTTGTACGACTTTTTATCGTTTATAAAATGTAAATAAGCAGAATATTAAAAAATGGGCATCTGTGATCCCTATTAAAGGAAGTTGAAACTGATCAAGCAATTGAAGAACCTGCTGAAATAATGCATATTAATCAAGATATAGCGAAAGTAAATCTCAGAAAAAGTGTGAGACATGAAACGTTTGAGTTGATTTGAAATTTTCAAATGTTGCCTAAAGATATCTATGAAGAAAACTATGAAGCCATAATGTAACACTTCGCCTTTGTCAAAAGACACAAAGAAGAAAAAGTTCAAAATGCTGTTTGTAGATCATCAAACAACAGCAAAACTACAAAAACGTCAACAAAATATGACAGTTTAGCTGGAAAATAACGTTCCTGTGTTGTTAGCGAAAAGTGTCTGTGGTTTATGTCCTTTATTAAGGACACGCACATTTGGAACATTTTCTTTGGTTTTATTGATTTTTTCTCAAATTTTCTAAGAAAAATTGAAAAGTCCTTGAAAGTAGGTAAGTATATTTTCTATTAGTTAAATTATTCACTGGAATTGTGATTTTTATCGTGTATAGTAAAAATAACTATAAAATAAATTATAGTTTTAAAACAAACTAAAAACACGCTTTTTATAGTGAATCGAACTAAAAAGTGAAAAAAATATTACTTAAAAAGTAAGATATACAAAATTTAATACTTATCTTGTTAATTTGTAAGGTTTATAATGATGATCGTATTGTAGCTTTAGCGCTAAAGTGCATTATTATTGCATTCAATACATTATTATTTTTAGGGGAGGCGCGATAAAAAAATTATGATTGAAAATTGGGTTGCCAGTAGTGAAAGTTTGAGAACCACTAGGTTAATGAACATAATCGTTCCAAGACTATGCTCGCTATCCGAATTGTTCAATAACCGATCATCGATTCACCATAGACTTCTATGTGAAATCGATTAATTCGCTCTGGAGACCTAAAAATTAAATTTTATAAAATGTATAATTTCTTAGTAAGTTTTTTAAAAATAATCCATACATATAGTCTTGCATATTAATCAGTCCTTTTCATTTTTTGCTTATGGGGCGTTGAAGAACATGTCCAGTGGGATTGCTTTCACTCCTTTTCAGGATTTTCCGGAAGTAATTAATAACATTGTCGTTGTAAAAGATCCCCAACCCTACTGACATCAGCTTGGTTTGGGTGCCATTCTAAGACCATTGCTCTGACAGCCTCCAACTTTTTAAAAAGATCTTTAATGGCAAATGTCGGCATTGGTCTTCTTTCGTCTTCCTCTTGTTCAGAAGGAGACACATTTCGTTGTGTTTCATGGTGTTCTTTCATTCAAAATTTCTTTTGGAGTTCTTCTATCGTCAGTTCATATTCATGTCCCATTACGAGCTCTTCTATGTCATCCTCGTTCACTCCAATTCCAGATCTCTAGCAGTTCTCAAAATTTTATCCATAATTTAAGTGGTGTCTCCCTGATCACATGCGAATATGTGTTCGTTGTCCAAACACAAAAATCTTTCTTGAAAGTCTTCGTTATCCGAATATGTGTTCGTTATATATATATATATATATATATATATATATATATATATATATATATATATATATATATATATATATATTCGACCACAAAAATCTTTCGGGAAAGTGTTCGTTAACCGATCACCCAATGTATTTTTTTTTCTGCTGTATTTATTATATTTTCATCCACTCTTGTCTCTTTTCCGTTTTAATTCCCATTTGTGCCTGTATCTTTATACTTGAAAATTCTACCTCTATTGATTGATTATTGACTTACGTTTGTAAGTTTTGTGTTATACTTTCTCGGCGCACAAGGAATCTACCGAGAGTCTAAAA
>BMAU01002594.1:295000-311661 GCA_019973935.1 Trichonephila clavipes | reverse complement strand
ATATTAATCTTTTTGGAAACAAAATTTTTAAGAGAAACAAGGAGTATACTATATGACATTCCATATTCTCCATATATTTTTATTTGGTTCTTCTCAGCATTCTTATACAGTGGACCTCAAAAGTGTTCGTACACTTGCAATTTCTTATAAAATTTAATGTTTTCGATTAATAAAAATTAATATATTATAATTGTAATTTTTAATGATATCTGCAGCTTATTCTTAATAAAATGACATAATTATTTTTTTAAAAATAGTATAACTATTTTTTTAAAAAATTAATAATCAAAAAGCTACTAAAAAATTACGCCCCAAAAGTCTTCGTACACTTAAAAAAATCTCAACTAAGCTTTAAATATAGTATTTCTTTCTTAATTTAGTACTTAATAGGATATCTTTTAGTTTCCACAACAACTTTTAAGCGCCTTGGTATAGATTTAATCAGTTTTTTGTAATTTCTACATCGATTTTCCTCCATTCTTCTGTGATTATTGTTTTCACTTCACATTTTGTAATTATTTGTCATGTTTTCTTTTTTTTTTACATCAAAACCTCACCAAATATGTTCTACTGGGCTAAATAAAGTGATTGAGGTGGTATTTTCATAATTTGGGGACAGTTATAGAGACACCAGCGGCGTACATTGAGAGCAGTGCGCTTGGCGTCATTACCCTGTTAAAAAATTAAGTCGTCTATAATATCCAAATTTTGGGTGGATAATTTGAAATTTCTCTTTACAATATTTAAATAGAGCTCATGATTCACAACACCATAAAAAAATACTAAATTACCTAATTCAGAGGCCAATTTACACCCCCACGCCAGAACACCTTCACTTCCATGCTGAAACATGGAGGTGGAGAAGTTCTTGTTTCACATATATTCATGGGATTAAACTCCTTAATTTTTCATTTACAAGCTATTACAGGTCCATCGAAACCAAAAATGTTGAATCTGCCATTCCAATCAGTTTGCTGTGAATTTTGAAATTTCTGAAACTTAACACAAGAATCTAGTTGGATCAATAAAAATATGAAGGTAGAAGTGCTCTTGCGTGGAGGTGTAAATCGGCCACAGAATTAGGTAATTTGGTATTTTTTGTTGACATTGTGAATCATGAGCTCTATTTAAATATTTTAAAGAGAAATTTTAAATTATCCACCCGAAATTTGGATATTAGAGACGACTTAATTTTTTAACAGGGTAATGACGCCAAGCGTACTGCTCTCAATGTACGCCACTGGTGTCTCTATAACTGTCCCCAAATTATAAAAACACCTCCTCAATCACTTTATTTAGCCCAGTAGAACATATTTGGTGAGGTTTTGATGTAAAAAAAGAAAACATGATAAATAAACACAAAATGTGAAGTGAAAACAATAATCACAGAAGAATGGAGGAAAATCGATGTAGAAATTACAAAAAACTGATTAAATCTATACCAAAGCGCTTAAAAGTTGTTGTGGAAACTAAAATATATCCTACTAAGTACTAAATTAAGAATAAAATACAATATTTAAAGCTAAGTTGAGATTTTTTTTAAGTGTACGAAGACTTTTGGGGCGTAGTTTTTTAGTAGCTTTTTGATTATTTTAATTTTTTTAAAAAATAGTTATACTGTTTTAAAAAAAATTAATTATGTCATTCCATTAAGAACAAGCTGCAGATTCCATAAAAAATTACATTTACAATATATTAATTTTTATTAGTCGAAAACATTAATTTTTTTTAGAAACTGCAAGTGTATGAACACTTTTGTGGCCCAATGTAAGTTTTTTTTTTTTGAAATATTCTTTTGATGTCTCATCTATATTTCGAAAAATAAGGATTTTTATTATTTTCTTTTTACTATGCATTTTAGTTTATACGCTAAAAAGGAAATTCTATGTTTAAATTAATTCATTTAAAAATTGCTTTAGTAGTTATTAAATAATGAAAGTGAAATCTTTAAGTTATTCTAAGAATTAAAATCAGTATTTCTGAAAATAAAGTTTTGAAATAATTAATAGTATATTTCTCAACCCATACTCAATTTTTTACTCCAAAACCATCTCGTCATCTTTTGACGGGGCTTTCATCGCGATTTCTATTAATGTCCTCTTGGGGTTTCTTTGGGGCCGAAATGGCAATTCTTTCCAACCAACTCAAGAAGAAGAACGTGGTTATGTAAATTAGGAATTATATATATATTGGAAGTTAGCAGTAGAGCGGAGTCTATGTACGGATCTATGTCTATGCGCAAAAGGGATTGTTAAGTGGGTAGTGAAGTCGCTAAGTGGAGAGTTAGCTGTAAAGTGATTTAAGATAAAAGTTAGAAAAAGCCTAACTCCGTGAAATAGCCTAGCCGTGCCGGTACTGCCGAACCAAAGGTAGGTTGGATGCCATAAGGAATACTGACAGATTAAAGCCACATCAGAACAGATACAGAACGAAGCTTATTATCTAGGATATAACGGTAAGCAGTTTTACATAAGCTTTAAGGAAAAGGCGTATGTTAGTGATAGAGACATTAAGCTATAAAGTTAGATTCAGTGGTCAAGTACGCGACTATTTGGTAATATCTGTTGTGTCTTCTCATTCTAAATCAACTTACTTAATTATTATTGTTGTGTATTGTGTGCCTTAATAAACAGGTTTAAAAATGAATGATTTGAGTGTTCCTTCGTTCTTCCCCACAGAAACAGGTCACGTAGATAATGTAGAAATGAGGTCCCCACGGGCGGGGGATTCACAATCTTATGGTCCGAGGGTATAACTTCGCAAACTGATCCGTTGAATAAAATACTATTAAATGGGGGGTTTTTTTCATGCATCGAGCAATGAAAATGCTTGTCTTCTTTACAAATGTTAATAGACATATTTTTGAACCAGTAGAAAGCAATATTTGATTTCCAATATTTTATGGATAGTATTTCCTAAGAAAACCCCCAAATAAATCATATATGTATATAATAATTCATTTAAATTTTCTCTTGAGGGATTTTAATTCATAACAGTCTTAAGCCTTACAAAACTTAACGTGATAAATAATTTTTATTTCACCCGCCTAACATAAATTAAGCACGACTTTAGCTTTCAAAAATTTAAAACTTAACATTTTCTAAATCAGAAGGACGAAGACTTGCATCATCTGCGTATTGGATCAATCATAAAAACCTTTTCTGGAAATCATATGATTTTAATAGCTTCCGGTAGACCATAGCTACAAATATACGGGATCTCGAGAGCAAAAAAAGAAAGCTTTAGTGATTGTCTTACGTGTTTAAGTGCGGTTGTCTGCCTGTTTTTGTGTTTATGATTTGCTTTTCGTATCGTCGCTTTACCTGTGTGTAAAATAAGATGTGGATTTAGACATACCAAGCTTTCTCCTCCTTTCCAAGATTGCAGCAATCTAGCAAAAAAAAAAAACATCACCTTCTTACAAAAATCCATTAAAAAAAGTCCATAAGTCTACATGTATACAATGTGGTGTGTATATATGTATACAATGTGGTGTGTATATATGTATACAAAATGAAATATATATAGATTAGTTTCATACCACATTTAACAAGAAGGTCAAGAAACTGAAGATAGCTTAGAAAATAGTATTCATTACACTTAGTTACCCGTAGGAACAATATAAATCTTAACTGAATAATACTGAATATACGACTGAAGAAGACAATACTGCTCAATTACGATTTTAAGAATTGGAAATGCTTTTAGATAGAGTTGTAGAGTCTGTGAGACCGACGCAGCTTAAGTTAAAATTAAATATGTCCTAATTCCAAAATCTTCTCTTTAATTTGTCAATAGGCGAATGAAAAGCGAGACATTATTTCAAAGGTTGATTGAAGGCTATCAATGAAACACATGAAAAGCTCTGTGTAGAATAGATAAATGTTAAACTCAGGCAGAAATAACAAATAAATGTGTATACATGATAAATAAACTTTATTTGCATCTACATGAACACCGTTTTATTCCTTCATCTCAAAGCACTGAGTAAAAATAATGAATTCACATTCTCAAATTCTATTTCACAAGATACATTGAGTCTTTTTTAAACCACTTCTCGACATTTGTTACTGAAATAATCATATATGAAATTGTTGCAACAAATTTGACCTGCAGGAGGCACACAGCCGCTGTTTCCTTTCGAAAACCGCTTTTTAATTCTTCGAATAGCAGTATCGAGTATTTGAAGCGGAAATTGCTGAGCAGCAGATCTTTTCGCAATGAACAAGTGTCTACCTTGAAGGTCTCCTTCAGAAGAGACTGACGTGCTACCTATAAGCACAGTAATGAGAAAACACCCGACGACAGCTGAATTCATATTTATTTTTGTCTTGAATAGCTAAAATATATATAAAAACATAAGTAATATTAATTAAAAAGGTTCAATATTATCTTCATGATAAAAGAATGTAAAATGAGTGCATTATTGTGAAAAGGTCTCTTTCAGTTCCAATTTTCTTTATATATCTATTAGGTTGGTGCATTTGAAATATAGAATTTTCTTAAAATACGAAATTTTGTACCCCTGTTTTAGTTATAATTTTGTTTATGGTATAACATCGCTTATACATTTGTTTTTTCCACAGCCAGAGTCATATTTCAACGAAGAAAATTTTTCTCGAAAGTGCTCCATTTTGTTATTTCCTTTAAATTTCGTACGGACAGAAATTCAACCGATATTCGTATAATTTTTGTATGAATATACACTTGATAATATTGCTGCAAATGATGCGTGTAATATATAAACTAGACATTTGTGGAGAATACTGTTAATGACAGAAAAGCGCAATGTTAGTTCGAAAGATTACGGCCTGATGATTTTTCCCTACAAAATGCATTGTGTGGATGATCCAAAATATCTATGAATAATAAAGTTCTGAAGGCAGTGATGGAAACGAATCCAACTATATCTATTTTACTGCTGGTACATTAATGAAATGCATAGAAAAACAATAGAAAACTATGCGCCTATCATTTCCTAATCGGCATGCTCCAATACTGCAACAAACCTCGGCTGCATACGTCGTACATAGTATTTGCGGACTTAAATGAATCAAAATATGAAATTAAAAACTAGTTTATTCATTCGATCTTTCGCAAACCAACTTTTAGAACTTTTTTTATTGGCTAAATAGTATGAAAATGAAGAGAGTCTGAAAAATACCACATCAGAGTTTACTGATTCTAAAGATCAGAGTTTCTTTAATACAAGCATCTGTGCATTAAAATCTCGTTGAATAAGGTGAACTGAAGCAAATGGACCATATTTCGATTTTATAAACAGCTTTTAAAAACGATATGCACAGTTTTATATATTCACTTGAAAATCCGATGTTTCATTCACACCAACCAAATACTACATTTTCAAAACAAAAATTTAAAAAATTGAAGTGTTTTAAAATAATTTATTTGCAAAATGTTCAATTAAAAACTCTGCGTTTAAGTTGCGGTTAAAATTTTACATGTATATGAAATCTACTGCTATAATTAGAACACACGATCCCTAAGAAAAGATGAAATGTATTATAATACATCTATAACTTAGGGTTTTTAACCCATTCTTTCCGATAGGACAATAAGAAAAATAAATAATTGGAGAAATTAGACAAGGAAAATAGCGAGTTTGCAGGCTAAATCGGTGTTCGGAGCGCGAAAAAGTTCCTTTCGTGATGAAAGCAAAAACGAGCATTTGATAATATGTTAACTTTTCTTGTCGTATCATATGATCCTTTTGAAGAATAAATTTGAGTACGAACTAGATAAAGCTCACTGGCCACTATGCTGCTGAGGCGGCTTCAAGAAAAAACCGATTTCATCGTGCTTCAGATATTTATCGTTTGCGAATCTTACTTTTATCGTTGCGATTTTTTTTTTTTTTTTGCGTTATGTGTAACAATTAGGTACTAATAAATAAAAATAAAAGTTCAAATAGAGTTGTTGTCAGCATACACACACACACATAAACAAATGCTATAATTATCAAAATATAATTTTAAATTCTCAAAAAATATTGTTTTATCTTCTAAGAATTGTGTTCTTAAATAAAGTCTTTGAATTACAAAAAGAAATTCCTTAAAAGACTATCTTTATATATATATATATCTATATATATAAAATTCTCGTGTCACAGTTTTCGTTGCCATACTCCTCCGAAACGGCTTGACCGATTTTGATGAAATTTTTTGTGCTTATCCGGTATCTATGAGAATCGGCCAACATCTATTTTCATCCCCCAAATGTTAAGGGTGGACCACCCCTCAGTTTTCGTTGCCATACTCCTCCGAAACGGCTTGACCGATTTTGATGAAATTTTTGTGCTTATCCGGTATCTATGAGAATCGGCCAACATCTATTTTTCATCCCCCCCCCAAATGTTAAGGGTGGACCACCCCTAAATTTTTTTTTTTTTTTTCAGACAAAATTTTTTGTTTTTAATTTTTTTTTATGATACAGCATACAAAAAATACCTACAACCCTAAATTTTCACCCCTCTACGATCAACCCTTATTTTTTATTAGCCATTTTAGTTATTTAATCATTTTTTTCCTCTCCGGTCGAAAACTGATCAATCGTCATTTAATTAGTTATCCCCGCCAGATGTCTACAGGTGTCATTTCTGACCCAGTAAACAGCACGGGTAGGGATGAGAACGAAGCCGGTCTCCTTTCTTTCTCACTCCCTACACAGTTGTTGGCCATCATTATTGTTTATGCATCAAGTGTATTAGTAACGTTGACAATTATTATTTTGCTATCTCAGTGTAACGCTCATATTAACTTTTAATCATTCCTATTTTATAAATAATAATTAAATTATCAATTTTGAGTGTATTTTGCTCGATTAGTTAATCAAGTGATTTTTTAACCTCAAAAGTACTCAACACGTGACACGAACTTCCAATAACAACGGATTTTGTGTTGTAAGTATACTTTTTTTTTTATTTATATCGAAAATGTTGTTGATCTTATAAAAATGTAAGTTTAATTTGATTTTATTAAAAACATTTAATTGAACAATTAAGATTTTCATAGTTTCAAAAATCAATCGTTATGAATCTTTATTATGAAATGTCAATGGAAATATTTGTTGTATGAAAAAAATTATAAGAGACAATGTTTTCATAAAATTTAATTTTTACTTTCGTTTGAAAAATTTTTCCATTAAACTTATATTTTTGTTATAATTACATAAATTAAAAACTAATCATTTTGCTACAAAAATCCTGGCCCTAATTATACTTTTTTAACATTTTTCATCATTATATAATTTCATTAATTCTATTTATGTATGTTTTGTACAGTGAGCAATGCCAAGAAAAACGCAAAGGGGCTGATTTGAGCCGCAGTACAAGTAAAGCTCGAAACTTGCGAAATAGCAGATCCGAAAGAACAGAAGAACAAATCCAGCAACAAAATACTGATGCACGTGTCAGAATGGCGCAATTGCATCAAGAAGAGCCAGAAGATACACGAGCTGAACGCAATGAAGTCAGAAGATTAGAACAACAGCAATCACGCCGTTTCACAGTCAATAGACGAAGAACAAATGACCAACAACGACAACAGGTACATCGAGCATTTATATCTGATTCATTCCTGCGTCTAGCATTCCAGTATGAGCCCGATATTGAATATTATGCTCATTCAAAAAGTGGTAATTGGTGCTATGGACAAGGAATGTCCGCATTGTCATGCTCTGAAATTCAAAAATGAGCCAGCTGGGATGTGTTGCGCGTCAGGAAAAGTGCAACTACCTGAAATTGAAACACCACCTGAACCATTGAACGGCTTACTTATCGGCACGGATCCAGATTCTAACGTGTTCCTGAAGTCAATTCGAAGATTCAATTCATGCTTTCAAATGACATCGTTCGGAGCAACAGAAATAATTCGAAATACTAATGCAAATGGTCAAGAATTCAATTCTACATTCAAAATCAGAGGCCAAGTTTATCATAAAATGGGCTCACTGCTGCCAATGCCAAACGAACCACATAAATACTTACAAATCTATTTTATGGGCGGCGAGGATTCCGGAAGCGCACTTGCCAATCGCGTGAATGCACGTTGTGATTATAATAACCTTGATTCACTTTATGCCAGGCGCATCGTCAGCGAGCTAGATGCTCTTTTGAACGAGCACAACGAGTTGTTGAAAATATTCAAATCACATATGCACCAATTACAAAGCGATAATTACGCTATCGTCATTAATCCTGATAAAACACCAGCTGGAGAGCATATTCGTAGATTCAATGCACCGTTCTTGATGATGTTGCTGGAATCATGGTTGGCGATTGTACAGCTGCACGAGAAATTGTGATTCGTAGAAGAAATAATATTCTTCAGTTCATTGCTGACACACATCGTTCATATGACGCCCTCAATATCCGCTAATATTCTGGAAGGGACAAGACGGATATTGCATAAACATAAAACAACGAGATCCCGTATCAGGTACTTCCTTCATTATTAATTTGATCATTAATCATTTAACAAAACAATTAAATTATTGAACGTAATAAATTTAAATAAATTTTTATGAACAAATATTACAGGAGCTGAAACAAACAAGAACGTTAGCTCAAAGGATTATTATGCGTACCGATTAATGATTAGACGTGGCCTGGACAACGTCATTTTACGATGTCGTGAGCTTTGTCAACAATTCATGGTCGACATGTACGCGAAGATTGAGAGCGAACGACTACGATACTTAAGATATAATCAACAAAAGCTGCGCGCGGAAGAGTACATTCATTTGCGAGACGCTATCAACAACAACGCCGACGTCGCCGAAATTGGTAACCATGTCATTTTACCATCATCGTACGTAGGCAGTCCACGTCATATGCAAGAATATATACAGGATGCTCTGACTTTCGTGCGCGAATATGGACGACCATGTTTATTTATCACGTTCACATGTAATCCAAAATGGCCAGAGATCACATCTTTGCTACTGCCTGGCCAAAATTCAATACATCGCCATGACATTACAGCACGTGTGTTCAGACAAAAGTTGAAGTCTTTAATAAGTTTCATTACTAAATCACATGTATTCGGTCCCACACGTTGCTGGATGTATTCGGTTGAATGGCAAAAGCGAGGATTACCTCATGCACACATTTTTGGTTTGGTTCATCGACAAAATCCGTCCTGAAGAAATCGATAGTATCATTTCTGCGGAAATTCCAGATCCATCCACTGACCAACTGCTGTTTGATATTGTTACAACAAACATGATTCATGGTCCATGTGGTACTCTTAATAGTTCATCGCCTTGCATGGCTGATGGAAAATGTACTAAAAATTTCCCTAAAGATATGAACAATGATACGGTCACAAATGTCGACGGATACCCAATATATCGTCGAAGAAATCCTGAAAATGGCGGACAATCATTTATTAAAAATATCAACAACACAGACATTGATATTGACAATCGTTGGGTGGTGCCATATTCGCCTCTGCTGAGCAAGACATATAATGCTCATATTAATGTTGAGTTCTGCAGTTCTGTGAAGAGCATCAAATACATTTGCAAGTATGTCCATAAAGGCAGCGATATGGCTGTGTTTAGAGTGGAAAATACTAATGTGAATGCTCCTCCAGTAAATAAAAACGATGAAATTACGCTCTACCAAATTGGTCGGTACATCAGCTCCAATGAAGCTGCTTGGCGTATCTTTGGTTTTCCAATTCATGAACGGGATCCAGCAGTTGTTCAGTTAGCCATCCATCTTGAAAACGGTCAGCGTGTATTTTTCACGAACGAGACAGCGATTGATCGTGCAATAAATCCACCTAAAACTACACTCACTGCATTTTTTGAATTGTGTAATCGTGCGGATGATTTTGGTGCTTTTGCACGAACATTACTCTATTCACAAGTACCACGCTATTTCACATGGACTCAAACAAAAACATGGATGCCCCGCAAGCAAGGCTCACCAGTTGCTGCATGTCTCAATTTATTTAAATCAAACGCCTTGGGGCGATTATTTACAGTCAGTCAAGACACACTGAGTGCTTTTATCTTCGACTGCTGTTGGTTAATGTTACTGGCCCATTATCATTTCAAGATATACGTAAAGTGAATGGGCAACAATATCCAACGTATAAAGATGCATGCCTTGCACTCGGCTTGCTGGAAGACGACAACCAGTGGGAGTGCATGCTTGCTGAAGTTGCATTGAACTGTACAGCAATACAAATTCGTCGACTATTCGCTATAGTGTTGACTACATGTTTCCCAGCCCGAGCACAGATATTATGGGAAATTCACAAAGATTCAATGACTGATGATATATTGCATCAACATCGTATACGGTGCCACGATCCAACCATAACATTCAGCGACGAAATGTACAATGAAGCATTGATTGCTATTGAGGATCTTTGCATTGTCATTGCCAACTTACCACTTAGTAATTTCGGTATGAATTCGCCAAATCGAACTGCATCTGATTTAATCAATACTGAAATGAATCGTGAACTGCAGTACAGTACTGTAGAAATGGCAGCGATTGTTGCCCGCAATGTCCCACTACTGAATGAGGAACAAAGAACCATTTATGATCGCATTATGCTCGCAGTTTCAGCTGGACAAGGTGGGTTCTTCTTTTTGGATGCACCGGGTGGAACTGGCAAAACATTCGTTATTTCGCTAATTCTTGCTGAAATACGATCAAATAATGGCATCGCATTGGCCGTTGCATCATCGGGCATTGCAGCAACTTTATTGGATGGAGGTAGAACAGCACATTCAGTATTTAAGCTGCCACTAAATATTCAGAATAACCCTGACGCAGTATGCAACATTAAGAAACAATCGTCCATGGCCACTGTGCTGAAACGGTGTAAAATTATTATTTGGGATGAATGTACTATGGCACACAAACATTCACTTGAGGCGTTGAACAGGATATTGAAAGATATTAAAAACAGTGATAAACTATTTGGCGGAACTCTGTTGGTCCTTTCAGGTGATTTCAGACAAACACTCCCAGTCATTCCACGTTCAACATACGCTGATGAGATCAACGCTTGCTTAAAATCATCTCCATTGTGGCGTAATGTTGAAAAATTACAGCTAAAAATAAATATGCGCGTTCAAATGCTTCAAGATCCATCCGCTGAAACATTTTCAAAACAACTCTTAGATATCGGTGATGGAAAAGTTGCTATAGATGAAACTGGATACGTAAAATTACCGACCGATTTCTGCACAATCGCTGATTCGCAAGATACTCTCATTGAACAAATATTTCCCGATGTACACACACAGTACATAAATCATGAGTGGCTTGCAGAAAGAGCGATTTTAGCGGCAAAAATGTAGACGTTGACAATTTTAATCTGAAGATACAAATGTTGTTGCCAGGGAACTTGGTATCATATAAATCTATTGATACAGTTTGCGACGACAGCGAAGCAGTAAATTTTCCCACAGAGTTTTTGAACTCACTGGATTTGCCAGGCATGCCACCGCATAATTTACAACTAAAGGTTGGATCTCCAATTATCTTGCTTCGTAATTTGAACCCGCCCCGGCTGTGCAACGGTACGCGATTAGTCATTCAAAAATTAATGAAAACGTGATCGAAGCCAGGATTTTAAATGGCAAGTTCAGAGGTGAAAATATACTCATACCACGGATTCCTATTATACCTACAGATGTGCCAATTCAATTCAAACGTATTCAGTTTCCGATTAGATTGGCATTTGCAATGACTATCAACAAATCCCAAGGTCAAACGATGTCTGTTTGTGGATTAGATTTGAGAACACCATGTTTTTCACACGGACAATTATACGTGGCATGCTCGAGTGGGTAAAACCATCCAGTTTGTTTGTGTTAGCTAAAGATGGACTAACAAAAACATTGTTCACGCTATAGCATTAAGAGATTGATATTGTTTAATATTGTTACTGTCGTAATTGTTTAATTAATGATATATAATTTTAAGGAATAAATTATAATAACTTAAAAATAATGTTTGCCTTTTGTTGATTTTATATTCCTCCATCGTTCACAGCGCTCCATGCTTATTTCACGCATATACCACATTTTTACATACATACAATATACACATTCTAACATACATACATACTTACAATAAGCTATTTTTTGTCTACACTAGAAATTGCTAGGAAATTATTTATATGGCAAAACAACGTTTGCCGGGTCAGCTAGTATATATATATATATATATGCATTTAATATTTATAATTTACAATTTGAACAAGCTTTGTATGAAGCAAGATAACTTAAAATGAATCTTTAAAACACACTTTTCATAGAAGAAAGTTTTAAAAATGTCATTTGCCCAATTATTTATAAATTGATTTCCAGTAGTATATTTTTCAAAAAATGTAAAACATATTTTTTCAATTCTTCTTTAAATATCGTAAAAAATTAAATAATTCAAAAATAAATTTATGCAATTTTAAAAGTTGAGTGAAATTAAGAAATTCATTTTTTTATCCAAATTCCTTATTCTTTGTAATACAAATGCTAATGCGTTAAAAATAAAAGCCTTACGCACTATTGCAATGTCTATTAGAAGTAATAAAGAAGTCTTTTCGCATGAAATAATAATAAAAAAAAGATAGTAAAGTGTTGTACATGAAAGTAAGTGTGCGATTTCAATTGAAATTAAGTATTTTGTACAAAATATAAACATAGAAAGTGTACATGAATTTTGAATTGCTTTTTAACTTTTTTTTAGGATTTACGTAGTCGTGGTAAAAATTAATAATTATATTATGTAACCCTAGATGACATTTCTTGCTCCTTAAATTCTATAATTCTGAAAGAAAATTTTTAAATGTATCTTTTGTCTTTAATCTAAATTTCAATCTTTGATGGTACTTATTAACTTTTTATAAATCAAACTATTTTTTTCATTCCCTATAAGCCTTTCATTAATTGAAAGTATATTCGCAATTACTCTTTAAATATAAAAATTCTGTTCTAACAACTTTTAGTCCGTTTTCATACATGGACATTTTTGAACTACCTTCACACTAAAAAAATATTAACAAGTTTCACATTAAACCATGTTTAAATAGGAAATATTATATTACGCTGGGAAAAAGGAAGATGTTTTAATTCAATTACTTCTCAATAAAATATAGCTTCTCTCGAAAGTTAGAAAAACATACAAATCTGAGAAAGATATTTCCTTTTTTCCTAACTGGTAAAAATTAGAGAAAATATAACAGACAATCGAAATACTTTTTAAAGAGTTAATTTATTAAATAAATAATAAAAATGTTTTCCATGAACGGGCTTTTATATCTCAAATGGGTGATGCACATGCAGTCATGATTTAAACAATGATTTTTTTATTCTATGCTCTGAAATGAGTACCCGACAAATAAAAATTGATGAATTCTTACCTGAGAGCAATGAAGTAAGTAACCAACTTTAAACCAGATTGTTCCTTATATACGCAGCAGGCTTTTCCTAGTTTTTTCCCTACTAAAAATAGTCAGCAGATTTAAAACCAGGGGAAAATCCTTTTGCTGAGCGTAGAGACAAACTTCCTGTCATTCAAACCGTACAGCATAGCATTTTTATTTTTTCATCTATCTATTTCTTCTTTTTCTTTATTTTCCGAATCAATTTACTGACGCTTTATACTTTCCGTTCATTAAATGTTTTCCCAGTATATCAATATTTATTGCGGGAAAATCTATATCTGTTTTAGATTATTTTTCTTGCACTTAATAGTTGGGAAAAAGCTGCAATAACCTTTTTATAAAAACGTACTGAAGAATCATTTTTGTTTAAATTATATTATAAAGAGAATATCAAAAATCACAACCTTCAAAATATTTGTTCATTTTTTAAAAAGAAATATGAAGTAAAATATGCTATTCTATACCAACAATATTTTAAATTATACTAATAAGTAAGATTTTCTTACATCTGAAAAATTTCAGATATAAAGCATCATTTATGAAAATGAAACTCAAATTTTGTGTCAAATCATGGGCGTAGCTACCGCCGTGCAAAGGGCCCCAACATGTATAACTACCGTTCCACTAAAAGGTCTCCATATCTAAAAAGGGCCCCGAAGGAATTTTGATACAGGGCCCTCTTAGAGCTCAAAATAATAGGAATACCCATTTAAAAATGAGTCGTCTTTCGACCGTCCAATAAAAGGTCAGCACTTGGCACAACGGTGTGGCATCTGCTGGCGGCGAAAGGGAAGGTATCAGTAAAGCATTTAACAGTGTGAGAGATGCACGAGAAAATTCTGTTCTTAGCAAAGCGGGATTACGTCCGACCTTTCTGATGTGAAAAGTGAAGCAATAATTGAAGTTCGCCTAGTTTGAGTGTCCCTGTCCAGAACATACACCCGTGTAGGTTTTTCAAAGACCACTGTGTCAAGGGTTATACAGCCTACACAAACCTGGGTAGTGTACCTTGTGTGAAGTACAACAGTGGACGAGAAAGGCGAAGTTGAAGGACTGTGATAGACGGGCGATGAAAAGGATAGCCGTCCAAAAATACAAAATTATACTGCCGCATGTTATGTCCGAGATAAATACCAACCTTCTGAACCCCTTATCCATGATAACTATTCAACAAGAGCTGCATGCTGTGAACATTCGTGGCAGAGTAGTGTGACGTATTAGATACGAAAACACACATTCAGGCTAGAGATATAAATATATTATTTTATTTACAAGAACATCTAAATCACCATCTTACACTCAGAACACGTTTCTTCTCTCTCTTCCAACCAGGACCCTAAAAATGGCCCTCGCGCATGTCCTTTTTAGAGAAGTCTATCTCGGAACGTAGGAGGAATGGATTCCAGGAAACCCTCCACCCCTACTATCTCAGGCAGTAACACTATCCGCTCTTGGTCTCTGACGTCATCAACTGTTTCCGGAATAATGTTCGTTACAGAGCTATTCCAAAACTGGTTATGATACTGAGGGCTTGATTCTGAAATACCTCAAGGCATTGGATGGTGTGTTTGGGAGCAGTAATGGGGGTTTCATTACAGTAACCAATAACTGGTTGTATAAACATTTTATATGTAGTCGGTAGAGTCCTTCTGTTAAATCCCCAACGCGAGTCAGCCAAACGTTTTAAAATGCAGAATATCTGTTCAGCCTTTTTCACCAAATGTTCTGCATGTTTCCTCAAGAGTTCACGCGGAAATCAAGAATACATCCGAGGAAGGTGGTAGAAACACTGATCTGCAAAACCTCTCCCTTGAACTTACGATTGGGAGTAAAAGCCTGTCTATCTAACGTAAAATATTGGGTCGCAGTTTTATTCTTGTTAACTCTCATTCCATTCTCTTGACACCAAATTGCCAATTTTTCTAATGCAGAATTTAAAGTTCATTAAGACTATCTTGAATCTTTTTCGTTGCACTATCCCACAAAATGAGATTGTCAGCGAATAAAGCAGAGTTATAACAGCTGATGATAGAAAACCTAGTAAATCATTAGTAGAATTGGGCTAATGACTGTGCCCTGTGGGAGCCCAGTCTAAAATTAAAAAAAGTCTAAAGTTCTGGAAAAATTTAGAAAAAGCCTCTCCATATCTAACGGCTGGGAACCTTTGTGAGATAAAATTCTTTTGCCAAGAAGACATATTGCTGCAAATTCCTAGATGTTGTAGTTTTTATTTTTGAATAAAAATTGTATAATAGACACGAGTAAAACTGAAATAATAATTATACCAGGTGCAGTAATAGAACAAAATCTGATTTCATGCTTAAAGTCCAAACTATTTTTTAACATTGGAATTTAAAATACAGATAAGGAAGGACATCGTAAGTTAAACTTTAAATTTTTTTGTGCACAAATCAAAATCTACTTGTGTGTGTATTTTTTTATGTATGTGAAAATAAAAATAGGAAAATATTTCCACAGCTAAATAGAGCTGCGGCAACCCAGTGGTCAAGATATCGGATCATGGTATGCATGACATGAGTTCGAGCCCAGTGCCACTAAAGACCCGCCATGTAGGGCAGCGATGCACGTTAAATATGCCGAGTGCTGAAAGGTCATCCCGTTGATTTAGTGTTGTAGTTAGTAGAAGGCATGCCAGCTCAGGTGTCATCCACGTCACTTGACCATGTTTCAAAATTACGTGGTCCGTCGATAAAAGCCCTCGTGTAGCTGAACAGTGTGACGTTAATATTAACTCACTCATTCCACAGCATAATGTGCGAATTTTTCCTCTGTGTTTGTGTTTGTCCTTGCGTGTTTGTGGGTGCACATGCGGGCTTGCGTGCGTGCGTATAATGTTACAAAGTACGCATGAAACTTTTCAGAAAGAGAGTTTTGTACTTATTTTCGAAGACAGCTTTTAAGAACCTCTCAGGGACGCCGACTACCTCTGATTTTGAGTTGAAATTTGTACATTAATTTTATTTATTTCTAAATCTTCTTTAAGTTCATGTTTAGAATAGAGAGCCAAGCGTGGGAAATTACAGTCCATCACCATAAAAGATAAAGAGATATGATTGGTATTTGAAAAGTTTGTGACGGGCTCACACGTCTTTTCTTTAACATGTCCTTTGGTTTCTTTGGGGCCAGAATTAATGGCAACTCTTTTCCAACCAAATCCAAGAAGTGAAGTGTGAAAGAAAGATGCAAATTAAGAGCCTTTTAAATATCAGA
>BMAU01002594.1:0-290000 GCA_019973935.1 Trichonephila clavipes | reverse complement strand
ATTACAAAACATAGTAACAGTAAATAATTACATTAATACAAATTGTATCACAAAAATCATTAGAAATATAGTTACAAAGAAAATTAGCAGGGTATCCATGTTCAATACAGTGATTAAAAAATTTTTTAAGATTTAAAAAAATATTAGCTTTATCGCTAACTAATACTTTATTGCGATAAATATAGTTAAAAATAATATTTCTATATATAGATATTGATAAATTAGAATTCCAGTAAGCACTTTGATGATATTAAAATTAAAGGCATCTCTTTTATCATAAATATTAGTATGTAGTTTTCAAATCCTTAATATACAGAGATACATCTAGGTAATTTGTTTTGATTGGATTTTATTAATTTTAACTAAGTTCAAGTAGGACGGATAAAAATTAATAATAGGATTTAAATTATCATTTTTTGCAAAAATAATTAAATCATCAATATATCTAAAAATGTAGTAGTCATTATTAATAACATAACTATATATTCATAAAAATGTAAATAAAGATTAGCCAAACTATTACTAGCTGGGCCCCCTTGTGGGAGTCCTTTCACTTGTTTATATAAAAGAACCATTAAAACTGATATAATTTTCTTTTAAGACAAAATCTGAAAGAGTTTTAAATTTGTTAAAATTAATATTAAGGTTATACATACTGTGGTTTTCTAAAATTACTTTAATAATATCATATAAATCAATGGAATTGAAAAAGATCTTCAAAGTCATAACTATGAACTGAATAAATATTTTTTATCATTAAAAAAAATCTATAATCTCTTTACTATTTTTAATTATAGCTTTTATTACATTGCTGATTAATAAAGTTTTGTATTATATTATGAAGTAATTTGCCTGCAGTAGTAATATATGTTCTAAAACCATTTGTCACAGTTCTAAATTTAACCGGACTTTTATGGAATTTTGGAGTTAAAAAAATATATGGATACTTAATTTTAGGAATACAATAACCTAATTTTTATAAATAGCAATAATACGATTACTAATTTCATTATGTGACAAATCTAATTTTTTAAAAGAACCATTATTAAGAAAGTGATCATAAAGAATATTATAATAAAAATACCTACAAATCACAGCATAGTTACCAGGTACTTTATCAATGTAAACTATGATAAAATTCTTTGTAAATTAAAAATTTTCTGTTTGATATCTTTAAAGTAGTTTCATATTGAGAATGGTAGCTAAAATTCATAAGGTCTTTTAATATATTGTACTTATACTCTTTAAATGCCTCAATAGGTAGTCCAAATTTAATTGCAGATTTTGTAATAAAATTATCTATATCTTTACAAATTTGTTTTTAACAGTATTGTTGTTATTAGAAACATTTAATCTAAAATTAGTGCCTTTACTCATTATATCTTTTTAAAATATTATCATTGATTATATCTAAGTTACCAGTAACTACATGTTTATGATGACCATCAATAAAATCATTATAGTTTTTACATATACAATCTTCTATATTAATAGAGGGCGAACTATTGTTGTAATTAAAGATAAATCTGCCCATCGTTTTGTTATATTTAAAAGCTTTCTTTACAACAACATTTCTAACTGGAAAAAGAGACAAATGTCTATTAAATACACTAGAAAAGCTAATTTTGTCAAAAAGTTTTATTCATGAATAATAAAGTGCAGTGATTACTCTGTAATGGGTTCATTAATTTTCTCAACATTAATATTGAATTTATTAACTAGATAGTTAGTAATTCTTTAATAATGTGTACTGCATGACTAACCTGTAAGGAATCATTATTTAAGGATTCATATAACAATGCAATTTCATGTTTATTCAGACCAAACATGAAGTATTTGATTTTCTTGATATTAAGCTTTTTTCAAAATCATCAATAAGAACTCTAATATTGTCATTTAATGAATATGAATATATGTATATATATATATATGTGTATATATATATATATAATATATATATATATATATATAATATATATATATATATATATTAATGAATGCTATGTATATATATATATATGTATATATATATATATGTATTTATATATATGTATATATATATGTATATATGTATATATATATATGTATATATATATATGTATATATATATGTATATGTTTTTGAATATATATATATATGTATGTATATATATATGTATATATATGTATGTATATATATGTATATATACACTGGTGTGCAAAAATTAAAGGACGAGACGGTTTTTTCAATATAACTTTTGTACAAAAGCTTTCCAAATCAACACATTTAATACCGTAAGATCCCCAATACGTAAGGACATGTGTAATGTAAGCAACACTTACTAAAGAGAGAAATCAGAGGATAAAAAGAAGCTTGATTGAAAAGTAGCATGGAGCGCAATGCGACTGAAGGCCGAAACATCCCTGTGATGGGTGTCCAGCAAGAAACATCCGGTCTTTAGTAGGGGATATGATCTCCCCTGACTGCTAGGCAGGTTTCACAGCATCTGCCCATGCTGTGGAATGAGGAATGTCAATGAGTTGTTGAGGCATTGCCCATTCGTCTTTGCAGCGCCAATCGAAGATCCCGAATCGTTACTGGTGGTAAGGTACGAGCTGCCAAGCGTCTGCCTAGAAAATCCCATACATGCTCGATGGGATTGAGATCCAGATCGTGCCGGCCAATCCATACGTTCAATATCCTCACTCTCTAAGACTGTTCGGCAGCTACTGTGCGATGACATGGTGCATAGTCGTCCATGAAAAGGAACTGCAGACCCATAGCGCCTCTAAAAAAACGCGCATATGGATGAAGAATCTCGTTACAATAATGGGTCCCGTTGACTGAACCTGCGTCGAAGATGTGTAGGTCTGTACGACTACCAAGCATGATGCCTCCCAAACGAGAACACCGCGACCTCCATACTTTGTCCCTTTTCAATGATGTTCGAGGATGATTGCGGCTTCCCCGCTCTCTCCAGATGAGTATGCGATGAGAATCGCTACTCAAACTGAATCTGCTCTCATCTGTAAAAGTACTCGTCCCCATTCATTGTCTCTCGAATTCCGGTGTTCCCGGCACCGCAGAGAACGCCTTCTCCGATGGGCAGGCGTTAAAAGGTACACACCGTACAGGGCGTCGTGCAAACAGACCACCACCGTGCAGTCTTCTGGCCACGGTAAAAACGCGATATCGGTCGTCCAGTCGCCTGTCGTGTGTCTGGCGATTTCTCCCGCTGTCTGCCGCATGTTTCTTCTGGCCTGTAAGACAATGTACCGGTCATCTGCGGGTGTGGTTCCTCGTGGACGACCACTACTGAACCCCGGATAGCTGTTCCTGTAGTTTGCAATGTCTCCAAAGTCGTGAAACGATGCTGTGAGCAATTCCGAACTCTGCAGCCACACTTGTCACACTGCGGCCTTCCTCCAACTTCCCAATGATTCGACCTCGGGTAAAAGCATCCAGATGTCGTCTAACAGATTGATTATTCGCCATTTCTCGCTGAGGCAGCAACTCGGAGGAGTGTGATTTGAACTGCTATACGGCGTGCAATCTCTTTGCCAGAAATACTGATCTTACACCGACAACATGCTTTATACTACTCGAACACTTCCCGATTACGTCTACCTGCATATCTGCGCATGTGCTACCGTACATCACCTTACTTAATCTCCTGATTAGTCTTTCTGTCCGCTCTCCCTCTTTGTTCAGCTGATATGCTAATTTTCGACTTCGTCTTTAATTTTTGCACACAGCGAGGTGTATATGTATATATATGTATATATATGTATATATATATATATATATATATGTATATTTATATGTATATATATATATATGTATATATATATATATATATGTATAAATATATGTATATATATATGCTATATATATATATATATATATATATATATATATATGTATATATATATATATATATATATATATATATATATATATTTAACCCCCTTATCGGTCTAAGTCCGAGATTGCACTTGGATATATTTTATAAATTTTTATTTTATTTTTATAATTTTTAATTTTTTGTTTGAAAATGATGGAACATTGTCTTTTATATTCGCCATTGATATTCTTTGAAGTGTTTTGGTATTTTGGGATTCATATATTTCAATTTTTAAATTGATAATTTAGATTGTTTTTATATTTTAAATATATATATATATATATATATATATATATATATATATATATATATATATATATATATATATATATATATATATATAATAGCACTTCCTCACCTTTAATTCCTGGTAACACTTAATTGTGTATGAATATAGTTTATATATGCGTAACTAGAAATTAAAATATGAAAAATAAATCCCTCTTATTCAAAGTGTTGTGATAAAAAAAACCTGAGTCCATTACGCGTCAGTTACGGATACAATTACAAATTTAAGTTTTATATAAACCCTTGATATAACTTCAGATATAACTTTAGAATATTTTCCTTTACTTTTCTTAAAACTTCTACATGTCTATAGTTTTTCACGTAAAGGATAAAAAAAGGGAAAAAATTTAAATTGCTTATAATCAATCAATAAATATGTATTCTTTTAAAAAAATTCGTTTAGAAAAGACCCATATATAGTTATCTTTCAGATAAAAATAGAGAAAATTTAAAAATGCTTATAATTAATCATTACATGTGAATTGTTTTTAAAAGGTTCCGATTAGAAACGATCCTATTATAGATAGCTTTCAGATAAAAAAACCAAAATGTATTAACTCATTCTGATAAATGATTTTCCTTATGTATGAAACAAAAGAAAAGGAATTTTTTAATTAAATAGAAATATCCGTATGTGTTGCTTAAATTACATAAGATTAGATCACTTCAATAAATATTAAAGAAGCTAATGTATAAAATGTTAATGAAGGAATTTTTAATTATATATTTTGAAGGTCGAAGAGAGATGTGTTTCTCTCACGTTTCAAACAATTTAAGGGGTTGCTCACTTGCATGCATCTTAAATATTTTTATGTTTCCGCAAGCTACTTTAGATGTAAGGAACTTTTTAACAAAAAATAAAAGTTTAAACTTTTGATAAGTACTCTGATTTGCTGCAATATGTAACAAACGTTATACGATATAGTGAAAATTGCTTCACACGAAACTGAAGGGACCGAAATTTTTTTTCTTGTTAAAAGATATTGCAAAAAGAAAAAAGAACTACATATCAACAAAATTGAGTTTATTAGCTTTTTTTACATAGCTATGTATACATGCAAATATTTAATAAAAATCAATGAAACAAAAACTTTCACAAGAGCTTAAGGATATTTAATACAAAATTTTTCAAGTTTTTTTGAAAAACCATACATTTATTGAATTTTTTGAAAATAATTTGATATTTTCCTTTGAATTGTCTTTTTTAGTATCAAATTCACAACAAATTGTTCGATGTCATCCATTTTTTATTCATTTCACCAATAGAATGTAAGTCTAGATAACTGCATATATTTGCCATGACGTTCCTTATTTAGGATGATATAGAAACAAGATCTGCTTTATTCATTTCATTTTCATTGTCGGTATCTGCATCAATGATATTTTTTGAGCTTTGAACAAACTCAAAAAAAAAAAGAAAATGTCCATCACCGCCATAAATAAAATGGAGACTGTACACACATTATCATCATCTACTGCAACATTCTTTCAATGTGATTCAGTAGGATAATCCAATAATACAGAAATTTTCTCAAACATTTCATTAAATGCCAGATGTTTTTTCCGTATTTTGTTCATTCGCAGAAGGGAAATTGTTTCGTGTTAAGCGATTTTCGTTTCGTAATAAGAGAAAAAAATGCGTGAAAATAGTACAGTATTTCGTCGGGACTGTTCTGTTATTTTGTGTTAAGCGTTTCCGCGTTAAAACGTATTTTGTAAAGAACTTTTATGAGATATTTTAATTATACACCCAAAAATATTGCTAATTATTTTTTGAGCGCAGTATGATATTATAGAAAAAAATGCTGTATTTAATCAATTCTAAAACTCGATTTTTTTTTATTTTCTATGAATGCGGATAACAATAATAAGTGAGTAATTAAAATAATTAATCATTATCCTGGAATAAAATGGCATAGAATTAGAGTTTTATTCTAGATAATTTGGTTTTTAATATGTAGTTATTTGTTGTTTAAATTGTAATTAAAGGAAATTTTTTAATATTTCAACTTATTCCCTTGCAGAAAAAACTCGCATACAAGAAGTTAAAAAACTTTTCAAAAAAGTAATGATGATTCAAAAATTAATTTCGTTTGAAATTTGCGACTCAAACATTAATGGTGAAGGCACGAATACGCACAAAACGGACAATACAACTTACTTGATATAACAGCATACAATCACGGCTCAAGGAAATTCGTGTGTGTGAACGCGCGAAGTGTTCTTTTTTCTTCAATTTCCTAAAGCTGCTTGTAATGTCTTCATTATGAACTTATTAAAGAAAATTAATCTAAACTGCTAGGCTTGATGCATAAAACTCGTTTATACTTTTTCAATAAATATTTCTTTAATACTGAATTGCAATTTATTTGAGTGAGTGAGCAAGTGAGTGAATATTAAAGTCGCACTGTTCAGCTACACGAGGGCTTTTGGCGACGGACCGCGTAATTTTGAACCATGGTCAAGTGACGCGTACGACACCGGGTCTGGTACCCTCCTCTCCTAACTGCCACACCACATTAACGGGAGGACGTTTCAGCTCTCGAAAGATTTAGCGTGCATCGCTACCCTACACGGCGGGTAGTGGCCTTGAACTCGTGATAAAGCCAGCCACGATCCGATTGCTATACGATTTGGTTACCGCGGCCACATTACAATTCAAGAAAAGTGTCCTTTATGAGTAAGATAGAAAAAAATCTTGAAAGTTAAATATCTCAAAATATGATAAATGTGACACTTAACAATTATCATATTCTGTTTGCTTATGGACCCGAAAGTGCTTGTTAGGTACGTTTCATTCAATACTCCTGAATGTTATTAGTGGTGATTGCAACTCTGTGTGCGTGCGCAGGGATATTCCAGATCTTGAAATTTTTAAATATAAATGAAACTCTCTATAAGCTCTCTCTTTACACCCTCTCTCCTACCCTCCTCTCTACTCTCTCTTTCTCTACTCTCTCTACTCTCTCTTTCTCTACTCTCTTTCTCTACTCTCTTTCTCTACTCTCTTTCTCTACTCTCTCTTTCTCTACTCTCTCTACTCTCTCTTTCTCTACTCTCTCTACTGTCTCTTTCTCTACTCTCTCTACTGTCTCTTTCTCTACTCTCTCTTTCTCTACTCTCTCTCTTTCTCTACTCTCTCTTCTCTCTCTTTCTCTCTCTCTCTACTGTCTCTTTCTCTACTCTCTCTACTGTCTCTCTTTCTCTACTCTCTCTACTGTCTCTTTCTCTACTCTCTCTACTCTCTTTCTCTACTCTCTCTCTTTCTCTACTCTCTCTCTCTTTCTCTACTCTCTCTCTTTCTCTACTCTCTCTCTTTCTCTACTCTCTCTACTCTCTCTACTGTCTCTTTCTCTACTCTCTCTCTTCTCTACTCTCTCTACTGTCTCTTTCTCTACTCTCTCTACTGTCTCTTTCTCTACTCTCTTTCTCTACTCTCTCTCTCTTTCTCTACTCTCTCTCTTTCTCTACTCTCTCTTTTTCTCTACTCTCTCTCTTCTCTACTCTCTCTCTTTCTCTACTCTCTCTACTGTCTCTTTCTCTACTCTCTCTCTCTCTCTCTCTCTCCCTCTCTCTCTCTCTCTCTTACTCTTATGAACTACATAACTTTTTAGACTAGAGTGTCTTGTTTCAAATATCTTCCGAGTATTTTTGAGGCATATTCCAATATTTAAACAACATATAAAGCAATATTTCTCAAACTGTGTGGTGCGTCTCCTAGAGGGGCGTAATAACTCTATGAGGAGGCGCGAGCACATTGAAAAGTCGAAATCCAAAAATTATTATTTTACTGAAAGTAAATAAAAAAAAACATTCTGACTTACTATAAAATAAAGTTCCCATTCACACTGATATAAATAGTTAAATATATCAGTTAAATATAACAGTTAAATATATCAGCACTGCACAATGTATTTTATAATTAATTCTGCAATACTAAGTTAAGAATAAGTTTAAAAATTACCATTCATCCCATGGGTTTATCATATATAAAATTATATACAAAAAAATTATATTTTTCTTGACAATTTGTTCGGTTTATAATTAATTCTTTAATTACTGATTTAAAAAAGTTATGCTATTCCCTCTCCAATGCCACTGTTTCCTACGCAGCAGCGAGTATGGGATGTAATGGGGGGGGAGAAGGAATAAATAAGCAATTCCTTTGAAATAAGTAAATCCTTCGCAAACACATTCCAAAGCTTTCGGAAGAATTTTATGGACAGCATTGCACAGAAAAGATCTTACTTCGGAAATACGTATATACACATCCGAGGCAATTAACGCTTTGGATGAGGGAGAAGTTTACATACGTCCGTGGTACTTAAGAGGTTAAAGTCGTATTGTAGCTTTAGCGTCAAATAATAGTATTATTGAATTCAATACATTGATATTATATGGAAAGGGAAGGGGTGCAATAAAAATTACGATTGAATTGTGGGTCGACAATACTGAGAGAGAAAATTTGAGAAGCACTGATAGGTAGGGTTAAAAGATTTATTTTCACCCTTTATCTGTCTTCACTTCAGTGTAAAAATGTAAATTATGGTCGTTACTCTAACTCAATCTGAAAATAAAATGTTCAAAATATACACCTTGTTTACTATGCGCTGATCATTAGAGAGCATCATCATAGTTGATCATCAAAAGGGCACTAATTAAAATGATCTTAATCGTAATTTTTTAAAATATTCAATTCACAACGAAAATATTGCAGAGAGAAAAAATATATTGCATAGGGAAAATAATGGTTCGACCGAAACAGAACTTAGCAGTGCATTTAAATATTTTATTTTGTTTTTAATGGAGTCAAAGTATTTTAATAATTATATACAAAATTTTTCAAAGCCCCAGTGAGGGCGTATCGTAATTCCATGCCGCAGGTCCAGGTTCTATTACCAGGTTGGGCAAGGACAACTCAGCCTTTTATCCCTACTGCAGTAGGTAAATAAATGAGTACCAAGCTTGCTTCTGGACTTAAGCACTAGGGACCTTGCCTCAGACTGACCACCTGATCGGGACATCTACTTATGCACCTCAGCGTCTAATGGTCACGTATACTGTGATGGGCACAGTAGGTCCTGGCCGTCATTTGCTCGTGTGCCTCTGAGTTTGAGTTTTATGTACAAACTTTTTCTTTCTAATTTTTTTCGTTTCCTTGGTATTAATTTTGAACTTTGAGCAAAGACCCAAGTAATACGTCCAGCAGGCCTAGTATTCTAAACTACTACCTTATGTCGCTATCACTTTGTACGTTTGTGTGTAAGCCAGAACTTCTCAAACTTTCAACATTTGCGATCCAATTTTCGATTATAATTTTCATCTCCCCTCATACAATAACAATGTAATAATAATGTACGTTGCCGCTACAACTACTTTACGACTTTTATTTTAAACCGTTCAAATTATCAGGATAAGTATTGAATTATGTGTGATAAGCCTATGAGCATAACTAACAATTATTAAATTTTTTCTTAACTTAGTATTGATACATTAATAATCAAATACATTGAGCGTTACTGATATATTTATAAGCACCATAAAATCTGGC
Organism: Trichonephila clavipes; assembly: GCA_019973935.1. Lineage (NCBI taxonomy): Eukaryota > Metazoa > Arthropoda > Arachnida > Araneae > Nephilidae > Trichonephila > Trichonephila clavipes. The sequence continues at coordinate 280,278 of BMAU01002594.1, read as the reverse complement.
GTAGAGTACACACTCATACTTTCAAGATACATATTTTAATTTTTAAATACACTGCTGGACAATTGCTAAGGACGGATCACAAATTGCTATGTAGCATAACATTAAGCGAGACATGAGGCCTAGTAGGAAAAAATATAGTTGCCACACTGTTCAGACATTATAATAAAGAATATTTATTGTTCTGGAAAGTACAAAAGCTGTGAAACATCTGAAAGAAAAAAAATATTAATTTGATCTGCGTACGAAGAAATGGAACAATGCATCTAAAAGTCAGCAGGCACCTTAAAGAAAGGTATCAGTACGGGATATGTCCACTGTGGAGTGTGATGCAACATTCCACACGTCGTACCATATTTTGCACAACATTATCCAGCAGCTGTGGAGGCAATTTATCCCATTCCTCTGTCAGTGCACGGATGAGGGTGTTCTTGTTTGTCGGAGGATAGTTTCGACCAGCAACTTGCCTCCCCAAAACATCCCACACATTTTAAATGGGGTTTAGATCTGGAGAACGCGCTGGCCATACGAGACGTTGAATACCCTCGCTGTCTAGACAATCCTGAACAGCGAGTGTTCGATGACATGTTGCGTTGTCGTCCATAAAAATAAATTTATCACCGACAGCACCACGGAAAAGACAAACATGAGGAAGTAGAACTTCATCAATGTATCGTTGGCCCGTCATAGTCCCATTCGCAACCACATGTAGGCGCGGGCGGCCATTGATCATGATGCCGGCCCACACCATGATACTGCATGTCGGATATCGGTCCTTTTCCTGGATATTTTCTGGACGATAAGCAGTACCACTCTCGCGCCAGATCAGTTGGCGTCTACAATCCGATGACAGACTGAACCTACTCTCATCTGAGAATAGTACGCATGCCCAGTCCTGTTCAGTCCAATTGTGATGCTCACAACACCATTACAAATGGGCAGTACGGTGCTGTCTGGTCAATGGGACACACACAATAGGTCTGCACGCGTATAGTCCTTCTCCCCTCAAACATCTGGCAACAGTTTTTCGGGAGATCTGCTTTCCTGAGGCCGCAAGAAACTGATTTGCCACCTGCTGAGCTGTGGTGCGCCTGTTCCTTTTTGCTGATAGGACGATATATCTGTCTTCTGCAGGCGTCGTACTTCTAACACGACCTCCCCCGTGCCGTCTACTACACATTCCAGTAGTTTTAAATGACTTCCACAGCCGTGAAACAACGCTGTGAGCGATGTCGAACTCCCTGGCAACATCTGTTATTTTTTTCGCCCTTTTTCGATCTTTCCAATAATTCGGCCACGCATAAAATCATCTATGTGATGTCGGGAAGACATGCCAAAAATTTTAAGTTCGTCTATTAAATCTTTCCTGTAAAACTTTGATTTGAAACAACAACTGTCCACACGCGTCAAAACCTTTAAAGCTCTTATGAACGCTATCACGTGATGAACAGACGTGGGAAAAAAAAATTGCATACTCATACTTCTTCTTACTAATATCCCGCACTTATTCTAATTTTCCCCATTTTGCTTCCTTTCATTTTGTGGTTGCTATGGATGATAGTGTTATCCGTCCTTAGCAATTGTCCAGCAGTGTATATTCGCCGTGTAACACATGCATGTGTGCAATGATATTAGGTTTTAAAGTCATTTATTCAAAGTATTCTCCCAGACACATTTGAAAAAAAATATAATATACTTCTAGAACACAACCGTGTAAGTTCACTAGGGATGTCATTTTTTTTAAATAAACAGCATTCTGAACTACATAGAAGTCTAATTTTTTTTAAGAAGTCTAATAATTTTTCTCTTTTCTTTATTTTTGAAGCTATTATTTTTATACCCGGCGTATAACGCCCACTCGTAAATTTCGATCACCTTTTTTGTGCTAAAAATGCGTGTTATTCGCCGAGTTTTACGGTATATTATATCAATATGAACGTCAGAAAGCATTTTGTTTTGCTTCCTTTCAGTAAAGTAGTAATTTTCTTTAAATAATCTTTTGTTTTCTAATTTTCAATATGCTCGAGCCTCCCATGTAGGATGGTCACGTGCTCGTCGAGTGGCGCGCGACACAGTTTGAGAAACTGGTGTAAGATATATTTTTGTGATAACGTCTTTATTTTTGTTATCTATTCAATTAAGATAAATGATACCACGCTTGGGATATTACAAGAATGTATGTGGCATTGGGTGAAAACTTAAATTTTTCAAAATAAATTACACTGTCATTTTGTAAATAATATTTATGTTTTTGGTTCTATTTTATGTTTTTCAAACTTTATGATAAAAATAAATATATGTTGAGATACTGCAACTCAATAATAATTTATCTTAAAGGATACAATTATGCTGATTCTTTTAACAATACCACATTCCTGATTAGAATTTGACCGATTATTTCCTTTAAATTGCTGGTGTTAGTGATGAATACGACCTTGAAATACCTCTAAATCGCAACTATTATTCTTTCGATGTTATCCATCTCACTGGCTACAGAGGAACCCAGTAAAGGGTATCTTGCCACAAAGTTCTTTCAGCTACTCTATCTATGAGAAAATAATTGGAAGGATCACTGAAAAGAAGGAAAAGAGATGTTAACACCCAGGGTAGAAGCGCGAGATTCTGCGAAATGATTGACTGTGAGGAATGTAACGTACTAGAAGAAAAACGTTGCTGTTAAGGTTTCAGTTACGATCCGAGGTCTAAAAAAGGTAAAGAAGTAATCACAAGTTAGAAAAACTGATGAAGTATTCCGTTACTTAAAATTGTATATCAATATCGAATCGAACAATCTTGTTATTTGAAAAGTAAGGGAAAATAAAAACATCCCGTTGTTGGTTATTTCGAATGCAAACACTCACGTGATTATAAACTTAATTTTAACTAAATCGTAGTATCAGAGCTCCAGGGAGCCATACAATTGCACAATGATAGCTAACACTTAAATATATGATATTTTAAAAAATCGTTTTTTACAGGATTGTGGTTAGTTATAGGTTACTTAAGAAATAAAGAATACAATCAGATAGAAATAGTGAGTATTTATCTCGAAAAAAGTTGTATTTGGCAACATACAAAATTTCCTGTAAATCTGGTGTATATCCAATGAAATTTGCAAATGCTACATCATATATTGATAGCTTACTTCACAAAAGAAGAAATGTAAAGTAACACATTCAAATGTCGAATATGCATGGTGTCCGGGCTTAAAATATTCGAAAGTAAAGGCTTATTATCACGGAACTCCCCATCATAATGTAATAAAACGTTCATCCGGGGATTGGAAAACTCTTCGAGATTCTTTTTGTGTCTAGTCCGATCGGCCGCACGTACGCGCATTATTCGGCAATCGCAGACGATACACTTTTTACCTTACTTCATTAGTAAAGATGTGGATGTCATAGCAAAAAATGCAGTGCGTGCTTTGGTTAACGGAATTTAAATGTACAGCGACGTGTTCGAACAGAATGGAATGTCGTTACTGGCTTGCCTAATTTGACTTATCAGGACTCCTACACGATCAGCAGTGTCTTTTATCACGAAAACTTAAGGATACTTGCCATTTTGAGATACCAAAGTTTCCTTCTCCTGTAAAATTCTTTCGCATTGGTGGATAGATTTTGATGTCGGAGGATCGAGATTCCATTTTGTTCGAATACGCCGCTGATCACGCGTGGCTGATTAAAATTCCGTTTCCCAAGCACACATTGCACCTTTTACTGTGGCCTCCACACTGTACTGATGAAGTCAGTGAAGACGTTTATCGTCTGCGATTGCCGAATAATGCCGCTCATGCGGCTGATCGGACTAGACCCAAAAAATCTCGGAGGGTTTTCAAATCCCCAGATGAAGAGTTTATTACATTCTGAGGGATAGTTCCGTAATAATAAGCCGTAACTTTTGGATACTTTAAGCCCGTACACCTTGTATTTCACTTAACCTATCAAATCTTAATCAAGTTTCTTAAGCTACTAGCACAAGATTTCTCAAAGTTTGTTCTGATATTTATCTGACTGTCCATAATTGTAATAGTAATAAATATTTTTTTCTGCATATATATATAAATTTTCCGAATCTAATAATAAACATGTATTTCTGAGAAATAGAATCTTATCTTTGATGCTTTATTTAAGTAATATATATATATATATATATATATATATATATATATATATATATATATATATTATAAACATTTAATACGCGGGAAACTCTCTAAGGAAGCTTCAAAAGCTTTCAAAATGCAATATTATTGTAATATTCTTACAAAGTATATAAAAAAATTTTGATGGTGTTTAATAAAATACATTCAATTTCGGCAGCAGCGTTGAAATTTGCCAATATAAGCACTATTTTCATATTTTTTAAAATGAAAAAAACCTGCTTTAAAGTTAAAAATTGAGAAAAATGAATGTTTGAAATGAAAATGGAGAAGAAAACACAAAGGAATTCTAAATAAGAAAGAGTTCGATATATTTGTTTATTATGTCTGTGAAAAATTATGTCGTGTGTGTGTGTGTGTGTGTGTGTGTGTGTGTGTGTGTGTGTGTGTGTGTGTGTGTGTGTGTGTGTGTGTGTGTGTGTGTGTGTGTGTGTGTGTGTGTGTGTGTGTGTGTGTGTGTGTGTGTGTGTGTGTGTATGTGAATGTTCATGACTTTTTTTTTCCACGAACTTCACCACTCTTAAGCATGCCTTAATGCAGCTCTTGAAATGCTGAAGTAAGAATGAAGTAGATAAAAGTTCACAAAGAGGTATTTGTTTTGATTTCAAGTGAAACAGGCTTTCTACCGGTACATTTTTTTAAAGGCTTCATCAAATCTGAACTAAATGGGATTTTTAAAAAAAATTCCTAAAAACTGTTTATTAAGCAAATTAAGTTTAATTTCACGTTTTTGTGACGTTTTTTAAAGTAATAACATGAAAATAGTGTTTGAAAGAATGTATTCTTTTTTCTCTATCAATGTTGTCCCAACTTACGATCGTTGACTCTTCCAGATTTTTCTTGGGGGAGCATGTGAATGTTTTGGAAAATAAATCACACCCAAGTACACTTTTAAAGATGTTCCCCAGGTTTGCCTTGCTTTTTTTTTGTATCTTTTAAACTTTTCAACTTGAGTGTGTCATCTATAGATAGAGGGGAATCCACAAAATTGAATTTTACAATATTGCCTTTAGTCTCTTCTAAAACATTGTTTCTACACTTTCTTATAAGGAGATGAATTTCGAATTTACATATATCTGATATAAAATTAATTTAAAGCGCTTGAAAACTTTAAAAAGAAGGTATTTATGCGTTTAAAGTTATTCTGCTATGAATTATTGGTACTTTTCCGTTTCTCCAGCGAAAGGCATAAAGCCGACAAAAATTATACAACCGACGCCAAATGGAATATTCTAACTAGTAACCTTTTACCACCCCATTTTCAGAACAAGTCGTGGTGTTTTCTTATCACTCAGTAACGCCTTCTTCATAATATATCAAAAATGAATGATAAGCAATAAGAAGCAATATTTATTAATATTTACTGTCAGTGCCGGTTTATCCATTGAGTGCTTGGTGCGGATGCCCAGGGCAGGATAAGTTGGACTAAACCAGATTTTTTGGTTAGGAATTTCGATCCGTCAGTGCCAAGGGGGCCTGAAATGAGCTTAAATTGGCAATGTTTACTGGTATATTGTGTGTTGCAGCTAATAACGCTAAATTGGCGAGATTTGTGCCGGCAACACTTAAAAGTACCGAATTCTTTTATTACGTCTCGTAAAGATCAGATCCTTATTTCTTTATTTAATTAATTCTTTCTTTCTTTAATTTCTTTTAATTTAATAAAGAAACAAGCACACAAAAAATTGTACGCTGTGAAGAAAATTTTAGTTGTATTTATAGCTTTTATATATAGCTAAGAGAAACAAAAATGAGATATTTTTTTAAAAAATTACGCTCGCCAACGCCCTCTCGTACATAAGGCGTCTTGCAGTCCAATGAAAGCAGATGTCACTCTAGCAGCTAGGAGAACTCCAAAGTTGTCTTGCGAGAGAACATGAAGTAGAGCGAGGCAATCGGATAGATGCTCCCCAGTCATTGGCAGGGATTTACAGATAGTGCAGAGCGGTGAATTAGCCAAGCCAATTTTAAACAGATGGACTAGCTGGTAATCATGTCCAGTGACGACTCTGAAAGATGCCACAGAGGAGCCTTTCTCCCTAGGTAAGGGAGAAAGCTGAGCACGTCTTTGGTCATCGAGCAGACGAGATCAAGCTTTGCTAACACCTAGATCTGTAAGAGTGGAAATTCTCTTCTGTCGAAATTTGTCCCTGAGAAGTCGTTGATGTTTCGAAGAGGCATCGGAAGGCAAGGTAGATGTAGCGTCGAAGCCTCTTTGGCCAACTTGTCGCCTTGTTCATTTCCATGAATACCGCAATGAGATGGGATCTATTGGAAAACAACCTCTCTTCCGGTGCAAAGAAATGAGTTAGTAAGTTGTTTGCACTTGAACTCAATTTTTGATGCGAAACGATTGTAGCCAGATACGGTCTTAATTGTGGCCTCTAAAAGCCATAAATATTGCATAAATCTGACCATCAAAATTGTCCGACCAGGCACTAAGAAGTTCGTTAAGATTAAAAGAGTTGGAGAAAGCACCAGCTCTCCAGCCCTACCAAAGGAAGCTGTGGCTTGATTGATTCATTGAATATTTACGTCGCACTGTTCAGCTACACGAGGGCTTTTGGCGACGGACCGCATAATTTTGAACCATGGTCAAGTGACGTGGACGACACTTGAGCTGGCCCCCTCCTCTCATAACTACCACACCACACCACACCAACGGGAAGACGTTTCAGCTCTCGACAGATTTAACGGGCATCGCTGCCCTACACGACGGGTCTTTAGAGGTAATGGGCTCGAGCTCGGGACAAGGCAAGCTACGATCTGATACCTATACCATTCGGCTACCGCGGCCACAAGGAAGATGTGGCAGAGCCATCAGTAAATACAAATGAGATATAAAAATATATAACCGAAAAAGAGAAGTCGAAAGTAAGGGCATCAAAGATATATTATAAAGAATTACGAACACAAATATTTTACAAAACAATTCAGAAATGGGTTGGACTGTGGCCGCTTTTATCATAATAATAGCACAGTCGTGTGGCTATGGTATCGGAGTGGTCATAGGTGGAGTGAGTGAGTTAATATTAACGTCGCACTGTTCAGCTACACGAGGGCTTTTGGCGACGGACCACGTAATTTTGAACCATGGTCAAGTGACGTGGACGACACCTGAGCTGGCAGCCCCTCTCCGAACTACCACACCACACCAACGGGAGGGGACGTTTCAGCTCTCGACAGATTTAACGTGCATCGCTGCCCTACACGGCGGGTCTTTAGTGGTACTGGGATCGAACTCATGACATGCCTGCCATGGTTGGATACCTTAACCACTGGGCTTATTTCTGTCGTGACATGGGTTCACAAGTTGTTGTGCCACTAACAATTTGCCTTATGAATGTTTTGTGTCACGTGGGCGTATTGTGGACACTTCGAGAGTGAGGTACTGGCTTAGGGGTGTCATCTCTTCATTTGTCTATGCTCAAATTAACGAGCTTTGCTCTTGTGTTGCTTTGAAAGATAACATTAATAAAAAAACAACCAGCAGAGGCACCCTTTAGCAACCAGCAACGGAAGTTAAGCTCTAGTAGAGAGGCCATTCGTAATCCGTGAGCAAGTAACTAATTTGATTGATTATTTTCTATTTCTTCTCATTTTTTTAAAATGGTCTTTTTTTGTGTGTATGCCGCTTGAACCAAATATTAAATTATTTCGCTATACTAAAGGCAAATATGCCTTGTGGCCCTATCTCTAAGAAACGTGCCTTTGAAACGCGTTATCAATTTTTTTTAAAAAATGATAATAATACTCTTTGTGTGTTATTGTATAAAATATTTATATCAAAGCATATGATAAATGTAAAGACTCCTGATAATAATATCATGGAATCTCCCACAGGATTTTCTATATACAGGGGCATTTTAAGATACAGGGCAACTATCCTCGATCTCAAATGACTCTCGTCTTCTTCTCGTCTCTACCTTAGTACGATTTATCATGTTTCAGACATTGTAAAAAATTTTTAATGTTATATTCCCATATTTTAAATATCCCTTTTGGTGTGTGATTTCAGATGAAACTGCGATACAATGTTTAAGTATAGCGTCTGATTTCATTTACTACTTATTACAGATAGGGTTCCTTTCCCGGGAAATCTTAAGATTCAGTGGTGTAACACAGTGCTCCGCAACCTTTTTATCGCTGTGGACGGGTCTCAACGTTTGATAATTTTACCGCAGCCCGCTGGGAGGGAGACTTTGATTGTTTATATTTTAGATTATTTTGATCTATAGAAAAATGTATTTAATACATAAAAATATACATAATTTAATACAGAATATAATTCTATTTAAATATGCCTTCAAAATAAAATACAGTTACACCAAAAAATAAATAAATAAAGTGATTTAATCATTTAACTTACTAGAACGTTAAATCAATGAGAACCCTGAGCTTGATTCTTTGCAGTGAGATGGTTCCATCTGGGATTAATTGGAGACAATGACACCCGAAGTGTGTTGCTTATGTCCAGTTTATTCCGTTGCTTTGTTTTTGTTGCTGTTACTGCAGAAAACCCCGCTTCACACAGATAGGTTGTCGGAAATGGCAATAAGGATTTAAGTGCTGTGGTGGCCCTTTCGGGATATTCTACCATGACTTTATTCCAGAACACCGGCAGGGTTGTTGTCTCGAACGCAGTTTTAAGGCCGCAGTAATTTGCAATCTCCAGCAGTTGATCTTCTTCTTGCACAGACATGCTATATTCGCCCGATTTGTTCACAATTCGCAAATGGATCGTAGATCCATTCCTTACCAGTTCGTGGGTCTTTTGTAGTTGGGTAGTAGCACTTGAACTCTTTTAAAATCAAAGACCACCAACTGGGAGAATGAATGTTAAGGCTCAGTCTCGCCTAATATCCTCGCTAATGTCTGAAACATGTCGAAAATGGCTCTGTTCACATACCGTCCCCACAACTCTAGTTTGGCTTTAAATGCTGCTACTTTGTCTGCCAACTTGAAATCAGTTTTCATTTTCCCCTGAAGGCACACATTGAGTTCATTCAGAAGGATGAATATGTCACACAGGTAAGTCAGTTTGGTGACCCATACCTTGTCACTCAAATATGCTCCCAGCGGTGACTTCTTTTCTAAGAGAAATTTTTACAGTGGCTCTCACAATTCAAATACTCTAAGTAGCGATTTTCCTCTGGATAACCATCTTATTTCTGTGTGTAACAGAAGGCATCTGTACTCTCTTCTCACAAAGCAGCTCAAACAGACGCGAGTTAAGGGCGTGTGCTTTGATGTAGTTAAGAACTTTAACGACATCAATCAATACGCTGTTGAATTCCGGTGACATTTTTGGCTTGCTAGCACTTCCCTGTGAATGAGACAACGTGTAGATTCACTCTCAGGTGCAACTTCCTTCATCCGAGCAGTTAAATCAGACAGTAGTCCAGTCATGGCAGCAGATCCGTCTGTGCATATGCCTACACAAAAGGACCATTTTAGTTGTCTTGATATATAACCAACTAGTAACTTGAACAGTTTTGCTCCTGTGATGTTGGTTGGCAAAGGTAGAGCACATAACAAACCCTCATGCTCTTGATATAGATATTGCACATAAGCAAGTAGTATTACCTTGTTGTCAATATCTGTAGATTCGTCAACCTAAAGTGCGTACCACAGTGATGCATCAATCCTCTCGAACAATTGCACCTCAATGTCTTCGGCTATTTCTTCAATACGCCTAGTCACAGTGTCAGCCGACAAAGGCACGCGGGCTATCTTTTCCACAGCAGCCTCTCCTAGAAGTTCAAGGCTAATGTCTTTAGTGGCGGGCAAGATTAATTCTTCACCAATAGTGAATGGGTTTTTAGCCTTACCAATACGGTTAGCCACCAAATATGATGCTCTTAGTGCATTCTCCTTTATTGATGTGGTGGCCCTCATAAATTTCTTCTGTCCTTCATGTTCCCGTTTTTTTTTCTTTCAAAATACTCCAGGGACCTATCTTTTACTTCAGGGTGCTTAGCGTTCAAGTGGCGAAGCAGTTTTGAAGGTTTCATTGCTTCGTTAGAGAATTGGTCGCCACAAACTATGCGGAGCGGATTTGGTTTGTGAGAATCACCTGTTCCGACAAAACCATATTTCAAGTAGGACTCATGGTATTGTTTGTTAAAAGTTACACGTTTCTTTGATGTTGAAGACATTTCTGTCTCTTCACTGAGTATTTTCTTTTTCCGAAGGTAACTTTCTAACGACGTCTGGTTCGTACTCATTTTTGCTAATTTGTGGGTTAAATGTGTGCAAACACAATATACACTGTAATGTCGTCTCCCCCACATGGGATCGGCGTCTTTTTTGTGGAAACGACATTCACACGTGCATTTGGCAGCTGTGTATGTGAGGGCTGAGGCGTGGCCGGCCCCACAACCCCTTTTTTACTCCCGAGGGATCTGTTACCACCGACCGGAGGGTAAAAAAAGAGAGCTCCAAGAGGGCCGGATCCCCAAGAAAGGCGAATGCTGCCCCCCTCCCCCTCGAATGGGGTGGAGAGAAGGGAATGCTTTGACCCCGGGGAAGCCGGCGAGAGAAAGGAGAGATGCTCTGCTAACTAAAAGAGAAAATAGAGAGTTGCTGTGTTTTTCTTTTCTTTCTTTTTTTTTTTTTTTTTTGCCTTTTAAAACATTAAAAGATTTATGTCGCACTACATTCGGGGGCCCCTTTTTTTTAAAAAAAATTTACTGGAACATAGATACTTTTTAATTTGGGGTATAAAACTAGGAATTTAAACTCAGTTGCAATGAAACGGGTGGCCCGGGAGTTGTGGAGCATTAACGTACACCCCCGCACCGCGATGAGACTCAGAATTCTAGGGGGCCCAAAGACTGACTGACGACAAGTACGTCCTGGTGCCCCAAACCTGACTTTGCAGGGGATAATATTCTCCGTTACGTCACTGGTAAAATTTTCAAACTTTTTGAATTCCTGGGAATAATAAGTGGTTGAAATAATCAATGAGATAGCTATTCTTGACTTGACTGAGGATTTCGATTTCTGATATAAATATTAACTGACCACACAGTTGCAATTTGTGATCATTGACCCCAAACTTCATGGAAAGAGAAATGTTTGTTGGAACCCCCAGCACAGCGTAAAAGTGTAATAAGAGAAAGTGCAAAGCAGACGAAGAGTTGGTGAGAGTTTTTCCAGCTTGCTGAAGGAAGAGTAAATAAAGTCAGAACTTCCTTTTACGAATCTCCCAATCCTATAGACTTGGTTCCACCTCTGTCTAGGGGGACAGAACCAATAGAATCCTATAAAGCCCCATAAAGCACGGCTTTTGTAGAATTTCTCTGTTAGCTTTCTCTTCCAATTTTCCACATGTAAATATCGTGTGCGTGCGTGCGTGTGGAACATCTACTGATGAGTCTCAGAGCCCAAGGTCTCGTACACTGAGTTGGGCACAGTAGGAGTTGGCTCTCATGGGCTGTCGCACCACTGAGTTTATTTTTTAGTATGGAATTTTTAACCTACTTTTTTAAGATTCTTAATAAGCCTTGAACAAGTTTATGTCTCCCCGGAGTTACGACACTATTTAGTCAAATTAAGTTTATAAGAAATCACATAAATGTTTGTGTTCGAAATATCCAACAGCGGACTTTTCTATCTCATGTTTTTATTTTTCTCTTATTTTTCAAATAGATTATTCGATTCGATATTGATATACAATATAAGAAACGGAATACTCCATCAGTTTTTTTTAACTTGTGATTACTTTTCTATATTTTTTAGATCTCGGGTCGTAATTGAAACCATCACAACAACGTTTTTCTTCTGGTACATTACAAGACTCACAACCAAACATTTCGCAGAATCTCTTACTTCTACCCAGAGGGTTAACATCTCTTGCAGTTCTCTTCAGTGATGCAACCAAGGGTTTTCTATCATAAACCAGGCGGCGAAAATACTTAGGAGCATTATCTTTTTTACTGGGTTCCTTTGTAGCCAGTGATACAGATATCATCGAAAGAATAATAGCTGTGACGAAGAGGTATTTCAAGATCGGATTCATCACTACCATCTGCAATTTGAAAAAAGAAGTGTCATGTCAAATTCTAATCAGGAATGTTGCAATATTAAATATAATCAGCCAAATTGTAAGCATTACGATAAATTATCTTTGAGTTTCAATATCTCATCATGTATCTTTCATCAATTTTTTTTTTTGTATTTAAAAACTTTAAGTCAGAATAACATTAAACAGAGAGTGACAAACATATGCAGTCGACTCTCTATAATTCGATGTTGGAAGGACCAATGAAAAACTTCGTATTATCAAGAGTTCAAATTATCAAGAGGTTAGGGGAAAACTTCCAAGATGCACGAAGAGAAATTTTTTCTAGCGCATTTAAATTTGAAACTATGTAATAAAACAACAATTGTACTAATGTATAAAATTATTCTAAAACATTTTTTAAAAAGTATATTTTATACAGTATGAATATTATACAGAAGTTATAAATCCTGCAATATTATTAAAATAATACATTTTTGTAATTAAAACGATCATTAAAAGAATACATACTGTACATAATTAATCTTTTTTGACGAAAAAATCTGTTATCTTTAAAAAAACTCTGTTTAATCTGTTATCTGTTCCCACAGACACTGTCCCCTACACCACTGGTTTTTCAAAGCAGGGTTCAGTCCGGCCCATTCCCTATATGGTGCCACATGCCATAAGTCACACAGAGGAGTCATAAATCATCATGCCATTCTGACGCAAAAGACTCAATCCTATGCATCTCTTTTTTACAATAGCAGACAATCCTTTTTTGAATACATCTGAAGTAAGATCAAGTCTAAAACTTTTGTATGTATTTTTGCTTGAGGAATCGGGAAACACAAAGAAAGGATGACAGATCGATGTCATCAAAGGGTCTACGTTACAGGGGAGACGTGTAACTCCAACCTGTTTGCTACAGGACTCTACATGACAGTGAGTGTTCGAATTGTCGAGAGTTTTACAAGATAACTTCAAATTTCGCGTGTTGCAGTCGGGCCAGCCACAGATTTTATTTCGAAATATTGAAAGTAACTTATATTTAACTAGATATTGCATGAAATAACTAGACAAGTCAATTAAAGTGTATAATAGATGAAAAAATTCATACTTTACTTAGTTATTCCATGAAATTAAAGTGAAAAATAAACAATTTTAAAGTTATTTTATAAATTAATTGATCATAAATAGTTATAACCTCTCGAAGAAATACATTTTATCCCTATTGCAGATGATTAATTGATAAATAATAAGGGAAAGCAAATGATATAATTTATTATTTTTCATATTGCTAACATTAGTAAAACAGAAAGGGAAGAAAAGAATATGTTTTCCATCTATAACTAACACAATTAACGTTTCTACTTCTTGAACTTCAAGGCATGCAAAATGTTGAAGTAGCCAAACATCAAGTGGTACTTTTTTCTGTACTATTTTAGTACTTTTTGCTTCTGCAATCAAAGTTAATAATTTTTCACGAGCAAGTGCAGCACTGTTCTCCTTTGTCCCACGCTTATTTAATAAAGATTCAAATACTTCCAATTGAATTTTTCTTAGAAATAGGTTAATCATCCATTCTTGAAGAAGTCATCGCTTGAAAGCAGGTTAAAATATTTGTTAATAATCCAAAATGTAAAACGCTCACATAAATATATCGCCTAAATTCTACGTTTAAAAGCAACGGAATGAAGTGTACACACATACACGTCGTTGCAAAGCAGCTATAAGTGTTTCAAAACTGATTAAAAGCCGCTAAAATCGGTTTAATAAACTTTCGAGTACCGTATTTCATACTTTAACAATCAAGTAATCGTTATTCTACTAAGTTAAATTCAGTTAAATAGTAGAATTCAATAATTTTATACACTTTAACTGTGACTTGTCTACTTATTTCATGAAATACTTAGTTATTCTATGAAATAATGGATGTCCGGTAATATATACATACACTGCTGGCCACCGTAAATGCAATACCCTGAAGGAAGCACGCGAATAACATGAAATTTACAACATGCATTAGCGGAGGTGAGATATGCAAATGATTAGAATTTCAGTTCAGACACATCACACGCGCCTGTGGCGCCACCTCAAAGCGCTATTAAAGGCTTGGAGATTTCGACGATTTCAAGTTCGGCATTTGTGTTTTTCTTGTGGTTTTTTCAAAAAAAGATCAGTTATATCTCGTAGAAAACAGCGATCAGCTTTTTATCAAGTATCCGAGTTCGACAGAGGAAGGATAGAGGCCTACCGAGATTGTGGATTATCTTTCAGGGAAATCGGTAGTCGTGTTGAAAGAAACCTAACTGTAATGCGGATAAGTGACCGTTGGATACAAAAGGGTACGACGGTCCAACGTGGTCGATTGCATTCACCTCAGTGCACCACTTCACTTGAGGACACGCAAATTGTGCGCATGGCAGTGACGGATCGCTCAGTCACATCACGAACCGTAGCACATCACTTTGAGTCTGTAACGCATCATTCAGTATCTGGACGTACAGTTCGACGCCGTTTACAGCAGAGTGGTCAGAGTATGTCTCCACCACCAATGGGGCGATGAAAGAAGGATCTGGGCGGCAGAATTGAATGAAGTTATCTTTAGTGACGAGTCACGAATCTGTCTGCAACAACAAGATGGTCGGGTTCGAGTCTGGAGACAACGTGGAGAAAAGATGCTGAACAGCTGCGTTATGCATTGCCACACTGGTCCTGCACCGGGTACTATAGTATGGGGCGGTATTGGATATTACTCTCGCACTCCTCTAGTACGCAATGCCGGTACTTTTAAACAGTCAGCGCTACATCTCCGACGTGTTGGAGCCAGTAGTCCTTCCTTACCTTCAGGGCTTGGCCACATCCATATTTCAACAGTATAATGCGCGACTACACGTGGCTCGCATTGTCCAAATGTTCTTCATTAATCATCCGATTGAATTGTTTCCCTGGCTGGCTCACTCTCCGGATCTGTCGCCGATAAAAAAAAACATGCGGTCCATGGTTGCTGGACGATAGACCCAAATTACACCCCCAGCTGCCACAACAGATCAACTTTAGCAACGTGTGGAAGCTGCTTGGTCTGCTGTACCCCAAGAACACATCCAAAGTCTCTTTGAATCAATGCGGAGACGTGTGGCAGTGGTGATCTCCAACAATTGCGGCTATTCTCTCTACTGATTCTGGCAGGAGCCACACTTCACGGAAGTCGATAAATTTAATCATTTGATACTTGGTCAACATAATATCTACAAAATAAATTTTGTTGTGCTATCTATTGTCTTTCTTGGTATTGCATTTACGCTGGCCAGCAGTGTATAAATGAAGTGAGCACCGATTTGTATTACAGTTACGTCTTAGAATTTCTTCAGGTCACGGAAGTCCAAAACTAGGTTCCACCTGTGATCCTATTAAACCCCATTAACGTTCAACCCGTAACAAATAAATATATATGACTCGCAACCTCATAAACCTTGGCCACAAACCAATTCAATTGACTGGCGCCTTTCGACTAAATAAAGATGTACATTGGTAGGCAGTGGCGTAACGGAGAACATTAGGGTCCTCCTACAAAAGTCAGGATTTGGGTCCCTAGTCGGATTTTACCTACTTGGCTTTAGTACGGCTTTGAGTACACTAGAATTTAATCCCCCTCCCCTCGATCGGGGGTTGAGGTGGTATACGTTACACCACTGTCGATAGGCCTAGAAGTACACATGGATGACGTACATGACATGGTAATTTAGTTTTGAAACTGTTGCCATTTGGCATATAGTTGGAAATTCCCAGTTTTTCGAAGAATATGTTTGGAAATAACATTCGACTATTATAGCTCATTCTGATGTATAAGCTATATTACTGTAAAGTTTCTTTAAAATCTATTCAGTTATTTTTGCGTGAAAGACGACCAAACATTCAAACAAAATTTCGCATTCATAATATACACTCATGTCCATAAATTAAGGATAATTCAGAATCACACAGAAATTGAACTCTAAAATAAAAATTTCACCTGTAGAATTATCACACATATCTTGAAGAAGAATATGCAAATTACAGGAAACCACCAGATGGCGCGGATAGTACGTCACAATGACGAGAGTGTAAGAGAGGGGTATATAAGGAATGGTGGCAAAAAAGTAAAATTGTTCACAAGCGCTTTAAAAGCCTTTCAGTCAATAACCGCATAGTTATGGCACAAAGGAAGCATTTGGATGATTTTTTACGTGGTAGAATTATTGGACGACTGGAATGTGGACGTATGCAGCTGGAAGTATCCGAGGAACTTGGAATCGCCCAAAGTGTCATTTCCAGGCTTTGGCAACGATTCCAAGATGATGGTAATGTGAGTAGATGTTACAGCACAGGTCGCCTCCGAGTTACAACGCCGAATGAGGACCGGTATATATATTTGGCAATTACTGCCAAAAGAAACAGACGGAGCACAGCATCAGACCTGCCTCATCAGCTCTCTTCAGCTACCGGTACGACAGTTTCAAGGCAGACCGTGTACAGACGCTTAGGGCACATTGGTCTATATGCTCGTAGGCCTGTCAGATGTGTTCCACTTACCGCAACTCACTGTCGCCTGTGATTAACCTGGAGTAGAGAGCATGCATTGTGGACACCATAACAGTGGTTTTGTGTGATGTTTTTGACGAGTCCAGGTTTAGTTTGCAGTCTGATTCTCGCCGGACTTTAATATGGAGAGTGCCAGGAACCCGTTACTACCAAGAGAACACCATTGAATGACACCGTTACGGTGGTGCAGGATGGCTCATTTGGGGAGGAATTATTCTTGGTTCCAGAACTGACCTGCATTTTCAGAGTGTAACGATGACAGGCCACATCTATCGGGATGTCATTCTGGAACAACAAGTACGTTTGTTTCGGGGCACCATGGGTGCTGAATTTCTGTTTATGGATGACAACGCTCGTCCTCACCGTGCAAACATTATAGACGAATGCCTTCAATCGGAGGATATCACCAGTATGGATTGGCCAGCATACTCACCGGACTTGAATCCAATAGAGCATGTGTGGGATATGCTTGGCCGACGAATTGCAGCCCGTCAACCCCCTTCCACCTGTCTACCGGAACTTCAGAGGGCATTGTTTGATGAGTGGTGTAATATTCCCCAAGATCAGATGGATAATTTGATACACAGCATGCCTTGGCGTTGTAAGGCCTGTATTGCATCGTCCGGGAGACATACTCCATATTAACCATCTTACTAACCTTGTTATACTGTTTTTTTTTGTAAATTAGTTCTTTTTTTGAAATTTGCTCCAGGGAGTAAAAATCGCAATTTTTATTAATTATGTCAAACATATAGCATCTTTTTTGCTCTCTCTTCTTTGTTTAATAAATAGACTTTACAAATAAGTCAAATTTGCTTTGCTTCTGTCTCTTCCTTTGCCTGGATTTCATTATTCTTAATTTTTGGACATGATATATATGTATATAGGGAGAGAGTTAACAAACAGTAGGAATTGAAAAAAAGATTTAAGAATAGATAACATAATGTTGAGCACTAACTTAAGGGTGATTATAATCAAAACACATTTTTAATAAGTCGCTTACCGAAAAAAGATTTCAACAATGGAATAGAATTCTTGAGTCTGAGAGATTATTCAGTGCACAATCTTTCTTATATATACAGCTATTGTGACGATCATCTGTTGTTGGAATTGTCATTTTGAGTCATTCTAAACATAACATTTTTTTGAATATAAGTTATTAAAAAAATAAATTCCCCTTGTTCTTAGAATTCTCTATTTATACATCTTCAATCTATAAATTAAAAAATCATTTTGAATTGAAATTGCCTTAATTTTAAGAAATTCGAAACAAAACAAAAGTTCGTCACTTGTAATTGTGTAAATAAAAAAGTATAGAGAGGGGATGAAATTTTAATGACATCCGTATTGTTTCTTACTGCGACGAGTTTTGATTTTTATAAATCTGATTTGTCAAGAATCATTAGTCGAAAACTTTTGAAATTAATTGTAAAAACTGAACATTTTGGAAGCGAGTTTAAAAGTTAATTAAGACCTTTGACGTCATTTCGGCCATTAACCACTTCCCTTACACATTTATTTGAAAAAAATTGCAAAAAATCATCACATTTTTTTTTTATTTTTAAATGCAAGGAAAGAAACAAAACAAAACATGTAAGTTTTAAGTTGAATTTTTAGTTTTTACAGGTGTAAAAGTAAACCTTAACTTCCCACTGTTGCATTTCTGCAACATATGGTTTATTTTAATTTAACAGACTCAATATTTTTTTTTACCTTCAAATCACTTATCTGAGAAAAAAGATTAATGCAACGAAATGCATGCTAATTTTGTCACTAGATGGAAGTACATTTTTTCCAGAAATCACAACAATTTTAAAAATTTCTGATGCCTCAAGAATTGTGTTTTTTGCTATAAGAAGAATCCATTATATTTTATGCTTCCTCTTGTTTATTGACGAAATAAATTACAAGGTAAGAAATTTAAACATTTTATGATGAATAATAAAATCTTCATATAAAAAAAAAGTTTTGTAATTTACAGTGTGCTACTGCTCAATGTTGCACTTATGCAACAAACAAAAAAATGACTGAAATTCAATTCAAAAAATAGCTTAATTTTTTTAAATCCCTTTTATTATTACACCAGCTGATATAATTTTTTCATAGAAATTTAAAAAATTGGGATGTTAAGGGTTAATATATTAGTTTACTTTCCGAGTTATCTCGGACAAATGGAAAAAAAGTTAAATATTTGTATTTGTATGATAGTTTTTGAAACAAGGGACACAATGCAACGTAATACTTGACATTCTGTACACAAGTATCTGGTCTCTTCTTTTATTGGCTTACCTCTAGGATCTCTTTTATGGGAGGACAGGGTACATTGTTTCGTTGGATTTGATTTTTATTCAGTAGCAGAAATAACAATCTGGAAAATGCCCCGAGATTAACCTGAGTGGAAAATGGACTAATGCTGGGTCTTTCTGATGTGGCAGAAAACTCGTCACGATGATTTTCTGAAATTATTTTTTTAGTCAGTTCCATTCTAAATTGTTTAGGTGATCGGGGACCTCCTGATTTACATTACAAAATGCAGGCTACGTACAGAAGCATCACTACTCCTATTTTCAAGTCCACCTCTTCATAATCACCATCTGAAAAATCATCGCTTTCGCTATATTGCATCATCACCATATTTTACTTTTTTTTCACACACAAAAAACGGAACTGTCCTTCTTTATACATCACTATATATAATTAACAAGCCGACGTGTACTATACAATAGGGAAAACACGTGACCTTCCCGGCCAAAAGATTCGCGAGACCGACAAGTCTTTGCAAACAGCCAATCAAAACTGAACATTTCCTTTCATTTCCTCCAGGCCGAGTATAAGGGTGATATAACTAATCTTACTGACAAATTCTGCTTCACCCGAATTTTCTCGGCATTATAATTAACTGCAATTTATAAGAACTAGAGATATCTCGGGAAAATCAGGCAAGAGGTTAAACAAGGTTTGAAATTAAAACCATTTAGAGGAAATAAATACAATAATTATTTCAGTTCAATAAAATTCACAAAAAAAGTTCTTTTAGAATTTTTTTTCTCTTTTAGCTAAGCACATAGAATCAATTCTTCTGCAACTAAACTCTTCAGCCTAATTGTGCACCCATTGCGATTGTTCTTTTCTTTGTTCTGTTTTGAAATTTGCACGTGTAAAAAATATACTTAAGCCCACACTTTCCAGTGAATTGCCAATTATTAGGGGACTTAAGAGTACCACCAAGATGGAAAAAATGTATTTTTGATTGCCTATGAAAAGTTGTTAAAGATGTATCGTTTTCATAAAATATTTATTTTATTTCGAATACTTGCATGTATATTTCCGTTAAAAGCACCTTTATTGATGATTTTTTAAAGAAATTTTACTTCGTTCATGTGTTTGTCAAGCAAAGTTCACTTTTAGAAGTATTGATAAAGTACAAGAGAAACATTAAAATTTGAAGGAAATGAATGAATTAATGAAGGAAAATTTAATAATACAATCTCAAAATCGGGGGAGTAAAGTAGGGTTTTCATTGCTAAGAAGATGTTGAAAACTGTCTTTATATAAATGAATAAAAATTGTTTCCCAAAAAATTTCTTTGCTCCCATCAAAACATTACATACACAGTATCTCTGAATGCCGTGTACAAACTAGAAGGGGAGTTACAGATCATCCTGAGGAACCATAATTACATAGGAAAGCATGGGCGGAAAGCGATAGGTGGTGCTGTACGTGAGCTCGCAAGGTCGGAACATGTGGTTTCCTTATTTCAGACATGGACAGTCTGCGATGAATATGAATCGTTATACGAACGCCGAAACCCGCCAATTCTGAAATGGACCTGGTGGTATGAATATCCATCGCTGCTGCTACGATCTGTGAAACACCCGGTATTTTCGAACATGTCTGCCAATCCATGTCGCGTCGGTGTCGTGCGTGCATACATGTCAATGGCCGCAATGTCAAACACCTTCTGTTATGCTTTTATGTTATAATTTTTATTTATTATTGTTTTTTTGTTGTTGTTTGATTTTCTAATAAAACGTATTACACTGCATTCTGTGTTGTGGCCTTAATGTCTTTGTGTCTCTTTATCTCATTAAGGTTACGTTTCCTCCCATGTTTTCTTATGTAAGTATGGCTCATCAGGATGTTCTCTACCTCGCCTCCAAGTTTGTTCACGGCATTCGGGAACACCTTGTATATAGAGTACAAAAGTAAACCTTGATTTGTGTGAAAAATTTAAAAAGTATAATTTATTATGTCCTCTTTCTCATCTGTATTTTAAAATGTTGAGATGTTAAAAAATAATTAAGTTATTATGTGATTTATATTAAAGTCTCACTATAAAGCTGCCCGAGGGCTATTGACAAAGGACCTACCACGGACTTGGTATTATGCGAGATATGTGGTCACTTATGGTCAAGGTAACTGACTCGTTGCCGGCGTGTTCTGAGTTCGAGCCTAGTACCGCTGAAGACCTGTCGTGCAAAGGGATGGACGTTAAATATGTCAAGGCTCAAACGTCCTCTCGTTGATGTGTTGTGGAAGTTAGGAGAAGGGGTGCTAGCTCAGGTGTTGTCCTCATCACTTGACCATGGTTCAAAATTACGAGGTCCGTCGCCAAAAGCCCTGGAGTAACTGAACAGTGCGACGTTTATATTCACTCACTTAGTTGTGCAAGAAATGTGACTTTGTTCAATTATTGTTGATCAATTTTTTCCGTCAGTGTATAGTTTATATATTGTCGGCCTAGTTATCAGAATGCGTAACTCCTTCTGGTGTGCTAATTTGATATAGGGGTGCTATGCGCCAAGTTGTTGTTTATGCTCGCCAAGATGGATGATAACATTACAATATGGTTGCTTTGATATTTTTATCGTGTGGTGATGTAGTTGTCTTGGGGATAACCTATAATAGAGTTAATTATTATTGGGGAGGGTCAACTTAACCCTTATTTCAGACGATTTTTTAATTCGGTTTCTTTAAAAACTTAACCATTTCCATTACATTTGTTCTTCAAGCTACTATTGCTGTCTTCTGATCTATTTTGTGCTATTTTCACACATGAATACTTCTAATATCATTGATGAGTACCAGGATATTTTTTTTAAGGAATGAGTGCTGTTCTTTTAATTATTGCTATTTCCACTTTATTTTACTTTTTAATAATGCTTTTTTGAACGATTAAATTCATTGAAGGAACTCGCAGTTTTTGGAATATTGCAAGTTATCAACACTTATTAATTGCTACTCATTATTAGTTTAAATACATGTAGTATCCATCCACACCACTCGGCGCGACAGTGACTATTAACTAGAACCACTAACATTCACTGTAACTGTGATTCCGACAGAAATGTAAAAATAAGCGCAAAACGATGTGGAGGGAAAATGGGCGTTTTTCGCATAGACTTTGCCAGCTGATGTCAAGGGCAGCCACCGCCTCCTTTTCATTTATTCTATAAATGCCCTCTCCTTGATTCTATTCATTATTTGTGTTATGTCGTCTTCTTTTTAACTTATTAAATGTTTAAAAATACTAAGTACTTGTCTGCGTCTTCTTCATTCCCAACCCGAGGTGGTTTCTGAACCCTCACTTCACAAACGTATTATGTAATTATTACGTATGATAATTGTTTTTATATTATTTATTTATAATTTTTTTTATTATTTATTTATTTATAATTGTTTTTTCTATTATTTATTTATAACTGTTTTTTATATTATTTATTTATAATAATTACTTTCTTTTAAATATTACATATGTTATTTATAATTATAATTATTATACTATAGGAGCATTATTAAATATAATAATTATATACAAAAATTAGTATTCAAAACTATATGAACATTATCATATATCAGGATTACTCTAGTATTATATTATGTATATGATAATAATAATATATTACATATTATTATTATTACATGTAATTTTTATTATATTACACTGATGTTCAGTATTGATTGGATATTGGTTATTTTTAATCTATTCCTATATTCTTTGTTTGAAATATATTTCAAAACAATTCTTTACAATTATTTTCCTGACGATTTGTAACCACTAGACCATCCCCTTGGATTCCATGTAACTCGACAACAACCGCTGCTTGGCGTGATTAAGGAATCACGCCAAACTGGTGCGTAATACTCCTATATCAAATTAATTCCCTTTGTGGAGTTATGCATTATGATAATAGGCCAACGATACGTAGATAAGCATGACATCAGAAAAAGACAGTAAAAAAAGTATTTCTTTGTTGTTAAAAATATAGCAAAATTTTGTTAGAATTTACATTGCTGAGTGAGATTTTCGAGCCACATAACAATGTCTAGAAACATTACAATCATCTGCAGTTCAATAAAGAAAATTCAGTATTATCAACGTTACCTTAAAATTCTTTTATTGTTTCATATGTAGATTTGGATACTATTCTAAGCGATTTGAATAATTTTGTCTTCTGCACAAAATTTGTGATATTTAATTACTATTTTACCTCGTTTGTCATTTTTACGGAATCATTTCGACTGTGATCTTCGAGGTGTTTCTTCACCTTCTTCAGTGTGCTGTCACACTGGTTTTCCGGAATGACCTTCCCACCTTTTTTAGATCATAATTTTGGATTTGGTGATGGAACTTTACGACTCGGTACTCTGATGGAAACGTACCAGAGACTACTCCTGTTTATCTTACCGTGGCTATGGAAGATGAACGAATTCCAATTGTTCACTCTGTAACGGTCTGGAAGATGTCCGAGGGTCTTCACCTGAAGGTCAACTTTGTTCCACTGCCAGTAGCAACAGATTTGCTTCGTCCTCCCCCCTCTCCACATAGATGTAGATCAAACAATTACTGTTCCTGTCGTAGGATCATTCTCTGTGAGGAAGAAGTGCCAAGCTTTAGATCTGCCTGCTACTTACAACCCAAATATCAATCGAGCAACTATTTTTTGAATGAAAAACAACCCAACTCCGGTGGTACACTCAACTGGCGTTTTTCAACTATGCATGGCCTTGAACTTGAAGGCTAAACTGGCTTCTTAGCAAAATTTAACTTAACAATATATCTTTACATGATGACTGAAATTTTCTTGCACCTTTAAAATCTTACCAATAGTTCAACACTTAATATAGTACAGTTTCCTTCTCAATTTCTGGATAAATTTCAATAACTATAGACATGAAAACATTGTCTACTTTTTTCTCTGCTTCTGGAAAACTTACAGCGGGGTTTACTGGAAAAAATCAACACATATATATTCATGCGACTATATCGAGGAAAATCGTTCTTCCCGATTAGTGCGGAGGGGGGGGTCAATTCTATATATACCTACTAAACTTGTGACTGCATCAAGGACATCGAGGAAAAACTCTCTTCCCGATAACAGGAATCAATTTTACATCTATCAACTATTTTTGCGACACTACATCGAGGAAAAACTTTCTTCCTGATTAAATTATCTGCCAATCAGTAATAATGAATTTTTAAAGCTGCATTATAGTATTACCAGCAAGAAATTTGTCATAACATATAACGTTGCTAAGAAATAAAAACAGTTTCTGTGGTCATTAGCTTGGATACACTAGCACATTCTCAAGAAGATTTATGACAAATTTCTAGCACTGCCTTCTTTACAAATATTTGTAAATCAGGCTTAGTTAAATTTTTAATTGTAACTTATGTTTGTATTCTTTATAAATAATTTTTTTTTGTATATGGTACATTTGTTTGCCTTTTCTTTGCGTTTATTATTATTATTATTTTGAATGAGACTTTAAAAATATAATTTTAGAACGGTATTTTGATCAGCTTAAAACTTTCCTTTGAGAATGAGGATAGGCTTGGCATCTGTAATAATTAATCACATTTATTTATTTTTTAAGAAATCGGACTATTCACCATGATCAGCGGACTTATTTCCTGCTCTGTGAAAACCGCCTACACCATTAGGAAGCTACCTTCAACGTCCACCGTGCCTTACCTCAAACTTGGTTGCATGGTCTCGTGGAATCTGAGGCATACTTGAACCTTAGTGTTAGCTCTTACCATCTGGAATCGTCTCATCTGACCAAGCAATAGTTTTCCTGTGCATTAGCGCATCAATAGATCTCGTATTGTAAAGGCATACGAATATGCTTTCTGCCACCGTATCCCGTTAATAACACAAATTTTACCCCGCTGTTATAAAAATTTCTTTCGTACTTTCTAAACGGATTGTTGACGTTATTTTGCCCAATTTTGCTTGTTTGCTAACACTAATGAATTTCTTAGATATTTTTCGCTTGGAAGACATGAGGGTTAATTAAAAATTAGTTTTTTTCCATAAAATGGTCGTTGCTCCACTGTTATTTTGTGAATCACTAACCGTTACAATTACAAATAGAGAAAAAGTTATCTTGCAATTCATATTAGCACAACATCGATAGCAAAATTAACTTACTTGATTGTTGGTTTAATAAGATTTCTCGCTAAATTTTTAATGCATTGTTCTTAAATAATTGAATTTGTTAGTGCAACGGACCAAGACCGGGCCACTCAGAAAGGTACGGGGGGGGCCACATGTGACTCGAGGGCCGCAGGTTAAGTATCGCTGCTCTAATATGTCAATACTTGGAACATTTGTTTAGATCAGCGGCTCTCTTAAACTTTCTATCGCCGCTGTTCTTCTTTATCAAAGACATCGCGGACCCCCAAGATTTTAAACACCCCTCCCCCGACTCTTAATATTCTTCATCAAAATATAAGTTCTAGTAGAACTATTTAATAATCTCTAGTATAGTATGGTGCATCTTTCAATTTTTTCAACGAGTCCTCTCAGAGTCTTTAAAAAAGGGAAATCTCAACGTTACACATGAAAAATTTCGCAGTCCTCCAGGGGTCCGTGGATCTCAGTTTCAGAGCCGTGGCTTTAAATGATAAAGTACTTTTTTATATCTATATTCTCAGATTAATTTTTTCTTTATATTTGGTCTTATATTAGGCTGAATGGAGATGTACAGCTAAAACTCAACTTACAATGCTAGTAATTTCTCTGGTAGTATATTATGAACCATCTGCACAACCAGAAGGCTCAGGACAAATAGCAAAATACTTAATTCTATAAAAGCAACCCTAATTTTTTTTAAAAAAATTGAAAATAGTTTAATGCAAATTCAAGAATCATAGGACGGTGCATCAAATCTCGAATTCCACAAAAACCAGTAATGTCTTACTTGCTTCGTCCTAATAAGATACATACTATAATGTTTTAAGTTCGTTGCCTTTGAAGTGTTAATAAATTTATTCTCCTTACAACTATGCTTCAGCAGTATCATTAAATGAATAAAAAGGAACTTATTAGCAGGTTAAAGTGTATCAAAACATTTATGTATTCTTTTCATACAATTTTCAACCAGTTAACTATACCCCTCCCTTCCCCCCCCTCCGTTTGAGAACGCGCAACTAAATGTGTCTCGGAAATCGAGCAATGACGAGTATACTCGTCAATCACAGACTAAGAGTCGCTGTTAAAACATTGGATAAAAAATGGATTTATTTTATAAAATTTCCAATTTTTCTACCAGTCTTGACACTAAAGAAATTCTAGAGAAGGCGTTGTAGAGTTGATTACAGTCCTCTTACCAGAAAGCATCCTTGCTTAGACTCCCTTCATACCAAACGATTCCGTGTCTGTAGCAATCTTTCCAATTCACAGCGATTCTGAATGAACAGAGATTTGCCTTCACACCGCCACGGGTCAAACAGTCTTCCACCGGTTGCTATCGAACATGGATGCTGTTTTTAATGTTTTAAGACGATTAACACACGTTTCAAGCTATTAATTTCACAACTGTATCCTTATTTATTTATTTTCAAATTGAAATACATAAAACAAAAAGTATAAGAACGGTTTTATTTATTTATTTATTTATTTATTTATTTATTTATTTATTTATTTATTTTATATTTTGCCTGTTAGTATCAAGTATAATTATAGTCTAATAAGTAGTAACAAATAATAAATATGTATTGTAACTATATTATAGTGCAATTACTTTTACAAATATATCTAATGTTTTTAAAAGGCATTTTTCAAATGTTGTTATATACTACAGCTTTTGTAGCATATAACAACTATTTTTTGATTATGTATCTAAAAATGGTTTGCTAATACATTAATGAATTAAAAATTTTACATGCTTTACATTTTGTTTGTTTTATGTAACAAAATTTGAGATCTATGTAGTAATAAAATGGAATATTTTTAAAACATTAAAATTATCGACAATATCGGCGTTTTACTTTATTTTGGCATTCTTATAAATATTTAAATTTTTTTCTCTCCCAAAATTAAATAAATTCTCATCAAATTGATCTTTGAAGCTATTTCAAACATCCTTCAGAATATTCTCTCCCCTCCCAAAAAAACGCATTTTGCTTTAAAGTATTAAAAAGTAAAGAATAAAGTTTTCAAATTTCTAAAATTGAATAAAATAATACATCCAAAATTAATTTTATTACTTGCGCAAGATTAGCAGGGATAAAATACAGACTACACACTCGGCGACAAGAACTAGAGTTAGTTTACATAATGAAAAAGAATACTATGAATACCACACATAAAAATATAAGCGCCATCTATTGGCATAAAGCAAATTCATGCTAACCCTAACAGAGAAATTCATTATCTTCAAGAATTTGAAATCAGCTTCTTTAATAGAAACTTTATGTGAAAAAATCACTAATAACATAAAAAGCAATAAAAATAAACACTCTATTTGTTTAAATTCGCTTTTTCTTTAAGAAATAACTCCCGGCTGTTGGTGAATAAGTGAAGAAAATCTGACCTGCCGAATCACGCGTGAATGAGAAAAATAGCGGTTTGAACCGGTTTCGGTTGGTGTGAAGGAGGGAAGTGAATATTGGCTTATTTGAGTGGGAAATTACAAAGCCAAATCTTGGTCGATCAGACAAGTTTGATGGTGAATGAATCGGAGTCGTTTGGTGTGAAGGGAGCCTTATCCCCTCCCCCAATAAAATAACTGTTCTTTAGGGAGCACCACATTTAGCCATTATCTACTTTTAGCACATGATTGTAATATCAAACAATGGCATTTACACCTCTCAATAGCCAGGTAACGTCGGGCCAGCAGCTACCAATGGGCTCAACGCTTGGTCAGCGTCACGCATTTGTCCCCTGGCCAACCATACCTGAAGAAACTCTACTATAAATCAACTTCCCGACTATTAACTGTGTCCCTTTTAGGCTAACATCTAAAAAACATTATCATCGCACATTATTAAATTCTTTATGCAAACTGTTGGTACTTGGTACACTTCTGCTATTCTCGCTTGTCGCGCCCCCTACAACTTATCGCTTCTACGACTTCACTCATACCGAGGGGACATAACATCCCAGCCGTACGAAAGTGCCTCTTTGTCTTAAGATTCTTTATAATTCTGAAATATATTGATAAATTATTCATACTATTTATATATGTTGATTAGAACGAATATTTGTATGTTTTGGGTTAAAGTTCATCTTTTTTTCACTTGAACTCTATCGGCATTCATTTTAATGCTGGCATCCCGCCACATATAGGCCTACTGCCCCCTCCAGTGCATACAAAGACGCATGAATTAATCTTAAATTTTTCATATTTCTTATCTATCCAAACTGGACTCAAAATATTCCAAACATTTTGAAATTTAAGAATATATTTTGTTTTTCTCAAAAATTACAATTTAAAAAGCCAATGGTCACTGCTTTTTACGCGTGACGAGTATACTGGTCATGACAGAAAATTCTGCTGCATCTCGATGATGAGTATACGAGTATATACAGTTAACTGGTTAATTTCCACGATTGCTTAATTCTGATAAATAAATTTACAATATTTTAAGTCGAAGCGTTGTCAGGCAACAAAAGATGCAATCACTACGCCTGCTATTTCTTTTCATCTCAGTAACAATATCTCCAAATAAGTAAAAAATTTGAATTCTCCACCATGTGAACAAGCCTTTTTAATTCTATAATTTCACCATCCTTTTCCTGTAATAGCTCCATTCAATTCAAAATCCCAATACGAGCTTATCTTTATACAAAATAATTAACATTTCTTTGTTTTCATGTTAACATAAAAATAAATACTGAGTGTGTATAAAACTATAAAATTCGTCTGTTTTCTTTTTATTTCCAATGGGGCTGGGAATTGGTATTTACCATTGCAGACCTAGAACATATTCCCCGAAACCTGATTTCACTTTTTTAGTGTGGCAGTATATAGGTGGAATAGTAATCGCCTCCAGTGGCGCACACAAGGGGAGGGACTGGGGGTCGGCTCGAGTTTTTTTCTGATTGATTATAATTCTAAGTATATAGTACATAAAATTTAATTAATTACTTACTATTTATGATTAATTTTATTAATTAATGCTAATTATTTATTCAAAAACTAGTTTTTTACTGTGTTTTGTTACCTAAAATCGACAAAATCAAAAGGAGCATGATACAAGAATGGTGAACTTTAGTTAGGAGAAGGGGTGCTAGATCAGGTGTTGTCCTCATCACTTGACCATGGTTCAAAATTACGAGGTCCGTCGCCGAAAGCCTTCGAGTAACTGAACAGTGCGACGTTTATATCACTTCATTCATCAATTCAATTTTCATCTTCATACCTCTTTTTCAAATGGTTGAGGGTTTTGTGTGAATGGATATATGTTTGCATACACAATTTGAAGTATAGTGTAATACAAAGTCTTACTTTGCCGTCGCGACAGAAATATAATATATCGGCTTCTTTTGGATTACCATTCCATTTTCATTTCTTCTCATGCAACAAAACTCCCATTGTCCTACCGATCCTGTTACTTATCAAAAATTTTCAATAATCTAAATTATCGCCTTCAAAGAAAAAATATTCTCACCTTCACCAGAAAAAAAAAATCCCGGTTGAGAAGCATATTTGTACCATGAACAAACTGCATCTCCTAAAAATACTATTACTGATAATCTCACTATCAGAATTAAAAATACTAAAAATCAAAGTTAAAAGGAAGAAAATGTGTGTGTGAGAGTGCCCGTACACTGCCAACACCTCCTAGATACAAGGCCTGGCTACTGAAATGAGAGAAGCTTGTGACTTCACATATAGTAGGTATAGAAATCCCGCCAGATTTGAAGTTCACTTTACTCGCCTACGCCATTTTGATTGTTGCTCCTGTACAGTTCGCAGCTTTCTACATTTTTATTGCAGATTTTCAATTTATTTGTGATGGTTTTGGATACGATCATAAAAAAATGGTCTACACTTAGTTGTACAGAATTGCAATACCAATTATAAAGAAATAAATAGCAATTTTAAAGTACAAATGTTTCGATTCCCAAAAGAGGACTTTCTTCGAAAAAAATGGATACAAGCCATTTCAAGAAAAGATTTTGCTCCATCAAAGTATTCGAAGGTAAGTTTTTTAATTTTATTCAATTTATGGAAATTGTAATAATATCTTTATTTTAAAAGTCTACAAATAACTTTAATAGGTTGTTCGATAAGACCTTTGAAAATGTACTCATTTCTTTTTCTTCATGTGAGTTTCTTAAACATTGGCAATTCATTTTTATTTATCTATAATGATAAAGGTGTTTTGTTTATGAAATAAATTTTTTGTAGCCTTAATAAAATTTATGTTTTTAAAAATGAGCCCAAGCAAGCATTGTTAATGAGACAAAAACTGTCTAGTGTTTTTGCTATTGCTGCTTTATTTTTGTGTCATTTACCAAACACCTTTTCGTAGAATCAACGAAAGTACCTTAAGTATTAATAGTTTGTTAGCAAAGAAAGCCCATTATGATATACAGCTCGTAGTCAATGTAAATATGGACATAAGCAACCATTTATTGTATATTTTGTATATTAATATGATGTGAGATACAAAATGCAAAAATACGTTCACAACAACAACAACAAAATTAGATGATTTTTGAACTATTAGGATGACTTTAAAAGTAAGCTGAAAACAGATAAACATGACTCACAGCGTTAACCTCAATTCGTTAACTTCATAACTTCATTTTTAAAAAATCAAATTATCAGAGAAATTTTTGTTAATTCTAACAAATATTTTTTGTTGATGCAAAACAATATATATATTTAATTTTATAGGTTTGTGAATTACACTTTTTGGATGATGCAATACGAAGATACACCGAAGGGGGTAATATTCTAGGGATGGCATATAACAGTGAACAAGCTGCTACTTCAGCATATGTATTCATGATTCAAAGTCTTCTTTCTCCTCTTAAAGTAGTTCATATAATGCCAGTGAAAAAATTGATTGAGAAAAATTGTTTGCTGTTGTTAAAAAACTATCGTAGAACTTGATGGTATAGGATTCAAAGTTATAGGTGTAGTTTCTGACAATAATTCTATAAATCAAAAAGCAATGTCAAACTTTTCTGTTCCTCCCAAATTGAGCTTTGTATATCCACATCCTTCTGATTCTTCCAATCCTTTATTTTTTGTTATTGATTCAGTGTACCTTTTTCAATGCATTTGTAAGAATTGGATTAATCAAAAAAATGCAGGTCAATGTTTTTATTTTCCAGATTTTGAAGATCATAATAAGTTTCCTTTATTAGAAGCAAATTTTTCTAAGTTTGCTTATGGTTTAACTTTGAAGGCTTTATGTCCTACAAATCTTGAAAAACAAAATGCGAAACTTGTGCTTAAGATATTTTATAATTTTGTTATTCAGGGGCTTCAACTATTAGGAGAGTAACATAAACTAATTAGTTATGAAACAACATCAATTTGTATTTCTTTAATTTGTACATGGTGGAAAGTAGTTAATGTTAAAACACCTTTAAAGGGACAACATTTGCTTGATCCTTATCAGCAACCGATTACTTTATCTCCAGACAACCAAACATGTGAATTCTTGCATAAAAATTTTGTCATGGTTTGACTCGTGGAAGGGAAAAAAAATTTTACTACTGGCACCATTACTAAAGAAACACATCTTGCTTTTATTCATACGACATACGCTTTACTTGAAAAGTCAAAATATTGCATTAACGAATTAAAATTTCAGTATTTTCTTCCCGGGAAAAATTCAAACAGATGCGTTAGAAAGTCGTTTTGGGAAATATAGAACACTTTCAGGTTCTCAATATTTAATATCAATTCGACAGCTTTATGAAGTAGAAGCTAAACTAAGAATGCAAAAATTTTTACCTCTAACTCAGGTTTCAAACACATATGGCCAGCTTAACTTAAAAGACATTTATTTGGAAGATTCGTGTAATGAAAATCCCTTAGAGTCATCAGTATTGCATAATTTAAATATTACACTACCTGAAAAAGATTTTCATGATGCTCAGCCGTATCTACCTGTTTTAACATATTTAGCTGGTGTTTGTGCTAGAGCAGCACTTAAAAATTAAAATGCGACTTTTGTTCCAAATCCCTTGTTCGTAATAAATCTTTGAACTAAATTCTAACTATGATTTAATACGTAACTTAGACAGAGGAAGTTTATTGTGCCCTTCTCCAGATGTTGTTACAGCAGTGCTCTACAACTATAAAATAGTTCAAAAACTTCTTTCTAATGATTATGAAAATATGTTCCTTAAACAAAATAATCAACGTCAAATTGCCTCAGAAATATCGATTAGCTTGATAAATTCAAATGAATTTATGCATGTACTGTACCAATAAAGTTTTATAACATATTTACTTCACATTTGCAACAATGTATAACTGCTTTTGGAAGAAAAAGTACCAAAGATTTAAAGAAAGAAAAATAAATGCGACAACAGTTGAATAAATTGTGTAATCTATTTTTATTTATGTATTTATTTTTCCTGTATATATCTATAATTATATAGTATAGATTTTTGTCTAAAAATGTATTTAATAATTCTTAATGCTGTGATTGTATTTGATACCAATAAAGCTACTGTTTTTAAATTTGTTTGTCTTTTTTTCCTTTTTTTTGCTTTGAAAAAAATACCTACTTTATTAGCTAAATGAATTACATTTTTACATATGGGTGTATTATATTTTCTCTATATATACATTTATTTTAGGTATATATCTATGCTTTAATATATGTACAATTTATCTAAAACATATATTTTTAACTTATTTTACGATAACCTGTTATATTGTTATTTATGGGAACTTTATTTTTTGGTAATTTTTAATGCTGTGTTATTGAAGAGAGTGAAGAATTTGTGCTTATTACACTGTGCATGATACCAATAGTTTTAAAACATTTTTAACAATGCATAATTGAATAACTATTGTTGGAGGAAAAATATAGAAACATTTTAAGCAATGAAAAGTAACTGACAAATAGCAAAATAAACTGTGTAATCTGTTTCTGTGTACATATTTAATTTCATGTATGTATCTGTAATCATATATGTATGGATTTAATAAAATATTTTTGTCAACTTATTTTATGGTAATTTTTCATGCTGTTATACAGACAGCAAACTTTTGTTTATTAATTTGATACCAATAAAGTTTTAAAACATATTTAACTACTTTTGAGAGAAAAGGTACTAAAAATTTAAGGAAATAAAAGTGACAGACAAACAGCTAAATAAACTGTGTAATCTATTTTTAAGTATATATTTATTTTCCTGTATATATATCTATAATTATACAGGTGTAGATTTATCTACAAATATATTTGAAATTTATTTAATACTAATACTTGATGTGTGCGATACCAATAAAGTTACTGCTTTTAAATTTGTATGTCGTTTTTTGTTTCGAAAAGTATTTCTAATTTTATTTTCCTCTTTGTAACTATTCTGAAAAAAAATAAGATAAATTTTAAAATTAAGAAATAATTATAGTTACGTAAAAAAAGAAACATACGAATGCAAAAGGCTCTTATAATTTGCTACAATGTAATAATGTGTTTATGTTCAACGCAATGCGTTCGTAGTAATGGATAATTATATACTTGCAATTATTATTTAAATAGGAAAACTAATATTTACTCATGTTTTATGTACATGAAATACAATTTAATGATTAATTTACTATTTTTTTTTAATCTGTAAAAAAAAAGAGAATATAATTAGTTTATAACAAAAAGTATTCAAAAATATACATCAGAGAAGCTCCGTAGGCGATGGACGATTTCTCCCTACTAGTAGTGACGTCACAAATCAGTGGCCAGGCCTTGTATCTAGGAGGTGTTGACACTGCACGGACAAACTGGTTGCGGTCATCTCTCTGTAGCCCATACGGTGTACGGGCAAACCGGTTAAGGCAGGGGTACTCAACCTTTTTTTCTGCCGGGCCACATCAGATGCGCGGGCCGCAACATGAAGATTAATGGAAGGAGGGGGAGAGAAATGCTTCAAGATCAAGATAACATAAAAATTTAAAATGTGGAAAATTGATCAAAGTATTAAAACTCCTATTTTGCTTTTTTTAATTATTATTTTTTTTATATTTATTTTTTTTTTGTCACTGAATTTTTTTATATTAATTGGAAGCATTTAAGAATCACTCCTTCACAATTTCTAAATCTCAGTAAACGGTTTCATAAGATTACCAATAATGTAACACATTTCATAGGGTATCTTTGTTACCGCTGTGACATTACCACTGACAAAACATTTTTTTTTTTTTTTTTTTTTTGCTATTGTAAGGATTATTCAAGAATTCCTGTTTATCACATCTTGAAAGATATCTTCGAGGAAAAGTGTCATTGACACCCCTGTCCGTGACAAGTCAAACAATTGCTGATCCATGCTTGTTTCTAACTACAAAATAGTCAATTTTCCAATCGCCTTGAAACAACCTATTTTCTTCACATATTTTTCGCCTGCAAGATATGAAAAGTACTTAAAAATTAGTTCCACTCATAAAAGGGTTGCTACTCCACTGTTGTCTATTATCTCTGATCAGAAAAAATATATATATTAATTCACAGCAAATTTGATATATTTGATTTCTTAACAAAGAATTTCCCACCAAATTTTCATTAATACATGAATTTCAGAGCGCAATGGGCCATGACAGGGCCACTTAAAATGGCCCGGTGGGCCACATGCGGCCCGCGGGTTGAGTATCGCTGGGTTAAGGGGTCAATACTACATTTCAGGATTTTAACCGTTATTCTAATATGTTTTTGCAGGTACTGTCTGAAGAAAATACATTAGTGCTTATCAAACTTTCAATACTGGTTCCCCCTTTTCAATCACAATTTTTATCACCTCCCTTATGCATTAATAATGTACTCAATGCAATAACAATGCACTTTGACGCTAAAACAACAATCTTTATTATAAACCGTACAAATTCATGACATAAGTATTAAATTTTGTATATGTTACTTTTAAGCAAAAAAAAAATTAAGTAATAGGATAATTATTATGTTATTTTTCCTTTATCTAATTTTTAAATTAGAATTTATTGCAGAATACGGTGGCTGCTTAGAAGACAAAATATAGATATCTCTCAGCTAAATATAGAAAAAGAACTCAGAGGGTCAATTTCTAATCATAAGCATTCCTTTGAAAAACTTTGCTCTGTAAAACAAGCCCATGGAAGTCGCTAATACTTATTAGACTTGTTCCTAATTTAGTTTAAATTAATCTTTATATTTAAAAATCTTCTGTGCGTGTGTATGTCACTAAACTCCTCCTAAGCGGCTGGACCGATTTCGATGAAATTTTTTGTGTGGGTTCAAGTAAATTCGAGAATGGCTTAGATTCTCAATTCGGTCCGATATCGCAATTAGTTAAAAAGATATTAATTAAAAGCATTCAAAAAATACAACTCAACATTCACCTGCATTATTGTAACAACGCTATTGTTATAAACAAGTAATATAAAAAAATTTAAATCAATTCCTACATAGATCAACCAAGAAAAATTTATTTTAGCTACTTTTTATTAAATTTTGCAATTAATATAAATATGTATATACATATGACAGAATCACAATATTAAGTGGTAATTAAATTTTATGAATTATCATTATAGTATCGTATTGTCATTCAAAACAATCGTGTATATAAAATTTCCTTTCAACTGAATGCTTTAACACGTGAGAAAAAAGCCTTTTTTAAGTGTTGACATAAGTCACCAACGTAGCTGTATTTGTAATTTTTTAAATAATTAGTTTTAATCAATTAATTTTTATTAATTATAATTAAATTATTGTATTGTCATCCAAAATAATCATGTACATTACATTTCAGCTCAATTGAGCGCTTTAAAATGTATTTTATTAACGATTGAAAATTTCACCAAGATATATAAATAAACAAGCAAACAAATAAAATATGCATAAAGATCGTGAGCTAATAGTAGGAATTGAAAAAGACGCAAGTTGGCGTCGAAAATTGATCTTCGGCCA
Organism: Trichonephila clavipes; assembly: GCA_019973935.1. Classification (NCBI taxonomy): domain Eukaryota; kingdom Metazoa; phylum Arthropoda; class Arachnida; order Araneae; family Nephilidae; genus Trichonephila; species Trichonephila clavipes. The sequence goes on along the minus strand of BMAU01002594.1, from coordinate 244,167 downwards.
AACTGGCCAAACCCGGTATTTGTTAGTACGAAAAAGCAGACTATTCACGCCTTTTAGCGTTTTTAATTAATATCTTTTCAAATAATCTTTATAAATGTAATTCTTCTGTGCGTGTGTATGTAACTGAACTCCTCCTAAACGCCTGGACCGATTTTGATAAAAGTTTTTGTCTGTTCCAGTGGACTCGAGAATGGTATAGATTTATAATTCGGTTTAGAAATGTTAATCTAATTAATTTTTTATTTATAAATTGTTGATCTTGGAATGTTTTTCATTGGATCCGGCAGACTGCGCTACGATCGCAGTATCGAATATTCAAAAATATTTTATTATAATTCAAGTTGATCCCGACATTTGGTGCTGTGATCATTTCAGGAAAATATTTTGTCACTTCGTGTTATTATTTTGTTGAAATAAATCGTGTGTTAATTAAATTATTACATTCAGATGGAATTAGTGTTTAAAATCTTACTCAATTTTACTCAAAACGGTCCAGATTGTTGAAGCTTATTCATAAAAATTTGGAATTTTTGAATTTAAGATGTGTGTACACAGAACAACGTCTGTCGGGTCCTCTAGTTAGTTATAAAATACTCTGTGCAACACCGATACATTAAAAGTATACCGACTGAAGTACCCACTCTTTGCACGAGTTCATTTATAAGAAAATAAAACATTATTCATATAATCGTTGAATTGTAAGGAGAGTAAAGCCAAGTGCTCGGCAATGATTTTTTTAAAATGATTGCTCAAATTATCATTAGTTTTATGCGAACTGTAATTTTAAGCCTCACACAATTAGCATTTAGAAGTGATGTTGAATAATGAACAATAATATAAAATTCAGATAAAGAATAATTGTATTATTTTTAATATTTAATGCGAAAAGACTTCAACATATTTTAACCCTGGAGCAGGCGCGCATTCGATACTAATGGTCGAGTGGGGTTATTGTGAGTCACCCCAATCCTTTTTTTATAATTATTTTTATAGTACACAATAAAAATCGTAATTCCAGTGAAAAATTTAATTAAGAGAAAATATAGTCACCTACTTTCAAGGACACAGAAAATATTTCGGAAAAAAAGTTATCACATTGGGAACTCAGTCAAAACAAGTACCTAAAGATCGTAAGAAAACGTCTTTCCCAAAAAAGAGGGCGATATGTGACAAATATATTTTAGTTCACATTAAGACTGTTAAACAGGAGGATAGTGTCAGGGCCATTGGTAACAATTAAACAGTTTTGCCAGAATTACCATTTCGTTCACTCTGTGTTCGGTGTAACCTTCCCCGGATTAAAAGTGTATTTATTACAATATGGATGTTTTAAAAATATTATGTAAAACATTTTTCATTATACTTTATATGTTAGGGAATACTCATAAAAATAAATCTTGGGCTGGTAATCCTTCAAAGTGCTCTCTATGCTTTTCCAAAAATCATAAAAATATTTTACAAGAAAAAAAGCGCAGCAGGAATAGTTTATTTACAACTTCCCTAAATGAAAAAACAAATACATAAGAGCAGGGACGTAACTAACCGTACAAGTAAGTTCGAAGGTCAAACCGCAGCAAATACATTCTGTTGCCTACAGCTAATGGCAATAATATATAAGAGTGTGATGAATTTTTTATCATCCTAAAAAAATTTTTTAATTATGGATCTGGGTTTTGTTTTTTTTCTCTGAAAGAGTAGCATTTTAAGTTTGAATAGAAAACGTAATAAAAAATCTCTCATCATGGAATTACAGCAAATCAAATCAAATGTTTTTTATTTGGTTATAGTATCAAAGATAGCTAATGAGGTTTTGAAGTAGAAGCTTTTATTTTTGATGACGTACTATCGCAGATGATACATATAAATTATATCAGTGCAAATGTGCATTTTTTTATTATGTCAGGAAGTATTTTGTTTTACTTCATTACAGTAAACATTTTTTTAAATCTTTTATTAACGATATGCTCGCGCCCCCCCTTGTAGGCTTATCCCGCCTCCTAGGGGGTGCTCCCCACAGTTTGAGAAACACTGAAATACATACATAAGATTACTTGGAAATAACACTTCCAGGGATTGCAATACCGGACCAAAAGTTCAATACCGGTATTCGGTATTTTTTAGATCTTAATACCGGGATACCGGTATTAATACTGGTATCAGAAATTTTAGAACAACACAGGTGTTTCTTTGTTTTATTTGAGAATGTAAGTAACACAAAAAATAATTTGTAACTTATACATTATAACAGTTAATATAAAGAATCACAAAAAAGTAAGGGGGAACATCTTATTTATTTCAATCACAAAATGTGTAAATATCACTACTCAATTTTCAGTACTATTATAAATTTTTGAAATGTGATCATAAAAAACATAATGCGTCAATTGTACTGTCATAAAGCCTGGAACGTAATTTTGCGCAAAAATCACCTGTTGACGAAAACGCTCTCTTTCGGCATCTACGCTAGTTGGTGGTACTGTTAGCAATACGCGATACACTTTTTCCAAGTATCTACCACGTCTTTTCAAATAAATCGATTTCTCTTCGGATGGTTTTTTGGGTATAGCTAATTTCTGTATTGCATTTTGTTTGTGGAATTTTTTTAGTTATCTCTCATTCCTTTTGTTCAAAAGATCATTCCTCTTCACTATCGACATTAATGTCATCATCATCTTCGATAACTGTACCGAATTCTTTTGAATGTAGATAGGTTTGTGGGAGAAAAAATTTTAAGAAAATTTACTATAAACTTGATCAAATTTGAATTGGTTAGTCTTTTTTCTTCCTTTTCATTCTCATTTTTAAAATCGTTATAAGTATGATATGCAAATACACTGTGAATAAAGAAGTCACCAATTTAAAATTTTTTAAATATTACGCACTTTCTTCGCTACTACAACATTTGGCTAAAATTGGCTCTTGCGCCATTAAACCTCAAAATCCCTCGCTCACTCACTCACAACTACAACCTTGTTTTCACAAATACTAATATCAGACTACAAATCCTGCGCGTGTGCAGTATCGCTCTGAGCTATAATAGGATAGTTTTGGCACGCCTCCTCGGATGATTCACATATTTTATCACTTCTCTTAATTGTACGATGCAACTTTATATTCACAGTCTGATTAATTTTGCCCGTTAGGGAAACAAAAACAAAAACGTATACTATTTGCTAGGTTGGCGATCCCTGAACATATAGTGGACCCAATTTTAAAAATTTCTAGTAAATACCGAAAAACCGGTGTTTAAATTTGTGAATACCGGTATTACAAAATTGTATAAATGAATTAAAATACCGGTATTCGGTATCCCAATATACCGGTATTGCAATCCTTAAATACTTCCTCTCCAGGAAGGTCATAAATATACGACACAGAGATGTAATCATATAGACGCCAGGATGTAGTCGCGACACTTTTGTGCAACAGGCACTCTTGAGTTGTAATATTTGCATAATTTTTTTCCATGCATTTTGACATTCTTTATCTTCTATGTGAAGTTTACATTCACGCAATGATAACTGAAATTTTTATTTCAGTACTTAGACTTTTTAAAAACAGGTAGCCCTAAAAACGTAAATGTGGCTTTTATTTTTAATAAAATTAGATTCTTCATTCTAAAATTGTTGAGGATATGTAATCTCCAATCTGGTGTTTACACAGAAGGCTGTAATAAATTTTTTATTGCCCAGTGTAAATTAAAATATTTGAGATGATTAAACATTACTATTATAATTAATAAATATTATTTCTTTTCAGGTGTAGAAAAATTAAACTAATGAGAAAAAGCTTTTTTTAAAAGCTACAAAAACATTCAAATGATAAGTGATATTCAAAAAGGAATTTGAGATGGATATTAATAAAACATTAATCCCAATGGCCTTAACTCATGTGACGTCATATTCATATGATAATGATAATCACGTGTTTCTAATAAGTCAGCTCAAAAACTCATGTAACGTCATAGTCACTTGATGAAAGCAATCACGTGTTTTCAGGTAATCTGTTCATGGGTTTCGTTGTTGCCAACTTTTGCTCTTTGCAAAAACTTTCTTTTAAAAAGTACACATTAATGAAATATAATTTCGCAGACAGGTAAGAAAAATGCTTGTTATTTAAAAATAAACAAATAAAATAATATTTTTTCTTAATTTTAAAATGCTTTTGAAGAATTTTTTGTTCCCTGTAAAATTTGAACATCTTCACCGAATTATGAAATTTGAATTTTTAGTTAAGTTTACTCATAGGAGAATAAGAACAATTAATTTAGTGCCTGTTTTGAATTCAATGGAGAACATGTGTTTGTCTTTATCATGTGACCACCATGAATTGAGTCCATTGCAAACTAAATTTATTTGATTCTATCATATTTTTAGTTGTAGAAAATTCGTAGTAAGTAAGCAGTTACTTGAACGCAAGACAAATTTAATATTTTATTGATGTTTACTGACAACAGTTCAATAAAAACGCAAATATAAACATTGAAATCTCTAACTATTTTAATAAACAGCATTTCATATACACACTTTACAATTTATTCATAATCATTTTTGCAGTGTTTGTATTGCTTCAAACGTTGCAATAATATATATATTTTTTAAAAAAATATATTTTTGGTATAAGTAATACCTTCGAAATATTAAAATTATTAAGTATCAAAATACAAAACAATATATTCATATATCTACATATTATCCTTTGAAATACCTATTGTCCCTTTTTTTTTTACTAAAGAGCTGTTTTCAATAAATGGAACGATATATATTACAAAGACAAAGATATGACATTATTGCCTAATTCTAAGAATAACATAACGAAGAATAAGTCATAACATAGAAAATAACTTAAGAATAAATAAAATAATTTATGTGCAGTAACAATAGAATATTCATTATTTGTTTTGTTTCTTATTACAATACAGTTTTCACATAGATATAAATTAAATAAATAGTATGACTTACAAAACAAAATATCACATCAATGAAAAATCATTTTAGTGCTAATATCATTTCCCGTACTGCATTTGTCTGCATCGTTGCGCAGTGTAATCATATCGATATCCCTCTGCGCATTGCGTTTGCGCAGTCTGTGTATTGGCCGTTGATGGATATGGTTGACATCCTGTGTTGCCACCAAAAAGATTACAAAATGGCTGTGATAAACCTTGAACTAACAAACTTTGATGCCACTGAGGCGATCTTTTGGCCCTTCTTGGAACTAATTTGTAGCCAAGCTGTTCCAATAGTACACGAGCTGCCGAATAACTGCTTTTACTTAGCCTGGAACCTTCACTTAGCCTGGAACCTTCACTTAGCCTGGAACCTTTACTTAGCCTGGAACCTTCAGATGAATTTAGAACCTCTTCTTTAGCGGCGATTGTTTTTAAAATGAAAATGACGACAACAAAAATGATGAGTCTCATTGTTATAACAATTAGGATAGTTAAGTTGCTAAATTTTTGATTATAGTAACGCAAATGGTGTCTGACTTCTATTCTCTTAGATGCAGATTCTTCTGTTAATTTTCAATGCGTAGTGAGATGTTACCAGAGAAATATATCCGCAATACGACTGCAAGAGTAACACCTGCAATGAAAGGAGATTTTTTTTGTATAAAATTATAAGAAATATATTTATATAAGTACAGACAAAAAAAAATTTATAAATCAGAAATTTATTTTAAAAAAAAATCCTTTCGAAATTATGGAAAGAGTTATTGCATTAATCAATGAAAAGAAATTCGATGAATACAGAGTGAACCAAAAAGCCTTGCTCTCATTATAAAAAAGTTCATTACAAAATAACTGTTTAATATACAATATTGTACCAATGGATAGGGCAGTTTTAGCAGTGTGTGTGGTAGATGGCGTGTTTCGAGAATGTGATTCAGGGGAACTTTTGTAAGGTTGACATCATAGTCGACCGAAATGACGCCGATTCAAGAGAAAGCCAAATGTTTGCTTTGGTTTCACGAAAAAAATTCGCGCGTTGAGGTTTAGCGTAAATTTCGACATTGTGAGACTTTTATCCGAGCTATCATGGGGGCAAACGTAGCAATTTACTGAGATAAATGGTTTTATTAAAAAAAATCATAGCAGAGTACTTACAATATATCCGAAGAAACATATATCTGGTTCAAATAGTTTGAGAAAATAAATATTTATAAACAGGACAAGACTTTGGTTTACCCCCTGTATTATTATTTGAGGCAGTTATTTCCTCCCTTATTAGGTGAAGAGTAAATTGGAAGTAAATGAAGGAAAAATGAATAGCTTGGTAGATATTTTAGATTTTTGCAATAGATTTTATTTTAAGACAAGAAGGAAAATACTCTTCTCCATTCGCAGACAAAAGCTCGCTGAAAATTTTTTGTGAAAGTCGTTCTAACGTTATTCTTATAACATTTTGAGGGATCAATGTTAATTGTTCCGCGTGTCCTAATAAACCCTACCATAATTATCTTTTGTCGCCCATCCGGTATAGTGGTAGCGACGCTGACAGCTGTTGCACAGGGACTGGGTTTGAATTCCGGAGAAGGCATGGATATTTGTAAATGATTAGTGCCTTCGCGGCATGGGGATGCTCTAAATAGCCGTCGAGCCGCAAGTCCTTTCGTGAGGTTAATGGAAGGGGAAGCGAGATGGGAGACCTGTGACGATCCACAGGGTGTTCTTCCTCAAAATTGGGATGAAAAACGAGCCAAATCATACTATCACCTGTATGGTGCTCAAAGCTATGGATAACAACATGCGTCACTTAGCCCTTTTTCGTGGACCGCGATCTGGCCGTCACTGATCAGGTGGTATTAGTAACAACAACAACCAAAAATATCTTCTCTTATGAAATCTCTTTTGTTAACAAGAAGGAATAAAGATCGTTATCAACTTGTTTATAATATTTTTAATTTACTTGAGAAAAATTCACTGGCAAATATGTTTTTATAAATCTATTATTTCCATTATGAAACAGCGTACGATAAAAAAATTGTTTACCGGTCCAAAAGCGTTATTTCTCAATCCTTTGGAAATTTCAGAAGAAAAACAAAGCCAAACTTATAATTAAGCTAATATTATCACTTCTCATGTACGATAATTACATAAAAATAAATTTAAATTGCTGAAACATAATCGAAGCAGTAAAACATATTAAAATCATTTATGAGTTTTCAATTAAAGATTAAATATTTGCGTTTATTACACTTTTGTTTCAGTTCTTTTCTTAATCGAAATAAAACACAAAACAAACATTTGAAAATACCGAAAAGCCTAAAAACAAGCATCATACATTTCTGTGGCATTGTTTTTTTCCAATTAAGTTGTAAAATGTATGGAGTATTTAATGTTCCATACATCTGTTTCCATTGCATAATAGTACTTAAGGAATAACTTTTTCCTTTGAATATTTCAGTTTGAAAATTGTATAGGATTTAAACGTATAAAATTAGTTGAAATATTAGTTTTTAAAACCAAATCTACGTCACATTAATTATATTCTTAAATCAAAACATTAAATAATATTCTTCGTATTGAAATATATTTCCTTAAAAATAAATTGAATTAATGGTTTTAAAATTATTATATAGTAATATATAGTATTAATGTAATGTAGTATTATATAATGTAATATAAATATATAATATTTTCATAGTATAGTCACAGACTCACGAGGTACCAGTTGTCCCACTTCAATGGATTTTTAAAACTTCAAGAATTTAGCAACTGAATTAAGCAACTTTATATGTATTGACTTAAGGTCACCTTCATTAAATACAGATAAAGAACTCAAACTTATCTTACTTTTCCGAAAGAAAATTATTCCAACTATTTCCATTTATTTTAAAAACTCACTAACATATATAACATAGCAATTGCCCTAATTTATTTATTGTCGAATGGCAACAGTGATAAATCAATGAAGGGAGTCCAGCACGTCCATAAGAGCCCATGTTAAATTACGTAAGTTCACACACACACATGTACCTTTTTCTCAGAAACTACTTATTTCTCATGGATAAAATTTTTACAGTAGGTTATGCGTACTATTAATAACACTTTAACGAATGGTTTTGTCTTTTTTTAAAAATTAAATTAACTCTGAATTTTTTAAAAATTGTTAAATTTTTTCCTTAAAATTTAGTTTAAAAAGGCTTTAGCTAAAAACAGTTTGCAAGATATATCTAATTCCTTCTATTAAAATGTGTAATCATGTAAAAAGTCTGCTCCCTGAAATTTTGAGAATAATATGATAAATAGTTTTTGAGAAAAAGGTACATAAAGGGGGAAATATTACATTGTGAGGAAACAGACTTAAATTTTGAGAAAGTAAAAATTTGTGGTTTTTTGATCATTTACTTTTTTAAGTACTTTCCAGAAGCATATGGAGCATTTTTTTTACTCTCTGGTTTTACAAAAGACTCTTCTAATTTTCTTTTTTTCATTATTTTTAACATTTTTGCTTTTTGGAGCGATCTCAAGATGCTTTCGTTGGGCTACACGAATCCTACTTGCACCCTTTTTTTGAAGCATGACACACAGTTATAACTTGGTTCAATATCAGAATGTTTTAAAATCACTAATTTTGCTACATGACTCATATTGAACTGTACAATAGTCATACTTACCCCTAATTTTAGAGTTTTTAACTCCACAAATGTAGATTTTGGAAACACTGACCATAGAGTGTTATTAACTGTCTTATTTTGGATTCTGAGTCTTTCAATGTAAACATTTGCTTAATAACATAGAGTCACCTATATCTCTAAGAATTGGCTTCGTTTAATTCATTATGGTGTATGTGTTAATGATCATAGTTCCTTTCGTTACATTCAGCTTCGGTCTTTTGAAACTTGCACCAGGCATTCATATCCGCGAAACACAGTCCATGTTGAGGGCTCTCGTTTAAAGATAGAAGATGAAAATAAACAGCCCAAACAGCAGTTTTCCTGCTGTGTAGGTCATCGATATTATTTCTGATAGCTATAATATACTATCGTTGAATTTTTTATATTAAAATGTCGATGAGTCGGTTACGACCACTTAAGCTTCTTCTATCACTTAAATTGTTTCTCTCTATTTCGCTTTTACGATCCAAAATACGTGTACCCATACACTTTTGAATACAAACAATTCAGTCAAATTTTTTCCTACTTGAACATCATATGGATTCGCGCTCATCAGAAACTTATTTAAGGGGAAATACGAGTGCTTCTAGCAGAGCTCATTTGATGCGCGTCAAGGAGTAGCTTCATTTAAAAAAAATAAGTAAAAATACTTCTAATTATCGTATTTCCTCATATCATATATCCTTTTAAACAGAAATATTTGAGCTTTTAGACAATATAAAAAAGTGAAAATCGATAATTTTTTAAAAATTCATGTGCTGGACCCCCTGAAATGCTTTGGACACGGTTAGATAAACACTTCCTAGCAGATCAGTTGTAATAAGATGGGGCATTGATTGTGAAAAAAAAAGACCTCTAAAAACTGTTCAATCATTAGGATAGTAGAGAAGTAGAATGATAATTGGCAAAAGCATTTCTAAAACTGCGTTCAATTTTTGCTGAAAAAACTAAATCATGGTATTTTGATGCATTTTGTCTCACGAAACCTTTTTCATAAATAAATAGAACGTTGTAATGCAGGGGGAAAATCCGATGCACGTGTGTCACAATGTGACCCGGCTGCATTGTAAGAGTGACATGCGGAAACATATTGAAACATAAAAAGGATAATAATAAATACTAATTTTTTAATGTTTTATTGATAGGTGGTTATCTCAGACAAGACAAAACATCTAAGCGAAGCAATTTGTCCTTGCTACTGAAATACAACCTCTGACAATAAAGTTCGGTGAATGAAGTCAGAACGGCCGATATGGCATCACTGTCGAAACAAAACGCTGCACATGCATAGCGGCAGGTGTTGACCGTCTGCCCCTACGGTTATTCAGTTGAGCGTGTCACTTGTGTTATTGCTGTTACTTATGCCACCTGATCGTCAAAGGGCTAAGTAACGCCTGTCGTTAACCGTAGCTTTGAGCACCATTCAAGAAACAGCACGATTTGGCTCGTTTCCAACCCAATCGTGAGAGAAGACACCTGGGGGGGTCAAGGTCCTCCCACCTTTCTTCACCTTCCACGAACCTCACGCGAGGACTTGTGGCTCGACGGCTATTTATAGTACCTCCATGCTGTGAAGGCACTATATATTTACAAACTTCCATGTCTTCTTCGGGATTCGAACCCAGGCCCTACGGCACAACAGTCAGAGTTGCTAACCACTATACTGGATGGGCGACGCTTGTGTTGCGTGGGAGACTTGATTTACAAAGTCCTTGTTAAGTGCGTTGGTTCTTAATTGAGAACAGAAAAATTAACGAACAAAAAATCAAATTAAATGTTTGTTTTAAGTTTGGCAAGGCACCGAAAGAAACATATGCGAAGGTGTTAATGAAGATCGAACCCTATGCATGAAGTGTTTGTATGAAAGGTTCATCTATTTTCGATAAGGTCGGGAAAGTGTTTTTGATAACCCTCTCTCTCTCTCTCTCTCTCTCTCTCTGACCTCTGTCAGTGAGGAAATTAATCACGAAAAATTGTCGATAAATTGTGCGCCTGATAGCTTATGAACTGCAGATTAAGCTTGAATCCGTGCGACAAGTCATTACCCTGAATTTAGGGATGGGAAAACATGTTGTCGTCTAGTGCCACATCACTTAAATGACGATCAGAAGCAGAAACGTTTAGAGGCTTCACAGGATTTTGTTGAAACGGCGGATGCAACATCAAATTTCTTGAACTGTATTGTCACTGAGGATGAGTCCTGTTGTCTTAGGTATGAAGCTGAAACAAAACGACAAAATATGAAGTGGCGTTCTCCTGCGTCACCTCGTCGGAAAAAGGTCAGAACAGAAAAATCATGCATCAAAACGATTGCTCATCACCTGTTTTGATAGTCAAGGTATTCTTTACAAGAAATTTCTACCTGAGGGAACTACGAGAAATTCTCCAAAGTACATTGAAATTTGGACCTTTTTATGAAACGTCTATGCAGGGTACAATCCCTGTACGCCCAACAGGATTCATGGTTTTTTGTTCATGACAATGCTCGCCCTCATACAGCCAATATTGTCAAACAGTTCCTGGCAAAAAAGGGGGTGGTGAAAAGTGAACATCCACCATACTCGTCAGATCTCAATCCTCCAGAGTCCTTCGTATTCGCAAGATTCACATCTGCTTTGAAAGGAAAGAGATTTGACGATATTTCTGACATTCAATGAAACGTGAGGAGGCTTTTGAACTCCATCCCGAAAGAAGACTTCTTGCAAAGTTTCCGGAACATGTATAGCAGATGTCCGTGGTGCATAGTTATGGGAGGTGACTATTTCGAAGGACAGTAAGGTAACTTTCGTTAATATTTCATCTAAGTTAATATTACAGGACTATTCGCCGAACTTAATTGTCAGAGGTTGTACTTCTCATCTGGGATTTTCTTTGGGTGAAGGCAGGAATTTAGATTCTTGAATATTCGATAAGGAACAGGGATTGGCAAGTCAAGGTGCAATTGGTTGCTTGAGAAGAAATGAAAATGGAAAGATAATCTAAAAAGGCCGTATTATCTCTGTCCCCATTGCAATGTGAGACTTAGTATTAAACCACGCTTCAAATTGTATCTATATATATGCATACACACACAAAATCTTCAACCGTTTGAAAAAAGGGTACGAACATAAAATTTTTTTGTAAGCATAAGAGAAATTCTTTTAAAATATTTGAAACATTATTCATAGCAGATACTTATAAGCATCTAAAGATACTTATAAGTACAATAAGTGGGTTTATAAAAAAGCAAATTGTGTAGAGTGTACTTATAAAAAGCAAACATTTAGAAGAATTTGTATTCTACAATAATAAAACAAAAAATAGTGCGAAAACTTTAAAATTGAAAATTAAAATAAAATTTTTTTTCTTCATTTTTACATTTTGTTATATGCAAGTTAAGCCTAGTTATATGCAACAAAAAGTGCCTTTTTTTAGTATTTTGAGCAAAAGAATTGGCCGGGGTTAACTACGATGCATATTGGATAATAAGTTGGTCGGAACTTGATGTAAACAAGGGAACAGTAATGGCCAGGAAAATAATTTTCATATAGTTTCGGGGAAGTGTGGCATTATTCCAGACATCCAGCTAATTGCGATTCATTAAATTGTTACAATGGAATTGAGAATATAGAAATTGGACAGTCAATAACTGGAAAGATGGGATGTTCTCCTGGAAATCGTGATTTAGTGCGCAGACTTGAGATAAATTTTAACGATTGATATTATACGATTGCATTTCGTAATATATTCATAAAAAGAAGTTTTATAATTATTATAATACATTGAAATGATTTAGTGGCAACTCATAAGACTCTTAAAGGTTAAAAGACTCCAAACATGGCTTTATACACTCATGTCCATAAATTAAGGATAATTCAGAATCACACAGAAATTGAACTAAAAAATAAAAATATGAATGAAAAAAATGAAATAAAAATTTCCCCTGTAGAATTATCACACACATCTTGAAGAAGAATATGCAAATTACAGGAAACCACCAGATGGCGCGAATAGTACGTCACAATGATGAGAGTGTAACAGAAGGGTATATAAAGAATGGTGACAAAGAAGTAAGATTGTTCACAAGCGCTTTAAAAGCTTTTCAGTGCAATAACAGCATAGTTATGGCACAAAGGAAGCATTTGGATAATTTTTTACGTGGTAGAATTATTGGATGACTGGAATGAGGACGTACCCAGCTGGAAGTATCCGAGGAACTTGGAATCACCCAGAGTGTCATCTCCAGGCTTTGGCAACGATTCCAAGATGATGGTAATGTGAGTAGATGTTACAGCACAGGTCGCCCCCGAGTTACAACGCCGAATGAGGACCGGTATATATATATATATATTTGGCAATTACTGCCAAAAGAAACAGACAGAGCACCGCATACAACCTGCCTCATCAGCTCTCTTCAGCTACCGGTACGACAGTTTCAAGGCAGACCGTGTACAGACGCTTAGGGCACATTGGTCTATATGCTCGTAGGCCTGTCAGATGTGTTCCACTTACCGCAACTCACTGTCGCCTGTGATTAACCTGGAGTAGAGAGCATGCATTGTGGACACCACAACAGTGGTTTTGTGTGATGTTTTTTGACGAGTCCAGGTTTAGTTTGCAGTCTGATTCTCGTCGGACTTTAATATGGAGAGCGCCAGGTACCCGTTACCACCAAGAGAACACCACCGTTACGGTGGTGCAGGATGACTCGTTTGGGGAGGAATTATTCTTGTGGTTCCAGAACTGACCTGCATGTTCAGAGTGTAATGATGACAGTCCACATCTCTATCGGGATGATATTCTGGAACAACATGTACGTTTGTTTCGGGGCGCCATGGATGCTGAATTTCTGTTTATGGATGACAACGCCCGTCCTCACCGTGCAAACATTGTAGACGAATGCCTTCTATCGGAGGATATCACTCATATGGATTGGCCAGCATACTCACCGGACTTGAATCCAATAGAGCATGTGTGGGATATGCTTGCCCGTCAACCCCCTCCCACCTGTCTACAGGAACTTCGGATAGCATTACTTTATGAGTAGTGTAATATTCCCCAAGATCAGATTCATAATTTGATACTCAGCATGCCTAGCCGTTGTAAGGCCTGTATTGCATCGTCCGGGAGACATACTCCGTATTAACCATTATACTAACCATGTTATACTGTTTTTTGTAAATATGTTCTTTTTTGAAATTTGCTCCAGGGAATAAAAATCGCAATTTTTATTAATTATGTCAAACATATAGCATCTTTTTTGCTCTTTACATTTTGTTTAATAAATAGACTTTACAAATAAGTCAAATTTGTTTTGCTTCTCTCTCTCTTTCTTTGCCTGAACTTCATTATCCTTAATTTATGGACATGAGTGTATAATAATCAATGACCACTTTATGAGAGAGATTTATAATCTCTTTGTTGCTAGAATCAATTCACTTCAATACACTGCAAATTGTTTTAAAAAATAATGTCCTATTTTAGTTCGTTGATTTATGTATGAGATGCGATAAAAGGAGCAAAATCGTTTTCATTTAAAGGAAACCCCACTTATTTTGTAAAAATATGGATGATAAGTTTATTTTGTAAAATATGAATGTAAAAATATAGATAATGCAACATTCATATAATTCGTACATTTACGGTTGTGCAGAAAATAAAAACACGTAAGAAAAAGTAAAAGGTTACTTAAAAAATTGCATTTTGTGCCCTGCCCATAAAAAAGCACACATTTTTTAGATTTATGGTGAGTTATTTATCGTAAGCAGAGTAAACAACAGGGCGAATAAAAAAAAAATTCAAAATTTATGCATGCGGAAAAGATGTTCTGTGGTCTTGATGAGTGAAAAAATACAATATAAAAAAGATAATTTTTGCACTGCCATAAAAGCGGAGTGAAGTTTAAGTATTTAGCTTTTTCATGATAAAAAATAAGTAAATTTCGTTAAAGAAAACAGGCATTTTTGTACTTTTTTACATTTGTTGTAATGAGAGGACTCGTACAAGAAACAAAGTATCAGTTAGTATTAAATGTTTTTCGAAAGAAACTACTGGCGAAATTTCAGTGCATAATAAAGCGGAACACGAGCAAAAGCTTAGAGTTAGACTGATCCAACTGTGCGGAAAAAGAGAGTTGAGGTTAAAAAATTAGGGCTTCGAACCCCAGCACTGAACCGAAAACCATTATTTTGGTCAGGACGAAAACCGGAACGGAACCACAAAAAAACATCGATTTATTTCGTTTCGATATATTTTTAGTAATTTTATCACTTTAACCAACTTATTAATATTTTCCAATTTAACGTCAACCATATAATTATCATCATTACATGTGCATTGCTTCTCAATTTCTTGTTTTAATGTTCACTAATACTTTTCTGTTTCAGTTTCGCATGAAAATACTTGTAGAAGAAAAAATTGATTCAGTTGAGAGGAACTAGTACAGATAAATTTTTAAGAAAAATATTAGTTTAAGTTATATTTTTCTAATCTCAACATGCGATCATCCACAGTTGTTTGTAGAGACAATTTAGATAGACAAACCAGAAATCATCAATCTAGCTGTCAAAAACGATTTTGATAACGGATTACACAATGCCGACGCCAATTCACCGCTCGTATCGTACGTGCTGGTTAGTTGCATCAGATCATACACTCAAGGACAAAAAAAAATAAGCGCACCAAGAAGGAAACGTCAAAATGAAACGAAGTTTTACACACGCAATGACTACTTTGATATAAGTAAATGATTAGAAAATTAAAGAAAAATATCATTTATTTCAGAGAAAAAGGCAAAAGAACGGAGGATTTAATACCCTGTTAAACCCCTTCTAGCGCGAATGCACGATGAGATACGATTGGGCATTGAGGAATACAAGTTCTGTATGATGTCTTGAGCCATTTCGTTCCATATTTGCTGTAACCTTGCCTCTAGTTCGTTCATACTCATGAGATGCCCAACTCGCTGTCCCAAATCATCCAAGATATACACGAGACAAATCTGGGGATCGGAAAGGCCAAGAAAGGGTAGTAATAGTGCGGAGAGAGTCTTGTGACACCCCTTCCGTGTGAAGCCGAGCATTCTCTCGTTGAAAAATGGCTCTTGGGAGCCGTTGCATCAGTGGCAATACATGTAGTTGCAGGATGTCTTGGACATACCGCTGGTCTGTCACTGTGCCACGGATCAATACTAAGGGTAACCGTGTATTGTAAGCAATGACACCCCATACTATCACACCAGATGTGGGAGAAGTTTGTCGTTGATAAGCAAAGGCAGGATTGAGGCGTTCACCACGGGGTCTCCACACACGAACACGATTGTTATCACTTCTAAGATTGAATCTAAATTCGTCGCTAAAGACGACCTGGTTCCATTCCGCTGCAGTCCAGTTTCCTCGAGCGCGGCTTCACTCCAAACGGAGGCGTCGAAGGGTGGGTGTCAACGGCAGCTCACGTAATGGGTGCCACGATCCCAAATGTACTTCAGCTAGGCACCTTCGTAGGATTCGAGTAGACACAGGGGCCTCTAGTAAAGATATTACCTGTGCCTGGATGGCGGCCGATGAAGCAGTTGCCTGTACACGTGCATTTCTTACGATGTGGTGGTCTTCTCGACGACTGGTCTGTCGAGGGCGTCCTGAGCCTGGTCTTCGTGTAAATGACATCTCTCAGATCCACTGATCCCAACACCTCCTCACAACACAATCAGAGCGGCCTAATTGACGAGCTACTCGCCTAGCTGACCACCCAGCTTCCATCACGTCGATTATTCTCCCCCTCTCAAACTGCGACAGAAGCTCATAGTGTCTTCGAAAACGACGTAATGGCATATCTACCTCAGCTCTTTCTTTGTAAACGATTCAGCACACTCAAACAAGCTTTGGTTACCTGTTTTATACTCCACGGAGAACGACGTTTAACGCCCTCTACCGGCTATACGTAATGCGCAATCACGCTGAATTTCTAATCATTTGCATATCTCCCCGACATGTACCTTCATGCCAAGTTTCGTTACGATCCCGCAATTTTTTCTTGGTGCGCTAATTTTTTTATTCACGTGTGTTTAAAGTGTGCCAATTAAAAAAAGAATAAAATCTTTTAAATATTGACAGAATTTTTTACATTTTTTGTTTATGATAGAATTATATTTTTTGTTTAAATAAACA
This sequence comes from Trichonephila clavipes, assembly GCA_019973935.1. Lineage (NCBI taxonomy): Eukaryota > Metazoa > Arthropoda > Arachnida > Araneae > Nephilidae > Trichonephila > Trichonephila clavipes. Next base: position 227,404 of record BMAU01002594.1, on the reverse strand, counting down.
TACATAAAATAAAATTATTCATTCGGAACCAAACCGATAGATTTATTTTCAGTTGAACCGGAACGAAAGAAAAACAACGCTTCCAAGCCCTTGTAACGTTTGAAAGAATAACGGTAGCGTATTCTTGGTTAATTTAAATACTGAATTTATTTACGTCACAACTATGGAATATTATTTACTGAATTGTACATTGAAGTGATTAAACTTAATTAAAGATTGTTAGAGTCCAATAATTTGTGAGAGGAGGAACCGTTGGCTACCGCTCCCGTGTAAGTTCAAAGCATCTCTCCCTCTCATCTTCCGGTCGACGGGGTTCGATTCCTCAGGGGTCAAAAAAGGGTTGCGCTGCACCTGCAAGATGCACGTGTGGGTGCCGGGTCCACTAAAGATGCCGACCGCTGTTGGGAGTGGCTACGTTACACCCTGTATGAAAAGCTGCCACGTACAGTAGCGATACTCAACCAGCGGCCCACCGAGCATTTTTAAGTAGCCCTGTCACGATCCATTGCTCCGAGAAATTTACTGTTTTAACATTGTATTAAAAATTTAGTGGGAAATTCTTTACCAAGAAATCAAATGCATCAATTTTGCTTTTTGCTGTCGGTGTTGTTAGGAGGTTGACTATTTTGTAGAGAAAAACAAATATGGATCAGTAATTGTTTGATTTGTCACTAAAGTCTGCAGTATTTAAAAAAATACCAACATTCAGAAATCTTCAATGACACTTTTCCGCAAAGATCTCTTTCAAGAGGTGATAAATAGACTTTCTTGAATAATCTTTACATCAGCAACAAAGCGTGTCTTCAGTGGTAATATTATAGAGGTAACAAAGACTTATATTCTTAGAAGTTTGTTACATTATTAGTAATCATGGGAAACCGTTTAATGGTGCAGAAATTGTGGAGGAATGTTTCTTAAAAACTTCTAATTCAGTGTTAGTGACAAAATAAAAATATAAAAAAAATTGTAATTAAGAAAAGTAAAACAGGAGCTATAATATTTTGATCAATTTCCCACATTTTAAATTTCCAATGTTATCTTGGTCTTAAAGCATTCCCCTTTCTCCCATTTATCCCCATGTTGCCGCCCGCGTGAAATAATTAACATATATATGCTGTCCACGGTGAAATAGCTGACATATATATGCGGCCCAACAGAAAAAAATTTTGATTACCCCTGATGTATACACAGTGCTATTCATCCCTCACACACACACAATTCTCACTTAACAATATCATTGTTTTGGGTTATTCATACCGCAGAAAAATAATTTTATTTTGAGTCTAAAATCATCTGACAAATATGTTAAGTCTTTTTTCCATTTGTATTTTCGAAAATTCAATCCTCTTGTGGCAATATTAAATTTTGAAATATTTTTAACTATATTTATATACCTTATCTCTATACCAGTGCTTCTCAAAATTTCAATATTCGCGACCCAATATTCAATCATAATTTTCATCGTGCCCCCTACCTAAAACAATAACAATGTTTTGAATTCAATAATGAAGATTGTTTTCTTTTTCCAGGTATAGAAGTTTAAGTTGGCATTACTTTCCAAGATGGCGACCGATTTAACAGCTGTCAAGTGATTTATTCTCAGTTTGGTTTGGCAATTCATCAAAACGATCATCAAGCAAGGCGTAGATTCGTCGAATGGGCCCAAAACGAGATTGCCGTTGTTCCCGATTTTCATAAGCGAATTTTGTTTAGCGATGAAGCGCATTGGTTGAATGGCTACATCAACAAACAAAACTGCCGCATTTGGAGTGAAGCTAATCCACAAGTGTATGTCGAAACACCGTTACATCCAGAAAAACTGACTGTTTGGTGCGCTTTATGGGCTGGTGGAATCCTTCTTCAAAAACGATGAAGGCCACAACGTTACAGTCAATGGTGATCGGTATAGAGCCATGATTACTAACTTTTTCATTCCTGAATTGAACAATCATGATGTCCAGGAGCTGTGGTTCCAACAAGACGGCGCAACATGTCACACAGCTGGTGCCACAATCGATTTATTGAAAGACACGTTTGGTGACCGCCTAATTTCACGTTTTGGACCTGTGAATTGACCTCGAAGATCTTGTGATTTAACTCTGCTAGACTATTTTCTGTGGGGCTATGTAAAGTCATTGGTCTATGCGGATAAGCCACAAACGCTTGACCATTTGTAAAACAACATTCGCCGTGTTATTGCCGATGTACGGCCACAAATGTTGGAAAAAGTCATCGAAAATTGGACGTCCAGATTAGACTACATCTGAGTCAGCCGTGGCAGTCCTATGCCAGAAATCATATTTAAAATGTAATGCCACAAGATTATCTTTCGAATAAAAAAAATTCATGTCAATCGAATAATACATCGTTGTTTTATTGCAATTTAAAGTTCTATACCTCTAAAAAAACACCCTTTATTATACTTTGATGCTTAAACTACGGCACGATTTAAACCTCTTTAGTGCCACTGGCGTATATAAACGTTTCACTCAGCCAAAGCGTTTTTTTCCCCGGACGTATATATATATATGTCTTTCCAAAGTAGGATCTTTTTTGTGCACTGCTACCTATAAAATTATTCCGAAAGCTTTGGAATGCAATAAAAAGACATTGACAATGTTTGCGGAGGATTTATTTTTTTCAGATTATTTTTGCTTCTTTATTCTTCTCCTCCCACTCAATAAATCACATACACACACCTACGGTTTGCATTTGGAAGCGAATCGCGTAACTTTTAATCGGCAGTTAAATAATTTATTATAAGCCGTACAAATGATTAAGAAAAGTGTTAATTTTTGTATATAATTTTATACATGACTATCCTATGGGATCACTGGTAAATAATAAACTTGTTCTTAACTTAGTATTGTTAAATTAATTCTAAAATACATTGTGTAGCATTGATACATTTATAAGTGTAATACATCAGTGAAAATGTGTATTTCATTTTTTATTATGTAAGAATTTTTTTATACTTTCAGTAAACTAATAATTTTTTAAAAATATTCTTTTGTTTTCGACTTTTCAATGTGCTCGCGTCCCCCTCGTAGAGTTGTCACGCCCAATAATGGGGGCGTGCCCCACAGTTTGAGAAACGCTGCTCTATACCATAGAAAACCTTTTTCGCACAGATATGTTCTGATTAATAATACTTTTTTTCTCCTCATAACTGTGATCCGCTGTCGTGAACACGTGCAAGGAACATAGAATATATTAATAAAGAATCCAAATATTAAATTAACTCGAAACTCAAATATATTTACATGTCTCTGTTGCTGATATAATCAAATATCAACACCAGAGACGTGTTAAGGCATGGGATAACTGGGCTCAGACCCTCGGCCCTGGGTGGGAGCCTCGTCTCGTTCTCGACTCGGCCTCCATAAGGTCATGATCCGAATGACTCTAATGTTCAAAAGCTATTCCGATCATATAATCCGAAAATTGGGAACTCCGAACAATGTGCCAACTGGAAAGTCTGCATTATTAAATGTGTGACGAATTTTTACGGAACCTTTCCACTAATATTCTTAGGCGTCTTTGGGGATTGTGTATTCGCGTATATTTCCAATCAACTCTAAAAGGAAAAAATGGGATACGTAAAGTAGATAGGGTATTTAAGTAGAGCGTTGTAAGTTAGCGATGAGGAAAGCATTTGAGTCAGCAGCAGTAGTGACGAAGTTTATAGGATTCAATTGGATTACGATAGTAAAGCATTGCTGTTAGTACTCAGGGAAGGAACCTTAGGAAGTTAATATACCTGAAGAGATCAAAGTACTACCAGGTGATATATTCTAGTTTAATATCGCTTACCACAAGTGTTGGTTTAATAAAATTAGTTTAAATTCATGAAAGCTAATAATTCAAGTTGCGTGTATTTCTCAGACCCTATTCCGGTAAACCTTATTGATGTCGCACGTAGTTATTGATTAATTTCATGTTTCATAATTTAATTTAATATTAAAAGTAAATCCCTTTTTGACGTGGATATAAAGCCTACTATTTGTTATTAGAGTTTTGATATTTGAACCAAGTAAATAAATATAATTTATTATTATACAAATGGCGTCTGGTCATTCTTTACCTCAAATTAATCTTAGTGTCTAGGGTGGAACCCAGGGGGGCTCCCACAAATGCTGACCTTCGTTCATTTCAAGGTCTAGGCCAGGGGTACTCAACCTTTTTCCCGAACCGCACCCGAATTTCCAGCAGAGGCTCTCTCCCAAAATTACAGCACTCAGATGTGATCAGAGATATCACCGGGACTGCCCTGGGGCCAACTGACTCCTCTCCTCAAAGGTAAGTTCCTTTCATTAATCTTTTATTTCTAAAACCTAAATTTTTACTTGTGAATAAAAAAAAATTTAACTTAAAAGTAAAGAATCGTTTCGCTAATTTAGAATTCTTTATTTTACTTAACTTTGGTCATGATGTGATTCACAATTACCGAACCTGGGTTACATTACCCACAATCAACGATAGGCTTCGCATCACAAGGTATGGAAGATGGTTAAAAATTTGTTCCATCCATAAAGTTGTCGCTACTCTACTGTTGTCTGTTATGACTAAACAGAAAAAAATGTCAATTCGCACCCGTACGACATTGACAGCAAAAAGTAAAATTGATATATTTGATTTCCTAACCAAGAATTTCCCCCAAATTTTCATAAATAAACGGATTTCTCAGAGCAATGAGACATGACCGGGCCACTTAAAAAAGGCCCGGTGGGCTGCATGCGGTCCGCGGGCAGCAGGTTGAATATCGCTGGTTTAGGCCAAATACCGTTCCTAATAATTAATTTAGTCGAAAGGCCGCAATCGGTTGCGCTGTCTGGTTAATACTTAAGTTTTTGAGATAGTAAGTCAAGCACATTTGTTTGTTTCGGGTTACCGTTTGTACGAGTATTTAATAAGGTAAGCTATATACCAGGAATCGGCCTTTTAGCTGTGGCGTGCCAAACCAATCTATCAATATGATTCAGTGTGCCTCGCAAAAGGACATTTTTGAAATAATTCGAATCGCGCGACAATACATGCAGAGTTAGAGAATACAGTTCAATAATATGTATATTTTCGGTTTTATTATACATTAATTTTACAGCAATTGAAGATATTTCTTAGCATAAATATATATATTTCTTAGCATATATATATAAACAGTATAAATATAAATATTTCTTCAACAAAAATGTAAAAAAATTAAAATTGGACTTATATTAAGTACTTTTAAACATGTTTATTAAAATAAGAAATAGGCAACATAAAATATAAGTATTTCCCTTCATTATAGAAAATAAAAAAAATATATATTCTAATTCGAACCTAATACTTGCACCGCTCTAACTTCATATCGCAGTATCAGGGGCATATGTGATTTTCGGTTTGACACAATACTGTGAATTCAGCTGTTATATACAGTTTCTTTGCGGTCACGAAATATTTTTCATATAAGGAGAGATTTTTTACTTTTAGACATGTGAAACCAAAAGCGAAAAACAGAGTACACAAGCTGTGTTCTCTCTTCAAACAATTAAATCTCTAGAGCAATAACATTCAATAATTTACAAAAGAGCTGTAAATTTATCTTTAGTGTTATCTTTAAGATTTTTTCGGGATTCCGTAAATGTTGATAATTCTGAAGAGGTTTGTCAAATAAGGTCCATTACAAATTTATCTACTTCCGTCCACTTAAAAATGGACAACTTTGTGGAGTAAAGTAGCGTGCCACTAAGAATTCTACCGCGGGCTACCTGTGGCACACGTGCCATAGGTTGCTGACCCCTGCTATATGCACCTAAAAGGGTCGCTGGTGGCAGTTACGGTCTACTTTTGCAAAGAGGCCCAGGGCAAGATCAGCATAGCTATTTATTTTTTTGATAGATTTTTTTTTGTTTACACATGCTGAAGCACTGTAAAAATATTTACAATTAAACTGATCCCTAAAGAGTTTCAGCTAATTTACCAACGAATTATCTACCTCACTCAAAATTTGTAATGCCCTGACTGAAATGTTGACCACAGAATTACACCTTAGAGAAAACTTCGAATTAAAATCTCTAACAAACAATTCGCAAAAAAAATCAAAATATAAATAAATAAAATTAAATATCACTTATGCCTAAAACATGTGAATCCTAAATCTAGTTGCTAAAAATAACACTTGCTTCAACTTTCGTGCTCTCAAAGTCACCAAATCTTTAGAGCTACTTGTAATTTCTAATTGCTTCATGGAATTTCTAAAACAGAAGTCATGTTTGATTCGCCATTGAAAGGAAATTAGTCTGTAAATCCATTCAAACTTACCTCTGAAGTGCTGCCTTGAAGAACTAATCACTAATGGAAGGTAAGTGCGCGTTTCCAACAGACTCGAGAGCTCTGACATTTAAGTCCGGAAAAATGAGAATTTGCAAAAAAAAATGCTTCAATGTAGTGAATTTATATGCGCATTGTATGAGTTTCAAGTTCAATTCACGTGACAAATATATTCGTGCGTTTTTCCCCATTTTTAAGCTAAAAAATATAATAAAAAACAGAACAATGTCGGCGACTATAAAAAACTCTAAAACCGACTGGGGAATAGTTTTTGTGAGTCATTCATAAGTATCTTTTTTTCTCTTTTTTTATCGTTCTATTTTTACTAGAGTCTTCGAATGAGAAAATACGTCAATAGAGCAGTCTTGTCGCGTACCACAACAGCACTACGTCATAAGGTAATTAAAAAGACAATTCACAGTACAAGTCGTAAAAAGAAGGGCGAAAATTCCTGCTCTTTTTCTTTTCACTTAGCTAGGAGGTTTTGAGCCTGGAACATATCAATCCCCTATAGTCAATGACGCACACAAGGAGGGCCCTTAATTTTTTTTCCGATTGATCATAATTCTAAGTATATAGTACGTAAAATTTAATTAATGACTTTTTATTAATGATTAATTTTATTAATTAATGCTAATTAGTTATTCAAAAATTAGTTTTTTACTGTGTTTTGTTCCCGAAAATCGACAAAATCAAAAGGAGCATGGTACAAGAATGGTGAACTTTCGACCCCGGACCCCCCTTGAAAAATTACTGTGTGCGCCACTGCCTATATAGTTCATTTTAATTTTCATCAAGACCATCATAATACAATTAAAAAAAATTTTTTAAAAAAGAGTGGCAATTAATAATTTTCACAAATTTAATCGTAACTACTCGAAATTGGTCATATTGTTGCGGCTTATAAGGCTATTTTATAAATATCACTGTTTCCACATTTCAATTTTCGTTTAATGTATTTTAACGCACAGCTATCTAAATTTAATATTTTTTTTAATTTGCATTAAGATACCTAAGCACACTGGAATGAATTTTAAAAATGTCACTATGTTATAAGATTATCTATATAATAAATTTATAGCAAAGTAACTTGTTTATGTACCTTCTAAATTTTCTTTAAAGGTATCTGACTACGTTCGGAACCCTGATTTTGCAAAAGCGTATAAATGGATAATATTTATGATATTTAGTGTCACTTGGATTAGAAAATGTACATAAAATAGTTTTAAGAATAGTATTACAATAAAAAATTATTTAAGTACAATATTTTGACAAAAAAATGAACATAGAATGACCTATTTTCAAAATAGTCTCCTTTTGGGAAAAATGCTTCTATTATAATAATATTTCGCCTTTATATAGCTCATACCTCTGTACAGAGGCTCAACTAAAATTTTTGAAATATATAACTTAGAAGTGGGTTTATACATATTTTACGACAACAGAGGGGAGAAATTTTAAGAAAAAAACGTTGATAATTATTTCAATGGGTTGTAACTCTGAAAATAATATGAATTTTTCCAAAATTATAGTTGAGCCTCTGTACAGAGGTCTGAGCCATATACAGGCAAAATATTATTATAATAGAAGCATTTTTCACAAAAGGAGGACATTTTGAAGAAAGGTTATTCTAAGTTAATTTTTTGCCGAAATATTGTATTTAAATATTTTTTTTTCGTCAAAATGTCCTTAAAACAATTTTATATATGTATTCTAATCTGAGTGACACTAAATATCACGAAAGTTATTCATTTATGCGCTTTTTTAAAATCATGTTTCCGAACGTAGTCGGATACCTTAAGTCTATATGGACGAGATATTTCGGTTAATATATTGATAAGTACTTAAATGATCTGTCTCACGCAAATTTATTATTATGGTTACATGTGAAATTATGTTATTTTAACATTCTATAAAAAAAACTCATTATCTGATTAATTTTAAGTGAATTTCTTTTAATTAATACTAATTTGCGTTTTATTTTACTTTTACAAATATTTGATATAAATATTATACATCATGAATTCTTTTTCATACAAATATTCCTTAACATTCTCTTTCGCTGCACCGTGTGTTTCTTTCTTAGATAACATTGTAGCAACTCGTGCCACGGTTTGTTTGAAATCCCTACGAAAGGGAATTTTAAGCGCATTTGCCTTATCCCATGAGAAAATTCAAACGATTGTCTAAATTCATGATGGTCATATAAGAAATACAATCACATGTGTTCTCCTTTGAATTTAAAATACATTGATACTAGAGATGAACTTCTATTCTACTTGTAAAATATAGGTAAAATTTCATATTTAACAGTTAGGTAAGGATGTTCAAGCATTACAATTCTTTAAACCGTGTTTCAAAATTAAAAAATTATATACTCTTTTTATTTACTTTTAAATTGAGAGTATTTTGTTTATCTATGTATGTTATTATTGACAAATATATGCACTTTTTATATGAAAGCTTCCGCAAAAAACAAAAACTGGCAACAATGAAGTGCTTGAACTGATTGACTGGAGACACGTTATTAAATAAGTAAACATTGAAACAGAAATTAAATAAACATTTAAAACAACAGCGTCATTTTCTCGTTATTTTTCTTTTTTATTCTTTTTGTAAACAAGCAAAACTGTTGCCCCTCACAGCACAAGACATAATAGTTTTTAAATATCATCATTATAAGAAATATATAAAATATGCACGATGACGTCACTGTTTGGGATTACTTTAGACTGCGTGTGGAATTCAAGCGGGCAACACGCGTGATTACATTTATAACGTAACTGTGACGCAACATGAATTGATGAGCTGATTGGTTGCAAACACGTGATTGTCGTTATTATGTGATTATGACATCACGTGAATTTAGCCCATTAAAGACAAAGTAATTAATTATTTTATTTGAGAAAGTGGCAGCGAGATAATTCTTGTCCCGATTTATTTTTATTCTATCGATCTCTGTATGTAACATTATCGTCTGATTTTATAGTATTTGAGTTGCTGTTTTATGTATTAGTGGTTCTGTTTATTAATAAAATGATCGAAGGAAAATTTGCAATCTCTTGCAACAACTTGAAATAAAGTAATTTATTACAAGCATATTGCAATAAAAATGTTCGATACTCAAATGTTTCTAATGTAAGTTTTTTTTTTCTTACTTGTTCTTACTTTCATTAAATGCTAATACATAGAATAAAATTTTAAAATTAAACCAGTACATATTTCTTTATTAATTTTAGAGTGAATAGATTTAGAATTTAATTATATTAAACAATAATGAGAAAAAAACAAAACTCATTTAGATACTTTTTCAATCAAATGAGTTTTAATCACTCAAATTATTAGAAAAAGATTACAACTCTTTATTTTTTGTTTTGGCATATACTGAAGCATAAACACTTGACACATTTCTCCCGGAACTGTAATATATGATTATACAATGTTATGAAATCTAAAAGAGAGAAAGGAAAAAAGTGTGTGCTTTCATATGGAACAAATTACTTCTAAAATGTTAAGTACAAAACGAAATATACAGATCTAGATCCTGTAAGCCTACGCTGTCCGATTTGTCAGACGGAGAAAAACTTGAAATGCCACAATGGCAGTAAAAAAAAGAAGGCATTGTTCTTAAGTGTCACATAAATTAAAGGTCATTGAAAACAACTGTTACGTAAGCGTCGGCGGAAGGTATGTGTACTGGTTACGTCAATAGTATGAAAAAATGGCTGTTTCGAAATAATGTAATTAATGACGTGACACAAAATATTAAAAATATCTAAGAGAAACTCAGCATGACGAAAATAAGTTAAAAATATTTTGAATTCCGTATTTTACATTGTTCAGCGTGTGTCTATAAATAGCTAAATGACGAATGTTCGGAATGATAATAAAGTTCAGTGACTTTTATTCTCAAAAAAAAATTGCCGGAATCAGATTTAAAAATGTTTGTGTATTATATGCCGTCTGTGAATTTAAAATGAAAAATGACAGATTATTGTAAAATACTCCGATTCTTTTTATTATACATATACAAAATGTCCAAAAAATAATGCCCAAACTCTGCATAATCAGATTTCTCTGGAGAGTACATAAAAAACATCCAAGGAACTCTACCTGTAATATCAATCATTTACAAGAAAAATACGATAAATGATGATAATTGAATGAGGGTGCATGATGGTTAAGGCTCATGCACATCTCTGTGCTTCTGTACGTAATTGGTTGGAAACGGCATATCCCAGCAACTGCATCAGACAGGAGAGTCGGTTTCTATGACCACTACGATCACCAGATCTCCAACCATTGGATTTTTTTCCAGGGGTAGTCTTAAGAAATTGGTGCATCGAGACGTACACGAACGGATTTTGTTGCTCATCTGCATGCTGCTTGTACTTCAATCCACACCGCGCAGCGGTGACTTCTGCACTCATCCATTCCACGAAACGCTCAAGCCTGCCTCGATATGCGCGGCGGACACTTGGAATAACTATAGCGATGAATATTTGCAAATGCTGCTGTTGGTGTGTCCAATACGGTGTTTTTTCCTTGCATCGGTTGTGATGTTATACTTCGTTTTTCGTATTTTTATCGTAAACTATGGATCGTACTAGTAGAGTTCATGCATTTTTTTATGTTCTCCCAACGAGGAATCTAGATGTACATAATTTGGGTGCTATTTTTGGGACACCCTTTATAAAAAAGTATAGATGACATGAAATCAAAATAAGCATGCTAACATATAAGAATAATTAGCCATTATACCTACTCACTTCACTAGGTATTTCATTATGTTGTTGTTGTTTATCCCAGATGGTGTAGCTGAGCAACACCAGCTCCATAAAACCGAAAATCTCCAAAAGAAAAAAGAAATCCAGAAATAAAATGAGATTTCTCAAAACCTCGTCAAAAGTAAAACTCAAACAATTAAGAATATGACTCGGGGAGGCCTGATCAGCCTCGCATCTATGACACTCTGGAAAGAATTTGCGGCCCTGCTCAAAAGTAAGGTACCTGATATGGCCACTAAAAAAGCGCGATAGAGCCGTCTGCCGATCCCTAGGAATATTAAGTTGGTGACACCAACGAAGTTTTCTCCCAAAATACCAAGGGTGAGCAGGGGCCACTCTGCAAAGGGCATTCAATTCCATCCTTTAAATAGAGGAGAGTTCACAGCATCCAGAATATTCAGGATTGTCATATCCCCGACAGTTGTCCAATGAAAAAGGTGCTACATAGAAGCACGACTGTCAGTTAAAATTCAAATGTCCCTGTAGACAAGGTCAGAGGCAGTGTCAATAAATTTCAAACCTTTGTATATTAATGTTATTGTATGACTGACTATATATTGTTTTTTGAAGTTACTGTTATCTAAATCCTAGCATTAAGTTCTTGATTGTGTTCAAAAACATTCGCTTAGCCCTCGTCTCTTGATTTAAAAGGAATTCTAATACGGAAATATATTTAGCTATAACGCCACAATAAACCCTTCTCTTAGGAGTCGATTTCTGTAAACACTATGCTTAGCGTATCTCTGTTCAACAAAAGAGGGATGTCTGACAAATTTCAAACTGGATCACGAGACCCAAAATCGCTGATCATCAGTTATGGTTCACTAATTTACCTCTTCTGGAACTTAAATGTAGCTTTATGTATATCAGAGGCCATGGGTAGCCTAGTGGTTAGAGCACCGGACTACGGACCGGAAGGCCTGGGTTTGATGTCCGTACCACCAAATACCCTCCGAGAACACACGGAGCACGTGCTCGTTAAATCAGTGGATCCGAAAGTCATGTGGGCTGAATCACGAGTGCAGGAAACTGGAGAAAATTTCCATCCACCTCAGTTCCATGCCTAAATTGTGGAGGTGGAGATAGATAGTGGTGCCATCTATCGTAATGTTCTATCATCCCTTCGGGAATTTCACCGAGCTAAATCGTACTGTCACCTGTATGGTGCTCAAGGCTAAGGCCAACGACAGGCGTACATCTAGCCCATTTCCACGATGAATTTCGTAGGGATCGATCTATCTATGTCAGACAGGAGGCATGAGCAACAACAACATATATCAGTATTTATTTATTTTGTCTTCGCTTTTTACTTCTCTGCGCTTGATATTTACTGGGCCGCAAAGTCATCGCAAGAAATGGAAGAATAACTACTAATGAAGCTCACTCACTTGATTATTTTGATCATGTATTTTTAAAAAAACGAACTCCATATAACGAACCTCTATATTGCGAATTTTTCTATGTAGCGAACTTTTTCCTGGAACCAAGAACATTTCACGATTTTCTTCGTAAAATAACCTCCCAATTGCGATGTTCATTTTCTATAAAACGAAATTTTTCTCTTGTGATTCAATTTTTCCCCCTATTTTGTGAACTATTTCTGGACATTTCGAGTTTCTTTTAGCACATTTTATGGTGGTTATAAATCTTGAACTGGTCTAACTCGCTGAAAGCAATATATTTGTTCTGGGCATTTCTTCCAAGAAGTGCAACCTTTAACTCCCTTTGTCCAGTTCACTGGAAACATCTTCGATATCCCCTTTCACCTTGAGTAGAGTCTCGATTCCTTGAACTAGTCTTCGTTCATTTGTAGTATTGATCAGTAATGCTGGTAACTTCATTTCTTGTAGCTCTCAAATGTTAAAACGTAAGGGCTTGAGCATAAAAAAATTTTTTAATTCTTCAGGAAGCGGATATAGGCGTCAAGAAACTTTTCTTGCAATTTTTTCTTTTTTTTTTAGATAAGATACATAAAATAAACATATATTAATTTACAAAAAGGTGTGAAAAATTACTTTTTTTTGTGTTTATGAACTTAAAATTCGTTTTATGCGGTTGCTAAAGAAAATCGAAAGATGAACCTCTATATAGCGAGTTTTCCATATAACGAACTTTTTTTCGGGATTTAGTGACTTCATTACACAGAGGTCTGACTGTATTTACTTTTCTACTATATTATATTCATTGACATGTATAAATATTGTTACAAATTGTGGGTAATTAGTGCTTAATTTTGTATTAAAGTAGTGTAAACAATTTAAATGTGTATGTATAATTAGTTAATATAACTTTTTGTTTCATTTATTTATGATAAAAAATGTAATATTCGCAAGCAACATTGTCCCTTTAGGCCTTATCACACGTACACGTTTCGAGCAATTTTTCATCCAGTTCGTGCAATTTTTAATCAGTTGCCATAGCAACGGCTTTTGAACAACTTTTTACTGGTGGGCTCAAAAAGTTGTTCTAAATAAAATTTGTGTGAAATTCCAGCCGATGGAGTTCTTCGGCGCCCTACGTCATAAAGAAGATGGTGGCTTCGATTTCGTCAAACGCATGAGATATGGCATGTAATATTTTGACGGCATATAATATTTTAAATAGAATGGTGCTCCATTTCTGTTTACGCCCATTAACAAAGTGCGAACGAAATGAAAGAAATAATTTTGGATGTTCGTTTTCCGAAGCAGAAAAATAGACGAGTAATTCAATAATGTGAAGATAGAACACGGCTTACGTCAGAGCGCGTCGTTTTGCTTACGGCAACCCTTCCGAAATTACTAGAGAATTCTTTGACATCACGACCTTTAACTTGGCGGATTGTTTGAGAAAGCAGTGGAAGGTAATCACGCAGACAATGAATGACGATTGCTTCCTGAAATTGAGTTAGTTATACTTCATGTGCTGAAGTGTTCACTTCGGAGTGCTTGACTACGACTGAATGGTTGCTTGTGAATAATCATTATCGTTACGTGTCTGTGAAGAAGTATTTTGTCCTTTGGGACTGATTTACGCAACAACATTTATAAAAAAAATTATTGTAAGAAAGTAAAAAGTTCCAAAAGCAACAGACGCATTCTGTGTTTCTCACAAAGGATTTTGCTACTGCGGTTCAAATGTTTATGACCTCCATATTACAGTTTAAAAGGATGAATTTATGTTAAAAGTAAAGTAAACGTTCTTCATAGAAGTAACAAAAGTGATACAAAGTAATGAAAATAATAATATGATTGCAGACATTCAAAATTTTAAATGTATGCAATCACTACTCTCATTTTATCAAAATAAATTTCTGATCTCAAACTATTCCTACACATAGTTTATTATTATTATTATTATTAACTAGATGGTTAAGAACAGGCGTTTCCAAACTATGGCACGTGCGCCAGATTTGACGCGTGGTCCAATTCCAAGTGGCACTGTATACTACTCTACAGATATGTCACTTTTTGAGGGAATGGAAGTCGATAATCTTGAGATGAAGCTTATTAAAACCAACATCCTCAGTATAATGGAAAAGTAAAATTTACGGAACTTGTAAAAAATCTGGAAGATAGGTTAACCTCCGCAATCGAGTTAATTCCATCGCGCTAAATTGACCAAACTGTGCGCACAAACGAGATAATTCGACCGGAATCGTATTTTAAGCGCTGCTGTAATTTTCACACCCGAATGAATATAAACAACCACCGTCAGTACTCATGAGACAGACTGCGATCCATCGTCGTGATTCCGTAAATTTAGATAAATATTAGGTTGGGGGAAAAGAAATCCATTATTTTTGCATGAAATTCACAACTTCATTTAACATGTTTTTGCTTGTCCGATTTGGGTCAAATATACACCGTTTTGTTGTATAATTTGTTGCCATTTTAAAGGTAGCTTTATATTGCCTCTATCGTAGAAGTCTTCGCCTCTATTGTCGAAAAACTCTAGTAATCAATTTTCACAATCTTCTCTTGATCCCCGTTTCTTATCACTCAGGAAGTTTTGTAATGCGAGAAAAAGGTTGTAATCGTTTGGTACCAGGTACGGACTATATGGTGGATGCATTAAAACTTTCCTACCAAGCTCCCAGAGTTTTTGGCGAGTCACTACAGACGTGTGTGGCGTTGTTCTGATGGAACACAACACCTCTTCTGTTGGCCAATTTTGGCCGTTTCTGGTCCGTCATTAGCTTCAAACGGTCCAGTTGTTGACCGTAGACATCTGAATTTAGTGTTTGGCCCTACCGCAGCAACTCATAATAGATGATTCCTTTCCAGTCCCACTATAAATACACAGTAAAACCTTCCTGTATGTTAGTCCTGGTTTGGCCACCGTTTGAGCTACTTCACCGCGCTTTGACCCCGATCGTTTTCGCACAATATTGTCGTATGTGACCCATTTCTCATCCCCAGTCACCATCCGTTTAAGAAATGGGTTGATTTCACTCCGTTTGTCCAGAATTTCGCAGATGGAAATTCGATGCATCATGTTTTTGGTGTTAATAGGTGTGGCACCCAAACATCGAGCTTCTTTTTTTAATCCAGCTTTGCTCAAGTGGCTTAAAACTATTTTATGGTCAATTTTTAGCTCCTGGGCGATGCTACGTCTACTAACATGCCGGTCAACTTAGATTATTTCAGTGATTTTATCGACATTTTCGATGACGGGTGCGGGGACTTTAACATTAAAAATGCCTGAACGGAATCGACGAAACCAAAATTGCACGTAATTAGTTGTTACAGTATCGGCACCATAAACATTCAGAATTTCAGCCGCCTGGCTTGCATTTTTGCTTTTATCAAAGAAAAACTGTAAAATGTACCGAATTTTCTCTTTGTTGATTTTCATTTTTAACACTCTGTAACCCACAACTGAATAGACCAAACAAAAAACAGCAAAATAATTTTTTAGTGTGAAATGTCACCTTTTCAACGAGCATAAATTTGAAGTTGTTTGATCGATACTTCACGAGATATTGACACTACAGCCATCTACCGAAAAAATAATGGATTTCTTTTTCCCCAACCTAATATTATTAAAAAATATATATACTCTTTCATTTGCTAGACATCAACATTTGGAACGCATATATTTTAAAAAAAGAAATTAAAAATTTAAATTTCAGAAGCAAATTTGTATAGAAAGATTTTTCAAAGTTATATCATAGCGATACAAAAATAAAAAAAGAAATCGAGTAGACCAAAATCTTCTGGAATTAGTAACGGAACGTCATTTTCCCTGTTTTGTTCCCCCTATATCAAAAAATGTATGTTGTGCTGAAAGGGATAGCAAAGAAAAAAGGGAAAGAAAAAGTCGCATATGTCTATTAATTTCAATGTTGGGGTACGTGCTACACCCAGGGCTTCAAACCGTAATTTTTATCGCTCTGGTTCGACTAATATATATATCGCAGGGAAATGACGGAATTAGGAATTTCATCAAATCGTTAAGGACTACGTTCGGAACCATGATTTTTAAAAAAGCGAATAAATGGATAGTTTTCATGATATTTAGGGTCACTTAGATTAGAATACATGTATAAAATTGTTTTAAGAACATTTTGACAAGAAAAAAAATTTAAATACAATATTTTGGCAAAAAATTAATTTAGAATAATCTTTTTTCAAAATGTTCTCCTTTTATAAAAAAAAATGCTAAAATAATAATATTTCGCTTATACAAAGTAAAGACTTCTCCAGAGAGTCTGAACTATTTTTTTGGAAAATTCACATTATTTTCAGAGTTACAACCCATTGAAATAATTATCGACGTTTTTTTCCTAAAATTTCTCCCCTCTGTTATCGTAAAACATGTGGATAAAGCCACTTCTAAGTTTTATATTTCAAAAATTCTAGTTGAGCCTCTGTACAGAGGTCCGAGCTATATACAGGCAAAATATTATTTTAATAGAAGCCTTTTTCACAAAAGATGAATATTTTGAAAATGGGCCATTCTATGTCCATTTTTTGTCAAAATATTGTATTTAAATAACTTTTTATTGTAATAATATTCTTAAAACAATTTTATATACAATTTCTAATCTAAGTGACACTAAATATCATAAATATTATCCATTTATACTCTTTTGCAAAATCACGGTTCCGGACGTAGTCAGATACCTTTAGAGATACGATCACTTGACGGGAGATGTTAAAATAACGTCTCTTCAAAGTCATTTTCCTGATGAAAGTAAGTGATCTTATCAAATCTCGTGAACTGTTTCAGTGAATTGAACTAGTCAAGATTTGCATTGGCAAAATGCTGACCAGGGGGAAAGTCACCTGGGGGATCGAGTCCTTGTACTTCCTAACCATGCAGGTAGTACTATCGATCCCCTAAATATCAACCCCATATTTTTTAAAAAATGGCACCATAGAATTAAAATAGGGATTAATATTTTAGTGTGTAAGCAACCGAGAGGAAAGATGTTACACATAAAAAAATACCAGCCTAATTTTCTAATTACTTGTTAATTAGTTTCGAATAAATAATTTGTGTCTCATTGACTATTGTTGTATTACTTACTTCTACATTTAATAATGCACCATATTTGTTATATGAACACTTTTAAACTCTTGACATTATTATTTCATCATTTCACTGAAACAGATCAGGGACTTGTTCAAATCCTTTACTTTTTTCAGGGAAATGACCTTGAAGAGACATTATTTTAACATCTCCCGTCAGTTGATCGTCTCCTTTAGGGATTTGATGAAATTCCTTATTTCATCATTTTCCTGCGACATATATAACGGTTCAATTCCAATTTTCGTTTCACCAAAAATAACGGTTTTCGGTTCAGTTTCAAATGAATAATTTTATTTTATGTATGTTCTTATTTGTATCAAAAATATAATTCTATCGTAAACAAAAATGTAATTATATGGTTGACATGTAAATGGTCATAATTAGATGGTCGACGTTAAATTAGAAAACATAAATAAGTTGGTTAGAGTAACAAAATGGCTGCAGATATATCGAAATAAAATAAACCGTTATTTTTTTTCGGTTTGTGTGTGATTCCGGTTTTCATTCACACCAAAATAACGGGTTTTTTTCCAGTTTTCGGTTCAGTTCCGGTTTGAAGCCCTGGCTACATCTTGCTTCCAAATAAATCACACAAAAGATAATTTTGAATTTTCAAAAATAAATACTACTCTTATTATTATTTCTGTTGAAAAAGTATCAATAAATATTTTTACTGATAAAAATGTTTTTTCGAAGCTATCAGAAAAGAAAGATAATAAAAGTCGATGTACGTGCAAGATTGTAATATTCGACTCTTATCTGCAATGTGGATCAAAATTCAAATTTAAAATAAAAATTTTGATTGATTTTATGTTTCATTTTATTTTTAGCCGAAAAATGAGTTTTAAAATGTATTTTTTAAATAAAAAAATTAATTTTTTTTGCCGTTTTTTTTCTTCAAAATAAATGTTTGATAAAGGGTTAAGCAATAAATCGAGAACTGTTTTAACGTGTCTGTTGCCATTGCTGGAGAGATTTAGTTGTTTAGAGTAAATTGCACGTACTCTACTTTCCACTTTTGGTACTTATGTGAACGAATCTCTTCACATACGAAAAAGTATGTTGAGCCCACAAATTTGTATTAACTATTGAACATTCTGAATCATTTCAAATTGAAAATTACGAATTATACCCCTGATATTGTGGAATAATGCAGAGAGGCGTAGAAAAAAATTATTAAAAAATAAATTAATAATTTAATAATTCGCTAATAGTTTAATTAAAATAAAGATTTATTAAAATATTTATTTTTTGTTTAAAAATATGGAAGAAATACTTACATTTTAAGTTATTTATTTCTTATTTTAATAAATATGTTTCAAAAATGTATAACACATAATATATGTACAATTTTAATTTTTACTGAAGGAATAGTTAAATTGCATCTTGTTTATTCAATTCCTACTATTAGTTCACACTCTCTATGTATTTATTTATTTATCTTGGTGGAATTTTCAATCGTTAATAAAATACATTTTAAAGCGCTCAATTGAGCTGAAGTTTTATATGCATGATTATTTTAGAGGACAATACAGTAATTTAATTATAATTAATAAAAATTAATTGATTAAAACTAATTATTCAAAGAATTACAAATACAGCCACGTTGGCATCATTTTTGGCGACTTGTATCGACACTTGAAAAGGTTTTTTTTTTTCTCACATTTTAAAGCGCTCATTTAAGCTGAAATTTTCTATACACTATTGTTTGGGATGACAATACGATAATTTAATTATAATTAATTAAAGTAATTGACTGAAACTAATTATTTGAAGAATTACAGATACAGCCACGTTGGTTTCATTTTTAGCCACTTGGGTCAAAACTTTAAAAGATTTTTTTTCTCGGGTCTAAAAATATTCAGTTGCACTGAAATTTTTTTACACGATTGTTTTGGATGACAATACGATACTTTAATGATAATTAATAAAAACTAATTACCACTTAATATTGTGATTCTGTAATATGTATATACATATTTATACTAATTGTAACTATTTAATAAAAAGTAGCTAGAATAAAAATTTTCTTTGTTGATCTAAGTAGGAATTGATTTAAAAAAAAAATTTACATTACTTATTTCTATGTTAATAAACATTTTTAAATAATGTGTAATTAATATGCAATAAAACTCTAAATCTATGTTTTCTTGACCCCTATTCCTTATGTGCAATAAAACTCTAAATCTTTGTTTTCTTGACATAAATGTTTTCTTGACAGAGATTTACTTTTTTTTTTGTTTACATTACTTGTATCTATGTTAATAAACATTTTTAAATAATGCATAATTAATATGCAATAAAACTCTAAATCTATGTTTTCTTGACCCCTATTCTTTAACTCTGCATGCATTGCAGATAGAATTGAACTATTTCTTTCAAATGTTTCCTACTGTGCTACAACTCGAATAGGACCAATCCTCGGATGTCGGCCGCCCTCGTGCAAATGGGGAATTTTCATATTTGGACTAATACTTAAAGTTGACGTTATAAACTTATCTACCTGTATAAGAGTAAAAAGTAAAACATTGGGTAAATCATCTGGGGAATTTTTCATATTTGGACTAATACTTAAAGTTGACGTTATAAACTTATCTACCTGTATAAGAGTAAAAAGTAAAACATTAATAAAAACGCAAAAACACAAAAATCACTTCTTTCCTTTATTTTGTTTTTCTCAATTGCATAAGGCCATTATTAAATTGAAAACGTTTAATTTCCTCAAATGCATATTGAACTTAAACACTCCTATGTTTCAGGTAATATATATATATAGTAACCATATTGTAAATTTTCGTAAAGCAACTTTTGCAGAAATCCTTTTTGAGACTAAGCATCAGTGTGCAGTGAGTGCCACCGATAAGCAAGAAAACTCTGTCCAGAATTCAGCTTTCAAATGAAGGATGTGTGTAAAGAGTAGACATTAATGGACAGTGAACCAACGCACTGTTCACTAACATTCTAGTTTTCTTAAATTATGCTATGCTGTCGGAAATTCAGGACTTATTTTTATCTTTTGATAACCATTTCAAACTCAACAAACTTATTCGACTTACTATATGGTTTGTTTTGAGAAATTCGTAAAATATTTTGCTTGATTGATAGAATTATATTGCGAACAACCCTTGTCTTGGCCACTTGCGTGCGGTGCACGCGCTGTACATCTTCTAAGATTGGCCCTAAATTTGAATCACATTGGTTAAGCACAACTACAAGGTTGCCGACACCTGGTCCAGAAGCAAAACTATAGGCTCCACATTTTTTAAATGTCAAAATACAATCCTATAAAAATATAAAGACACGTAAATAAGATGTTAAAAATTATTCAAGGATTAATAAACTTGCTAAAAATTCAAAAAAAAGTCGTAGAGTCGTGTGTGTTTTTGGAAGAAAAAAAATGATTCATGTGACACATATCTTGTAAATGATGAAGGAATTACTTTTGAAACAGATATTCTGTGTAACTCAAAAGTAGATGTAGGCTCTTTTATTAGATTTGGGAGTGACAAAAGGAAAATGATGGTACTGATAAAGATATTAATTTTAGACAGAATTCCAAAAATTTTGAATTTATTTTAAAAGTATTAACACACACAAGCTGAGTAAAACAACAAATACCAAATTAAAGATCAAACTAAATATGTACAAATTACTAGTACATTCAATTTTTGTATGGTTCTGGCACTGAGAAAACTGTATACTAAAACGTAACGCAACAAACTGAATGTTTTCCAAAATATTTGCTTGAGAAGTATTATAAGGATTTTTTGACCAAATCAAACCCAATTCAAAACTGAAAACTTACAAAACAGTTATTAAGAATGAACCAACATATTATTTTAAATATTACATTGCTCTCACCATAAAAATAAAGCATGGACGTTCTGGTTTGAAGTGTAGACATAAGATGAAATAAGAGAGGTGATGGCCTGGTTGGGCGAGTTGGAATGAAGCTAAACTTGCTGCATCGAACCATAAATTTTGGTTGGATCCTAGCGCAGCCCCCTCATTCGGCGCAAAAATTTGGCAATATTTTTTTTAGAATTTTGGCGTCAAGTTGGTAACTATACCTAGACGACTTTTTCTATCTTTTTTTGGACAGTGGTCAGTTTTATTCCAAAAAAGGACTTGGAAGGTTTGTTTGTAGCAGAGAAAGTGAAGCGTTGAGTGGATTTTTTTCTACTTTTGAATGGCAAAGGCAAGAAAGAAGTGATTAGCTGGTGTATGAATGAAGATTGATAGCATCAGGATATGAACGTCTGAAGTGTTAAAAGAATATTTTGTGTTTGAGAAAGAGAGAGAGAGGAAAATGTATTGATTGAATCAACTTCAGTATGTATTTCGCATTTCTTCTTTTTTTTTGGGGGGGTGATTCTTAGTAGCCATTTTAGAAACCATATTTTTCTTCTTAGAAGCATGGTAAGCGGATTTTCGTCTTTTGATTGAAAGAGGTGAGAAAGAAAAAAATGATTGATCAGTGTATGAATGAAGAATAGATATTATCTCGTTATGGATGTGTAAAATTCAGAAAGAATATGCGTTTACTTGAGAGATAAAAAGTCGTGATTTAAATCAACCTGAAGCATGTACTTCTTTATGTTTTTCCCGTAGTTGCATTTAAGAAGCCACGTTTTTTGTGTCTCGACGCCATTTTGAAAAACTCGATTGTTCCTTTGGCATCATTTGACGAAACATTTTGGCTCCAAAAAATCAAGGGTTTGTTTTACGATCTTACCCTTTTCTATGATTTAACTCGGTACGAAACGAAATGTTGGCCATCAGATTAAAAATATGAAGTTTATTCAATTCTGGATAGTTACAGTGGATGGATATCAATAATCCACAAAGAGTTTACGGCATCGTTTCGACCTGGAGTCGTAATACTCATCATCACAGCATCGCTTACCTGTCGGAGCCATGCAAGCCACTTCACGTATGCTGAGTAAATTCGAAAAGGGATACGATTTGCCTCGGCTAAAATCAGTGAAATAATGTACACATGCTCGTATGTGATTGTTGATACAAAACTGGAAAATTTCGGAAATATTTGCACCTTCCGAAAGTTTACGATCTACAATGGGGGGCATACATTTGGCCTCATCCAACTTTACATAATTGCACTCAGCACAAAACAGATTCCTGTAGATCTTGTGGCCAACGTAGACTGGATCCAAAAACGACTTACAAAGCCCGTGGACTCTCTCGTTTTCCCAAGACTGAGAACATCTAGAAATTTCCAGGTTATTGTCACATTGTCTTAGTTCCAGGTCTTTTGTGAAGCTGGTGTCATTATAATGAGCTACGTAAGTGCATACGCATTTTCTTTGGTTGGGAACTACACTCCAAAATTGACCATATCGGTAAGAATAATGTCTTCCTTCAAGATTTTCATGCTCCGGACAACATCTATAAGTAATATATATTGATTTTAAAAATGTGCGTAATAATTTAACACTTTTCTCAAAAACATGAATATCAGTGTGAAATATTAAGGAATATTACTTTGAGAGCATTGTTTTATTTGTAGTTAAAATAAGTTATAAAATTATAGAATTACTATTCTCAGAATAATAAATATTCGTTGATTCGATGGATGAATTTATTCAAAGAATTTATTCTATGAACCGAAAAATCTCTGTATAATATATATATCTATTATCGGTTTTCGAAAGATATGTGTGTGTGTATATAAATAAATGAGTAAATTATATAATTATTTATTTATTTAAAAAATTTTAACGGAATGTTACAAATAAACCTTACAACTTTGACAGCATGAGGGCAAATAATTCAGAGCCATTTTTAAGATGAAGTATATAGCAAATATTTATCAATAAAAAATAAATAAAAGCAAGCCAAAAAAACGCTAACATTTTTGATGCAATTTTAATAATTAATTTTCATTAAAATTAAAATTGAAAAAGTCACTAATTATATAAGAAAAAAATTAGCTTTCCCACATTCGATTATAAATACCTGGAATGAAAACTGTAGAAATATTTATGTACAGGGTGTATCAGTACAACGGTTATAAATTTTTAGGACATATAGAGTACCCCTAAACGGTGGGAAATCACATAGGAATTCATGGTCCGAAACACTTTCCTGGCATGGTAGTGACGATATAAAGCGAAAGAAAGACAAGACACGAATAAGAGGAGAAAACGTTTATTATCCTTAGTTCAACAAAAGTGCCGAGAAGACTTTGGTTGGTATACACGATAGATGACACTACGTAAACCGAAGCATCAGATGATGGTGCATGCGCACAAGTGCTTTTTCTACCGTGCTCGTTATGAAACATGATTTCGCCTGCCGATAAATAAGTAGTAGGATGGATAACACGAGCGCTGAGCTCACCGGTATGCATCTTGCATTCGAGGACGCTGATTGCAATGGATTCACCGTACAGTGACTGTACGTTCAACGTAACCCTAGGAAGCAAACTCCTAGCCATTCTTTCTTTGCTCCCTTACACCAAAGATTGTCCGACAGTGGATCTTTCATCGTGAACACACAGGAACGTGAGCGAAGAGTAAGAACGCCTAACAACGAGGAGATTGTGCTAGATCTGGTGTAGAATAACTCCAGTACCAGTAGCTATTGTTAGTCATGTCGGAATTTCCCATGTGACCGTCTGGTGGATCTTGTATGCTAACAACGTGCACCCCTATCATCCCGATATGCACCTTTTTTGTCCCTTTCCTTCCTTCCTCAGTGGCTCGATAGCCCAAGGTGGGCCTTAGCCTTCTCAAGAAACCTTTTCCAGGCTTGCCTTCTTACTAGTGTTCTCTAATTCTTAGTTCTCAAAACTAGGAGATCTTATTCTAGGCCATTAATCCATCTAAGATTTGGCCTGCCCTTTCTTCGTGTGCCAATTGGTTGGGCATTGAAGACTTTTTTAGTGGTGCGGTCTTTGCGTTCAACGTGACCTGCCCATTTAATTCGCTGTATTTTGATGAAGTTAACGATGTAAGTTTCTTTATATGATTGATAGAGCTCGAAATTTGATATTTTTCACCACGTTCCATTTTCCTGAATACCTCCATTAAAATCTTCCTTTCGTAGTTACTTATCATGCTCTCATCTGCTCGAGACATGGACCTAGTTTCACATGTGTAAGTTACTACGGATCTTAAAAGACTTTTGTTTTAATTTTGATTAAATTCGATTGCATGTATTTTCGTATTCCATTAAAACATCTATTAGCCATTGTAATTCTGTTTTGGATTTCAATAGTAGAATCGTTTCTATTGTTAATTTCCGAACCTAAATAAGTGAAACGGTCAACAACTTAAAATTATACTCTTCAAATTTAAAGTGGGAATTGTTAAAACAGGATTTAGTGCAAGGCATGTATTTCGTCTTATTCTCATTCCTTTTTTGTCCCTTTATTTTCCTTTTCCTCAATTTTTTTTCTGTTCTAAGGTAATACGAGGGTAACTCTGAAATTTTTGAGACACGCGCACACAAGAAATTTTAAAATAAAATTAACAGTTTAGTATGAAAATACAAAGTATTTTTTAACACCCGGGACGACTTTTTGCTGACTTCTTCAAGTTCTTTAGCGTAGAATAAATTTTAGACAGAAGAGAAAATGGAGTTGACGCGAAAATATTATCGTGCTATGATTTTCTATGATTTTAAAGCTGGATCAAATGAAGAGGAATGCGTTCAACGGCTGCAATTAGCATTTGGTGATGAATCTCCATGTCAAGCTACTGTATTCAGATGGTTTAAAGAATTTTTCAGAAGTCGCGATTCTCTTCAGGATGAAGAACACACAGGAAGGCCACGGTTGGGAGTAATCCCGGATAATGTGTCTGTCATACGAAAACAGTTAACGGATGATAATAGCTATACCTACCAAATGATACAGAAGGCACTTAACTTTGGATCCGCAGCCACATACAAAATTATTCAAGAAGAATTACATATGAAACAAGTAGTTTGCCTTTAGGTTCCCCATAATCTAACTGAGCACCAAAAAGAGGAACGTGTCAGAATCAGTAAAAAAATCCCTTAAATTGCTAAATAATGGTGGGCACCGCGTCATTTCTTAAATTGTAATGGATGATGAAACGTAAATGCAGTTTTATGACGTTTTAACACGTCAAGAAAGCAAAGTATGGGTCTTTGAAGATTATCCTACACCAACAATGGTGAAGAGTCAACGAGCAATGAAAAAAGTAATGTATGCCGTTTTCTTCAGAAGTACGGGACTGATCAAAACCATCAAGTTGGAAGGACAGAAGACAGTAACAGCAAACTGGTATACCACTAAATGTCTTCCAGAAATTCACCAAGAAGTTAATGTTAAAGGACTAGAGCTTCACCATGACAGTGCATTTTCCCATACAGCCGGATTACGAGCTGAGTTTCTCTAGCAAAAACAAATTAAAGTGATAGAGCATCCACCTTATTCTCCGGATCTAGATATGTGTGACTTTTGGTTATTTATTAATCTAAAAATGAAAATACTTGAACGTCGCTTTCATTTAGAAGACATTGATGTGGCTGTAAATGCGGGGTTTTTTTCATCAATTCCAAGAAATGAATGGTTTCAGGCATTTAATCTGTGAAAAATTCGTGTACAAAAGTGCATTGATGCTGAAGGAGACTACTTTGAACATTCCTAAAATTTTGCAAGTATAACTCTAAAAACCTAAGACTAGCTCAAAATTTTCAGAGTGACCCTTGTAAACATGTTTTCTTCTCTTATTCGTGCCCGGTCTTTCTTGTGTTTTGTGTCGTTTCGGCCGCGACAGGAAAGCGTTTCCGACGATGAATTCCTATATGATTTTTCATCGCTTAGGTTTACTCCATCTGTCCTGAAAATTTGTAACCGCTGTACTGATGCACCATGTGTAATGTAAAAATTAACTCTTAGTTCACAAAAAAGCTAAGGATTTATTTCTTCCAATAAATTTAATGCACAAGAATCAATACAATAAACTTGGTATAGTATTTATTGATAAAAAATGTATATATATGAATATATCCCTGTGTGTTGTTTTGTCGTGAACATCTCTCTAGTCTTCGTAGCAGGTAAATGAGATTTATTATTCTAATTTGTTTCATAAACTTCATGAAAAGATAGAAACTATATCTTGATAGTTTTTTTACGAAAAAAAGGTAAGGGAAAAATAGAGAATGTTTCTGATTTTAAGGACAAATACATCGTATCCGTATCCCATTAAATCCATGGCAGCTTTGGGGGGAAGCTTGATTTTAAATTAAATCACCTCTGGGATAAATCTTTTTTCCAGAATACTACGCATTTCGTCCAAATAGCGTATGTTGTTAATAGTTTAGTATGGAACTCTCTTTGAAAAGTGTGTGTGAGTGACATACTATTTTCCCCCTTTATTCTCAAAATCATTTAATCGGAATACTAAATGAATGGGCTCAATTCATGACGTCACGTGATAAAGACAAACACATGTTCTCCATGGAATTCAAAACAAACATTAAATTAAATGTACTTGTTGTTCTATTTGTAAAACTTAAATAAAATTTCAAATTTCCTATTTGGATTAGAAGATGTTTAAATGTTAGAAAAAAAATTTCTTCAAAAAGATTTTTTAAAATTAAAAAAAAATCGTATATTTTTTTGCTTATAATTTTAAATAAATGCGTTTTGTATACATATATACTTTTTAAGTAAAAGTTTCTGCAAAGAGCAAAACTTGGCATCCCCGAAGCGCGTGAACTGATTGGCTGGAAACACAAGATAGTTTTTATCGTGTGACTTTGTCGTCCCATGAGTTTTTGAATTGATTGGCTAGAATCACATAGCTTTCACTATTATGTGACTTTGGCATCACATGAATTGAGCGCATTGTTTATTAGACAGTTCTGATGGAAATAAACTAACTAAAATCAAATAAATCAAATAAAACACCTCTTGGAAACAATCTTTCTGTCAATGATTTACATATATGCAGGGTGCCCCTAAAAAAGCTCCCAAAATTTGCACAGCCAAACCCCTCGTTGTGAACACTTAAAAAATGCCCAAACATCTGTACCTGTACTAACCATAGTTTACGAGCAAAATGCGAAAAACAAAGAATGACGTCGCAGTCGTATTAAACGCATTAACATCAGTATTTGCAAATATTTATAAAAGCAGAAGTTCAAAATGTCCACCGTACATGTCGAGGTAGGCTTGAGCACACCATGAAATGGATGAGTGCACACATTACAACAGTGCGGTGTTCATCGAAGTACAAGCCACATGCAGACGATCAACTAAGTCCGTTTGTGTTGTTTCTGGGTCTCGATACATCAATTGCTTGAGATGGCTCCGTAGAGAAAAATTCCACCTGTATGAAATCTGGCGATCATGGCAACCATAGAACCGGACCTCCATGTCTGTAACAGCAACCGGAGTATGCCATATTCAGTCAACCACGTACAGGAGAAGAAAAATGCTCCCGAGCCTTATCATTAACCATCATAAATCATCATGCATGCACAATCATTTACACTCTTTTTCTAGTAAACTATGGATCGTACAAGAACAGCTCTTTAGGCCAGTGTTTCTCAAACTGTGGGGCGCGCCCCCCTGGGGGGGGCGCGATAACCTTACGAGGGGTGCGCGAGCATATCGAAAATAAAAGATTTAAAAAATAATTAACTTACTGGAATGAATTAAAACAAAATACTTTCAGACATAATAAAAAATGCACTTTTACTCTGATATAAGTTATAGGCGATATTAAATCATCAAAAAAAAAAATTCTTCAATACTTAATTAGCTATCTTTGATCCTATAACCAAATAAAAAATATTTTATTTAATTTGCTGTAATCCCTTGATGAGAGAGTTTTTATTACGTTTTCTTTTTTAAAACTAACTTACTACTCTTTCAGAGAAAAAACAGATCCCACATCCAGAATCGAAAAAATTTAAGAACATAAAAAAATTAATCACTGTCATTATTTTTGAAATACTGCACATTATAGCTGTAATTTGTTTGACCTTCTAAGTTATTGGTACAGTTAGTTATGACCCCTTTCTTATGTGTTTATTTCTCCTTTAAGGAAGTTGTAAGTAATGTATTTCTTTGTTGCGCTTTTTTCTATGCAAAATAGTTTTATGATATTTTGAAAACCACGGAGAGCACACTTTGTTGGATTACTTGGCCAAGACTTAGACCAAGATGAGTATTTTCAAACATATAAAGCATAACAATTGTTTTTAGCAGTAACATACATATTATCATAATGAATACACTTTTTACCCGGAAGTGGTAGCGCGGGACACACAGATCACGAAATTGTTAATTCTGGCAAAACTGTTTATTTGTTACCAAAAAAAAAAAAAATTGAAAAGTCAGTGAAAGAAGGCAAGTAAACTTTCTCTTAATGAAATTATTCACTGGTATAACGATTTGTATCTTGTACAATAAAATAATTATAATAAAAGGATTGGGGTGACTCAATAATTCCGCTCGACCGTATCGAGTGCACGCCTGCTCCCGGGTTAAAACATGTTGAAGTCTTTTTGCTTTAAATATTAAAAATAATACAATTATTCCTCATCGGAATTTTATATTATTGTTCATTATTTAACATCAATTATAAATGCTAATTCTGTGAGGCTTAAAATTAAAATTCGCTTAAAACTAATTATAATTTGAGCAATCATTTAAAAAAAAGCATTTCACATTTTTGTAAACATTGTCGCGCACTTGGCTTTGCTCTCCTTACAATACAGCTATTATATCAAGAATATTTTATTTTCTTATAAATGAACTCCTGCAAAGAGCGGGTACTTCGGCCGGTATACTTTTAATGTATCAGTGCTGCACAGAGTATTTTGTAAATAATTAATTAATACCAAATTAAGAACAAGTTTAATAAGTATTAACGACTTCCATGGGCTCGTCTTGCAAAGCAAAGATTTTATAAGGAATGCTAATGATTAGAAATTGACCCTCTGAGTTCTTTTTCTATATTTAGCAGATATCTATATTTTGTCTTCTAAGCAGCCACCGCATTTTGCAATATGTTCAATTTAAGAATTAGAGAAAGGAAAAATAACATAATAATTATCCTCTTACTTAATTTATTTTTTTTGCTTAAAGGTAGTATTCAAAATGTAATACTTATGTTATTAATTTGTATGGTTTATACTTAAGATCTCGTATTGTAGCTTTAGCGTCAAAGTGCATTATTATTGCATTTAGTGCATTATTAATGTATAAGGGGGGCGCGATAAAAATTGTGATTGAAAAGGGGGGCGCCAGTATTGAAAGTTTGAGAAACACTGCTTTAGGCATTTTTTATGTACTCAAAATGAGGAATCTGGCTGTACAGAGTTTGAGTGCTATTTTTGGGACACCCTGTATATCTGCACATTTTGATAAATAAATCAAAAAACAAGAATTCGATATTAATACCTCTTTTCTATGTTGCAAAAAGGCAGCAAAATTGATAAAAAAAAAGTTTACCTCAGTTCAACATTCCATATTTTCAGTTTGCTATAGTCTCCATGACATATAGCGCAAAATATACTAGCGTAGGTGGTTCCGGAAGCAAGACTAGTTACGGGAGGTAAATGTCCAATGCTCCCAGAGCAGAAGTGAGAAGATTGAGCCCAACTTTTTGGACACTTCCCAACGGCTTTAAATCGACCCACTTTCGATAAGGAGAGACACATCTTGTACTCGTCTCGTTTTGAACTCGCAGCTGAAAAATATAAAACACAAAAAATATTATTTAATCCTCAACTGAATATTTTATCGTAAATAATGAAAATAAATCTCTTAATTATCGTCTATTAAATGAAAGTTGCATTAAGAGATAAGAGGTATGTCAAATAAAGAGATTTGTTTAAAAAATTATACGAGAATTGATTGTGGACATTTGAAATGCACCTGTTGAAACCTGTACAAATACGACATGAAACTTTCTTGTTGGAGCTTTTAACTCTACTGTACTTTTACATCCAGTTTAGCAATAATTAGTCTCCATTACTTTTCTCTTGCTTGTAATCAATATACCTGTACAGAATTGCCAACTATTGATTAATTCTTTGATAGATAATAGACGCAATGTCACCCTACAATGGATTCCAAGTTGCAGAATCATGGGTAATGAGTTTTCTGACACACTGGCAAGGCTGGCTCGGACCTTCCCCAACCAGGCTATTTTGTTTGTTTTGTTTGCCCAAAGTATCATCAATACCAGATTTAAGGCTCATTTTTGAGAAAAGATTCTGGACTCTGAGAGGAGAAAGAGAGAGAGAGAGAGAGAGAATTGAAGTTCCTTATTGGAATGTCACATTCCTTGTGATCTATCTAAACCTGTTGGTGTCACTAACTTTAGAATTACAACCGGACATAACTACCTCTTGAAATACCTGTACAGAATCGGTGCAGACTTTTTAGCTTTCTCTTTCTGTAATGCTACAGACATGAGTGGAGACCATTTGGTATCTTGTTCTGGACTAGGCAGCTATAACTGGCAGCAATACTGAGCTATAATAGTAGCTATAACTGGCAAAAATAGATGTATATTTCATTGTACCTCTGAATTGTATTATAGTATTGGACTGCCCGTCATAGACTGATAGGAGTCACGCATAAGTCTAGCGAAGGATTTTCGTCTAGCCTTGCAATACTCGACCTGCTGCCCACTGGGCTTTTTTGAGAGACCCGGTCACGGGAACAAGGACTTTCAATGCTTTTTTCAGATAACAACTTTTTCCTCTTAGTTTGAGGATTATTAGTTTTTCTATATTTGACTGTTATAAGATCCGCACTTTTTTTACTACATTTATCAACCATTAAAATCTAAAAAATGATCTTTTATTCAGAAAAGAATTATTTGTTTTAGTAAAATAAAAACTATATATTTATATAAATTTGAAACAAAAACTGCACAAGAGAACAAGTCTGCACTAATTTTAAACAAATAATACTGATTTCAGTCAGGAATTCGGTAAAACTCCTTGCTACCATCCTGCACTTGATAAATTAATATTTGAGATAAAATTCAATAAGCTTTGTCAAAAGAAAGAATTAAATTAGCTTTATTTGCATGGCAGTTGAATGTAAACAAAAGGCTTGGGGTCATAGATGAAGGAAAATCGAAACTACCCTGTAACTTGATATATATATATACCGGGTGGGCAAAAAGTCCGTAAAAATTTTAAAAATTCATAAAATCCGGAGAAATGAACGAAAAAAACTGTTTGCAGGATCAGCATTAGTATGTCACGGGATTTTTTTAAGCTAGAAAAAAAAATAATTCGAAAATCATCCGGTAGGTGGCGCTGATGTACGCAAATCAAAGAAACAATGCATAAATAATGAACAGAAAACTTTCACAACTTTATTACACCAGAATATGTTCCACATGACCACCATCAACCACAGGGGAAAAGACATTCCAGACGAGTGACAAATCCAGCAACGGCAGAGTGCAACACGTCCGGATGTATGGAGGATAATTCTCTGCGGATCGCATCTTTCAGTTCTGACAGACCGGATAGATACACGCGAGATTTCAAATATCCCCACAACCAGAAGTCTGCCGGTGTTAAATCTGGAGACCGAGGAGGCCATGGGTACCTGCAACGCCTGCTAACGATTCTGTCTTCTCCGAACGTCTGTATCAGGAATGCCTTAACCGGGTTAGCAGTGTGACTGGTTGCTCCAACCTGCATGAACGTGACATTCGAAATCTGACCTCGTTTAATTAAACATGGCACGACAGTCTCCCGCAGAAGCGTTAGATAACGCTGAGCATTTACCGTTTCCGTTATCCATCCATTTATTGGGCGCTGCGTTTCAAAGAAGAAGGGTCCTATGATAAATGAACCCGTGAAACCACACTATGCTGTCACTTTTGGGAAACGCAATGGCTTCTGTGTGTACTCACGTGGATTAGAGGTCGCCCAAATGCGACAGTTATGGTTGTTAACGTCACCATGAAGCGAGAAAGGAGCTTCATCTGTCCACAAGATGTTAAAAACCCAGGTGGGATCCTGTTCCATTTTAGAGAAGGCCCACTTCGCAAATGCTTCCCTCTGTGCGGTATCTGTTGGCAAAAGTTCATGGCACGATTGCAATTTGTATGGATACAGCTGGAGGATTCGACGAAGAATATTGCGGACAGATGAGGGTGGTAAGCCCAATCGTCTGGCAGCTTAACGAGCACTGCTGGTCCCTGAAGCTGCTTCGGACGCAATCGCTTCCATTTCGACAGCAATGCAGGGTGCACGTGCTTCTTTCAAGCGTGGTCGTCCGGCTCGTGCTCGATCCTCCAACTTTCCAGTTTCCTCAAAACGTTTAACAAGCTTTAAGAGACCTGCAGGTGTTAAAGGGTCTTTTCCACTCTTCACATTTTCTGAACTCGGAATTTACGCAAGGCAATGGTCACTGATTCCTCGTTCATGAAAAATAACTTCACCAACAAAGCTTTATCCGGCGCACTGAGCATCCTTTTTCACATTCACTGTTTGTAATGGTGAAATGAATGTGGATTCATTGAGAGCAAAGGTTTTTATAACCATCTAATTTGCATATTTCCACCACAGACGCTTGCAACAGCGCCACCTACCGGAGGATTTTCGAATTATTATTTTTTTTCTAGCTTAAAAAAAATCCCGTGACATAGTAATGCTGATCCTGCAAACAGTTTTTTTTTTTCGTTCATTTCTCCGGATTTTATGAATTTTTAAAGTTTTTACGGACTTTTTTGCCCACCCGGTATATATATATATATATATATATATATATATATATATATATATATATATATATATATATATATATATATATATATATATATATATATATATATATATATATATATATATATATACATATATGTATATATATATATATATATATATAAAATCTTCTGTGAGTGTGTGTTTGTCACTAAACTCCTCCTGAACGGCTGGACCGAATTCGATGAAATTTTTTGTGTGGGTTCAAGTAAATTCGAGAATGGTTTAGATTCACAATCGGTCCGATATCGCAATTAGTTAAAAAGATATTAATTAAAAACTTTCAAAAAATACAACTCAACATTCACCTACATTGTTGTAACAACGCTATCGTTATAAAATAAAATTTCTTTTCATCTGAAAGCTTTAACACGTGAGGAAAAAACCTTTTCAAATTTTGCTAAGTCACCAACGTGGCTGTATTTGTAATTTTTTAAATAATTAGTTTTAATCAAAATTAATTTTTATTAATTATAATTAAATTATAGTATTGTCATCCAAAATAATCATATACATTACATTTCAGCTCAATTGAGCGTTTTAAAATGTATTTTATTAACGATTGAAAATTCCACCAAGATAAATAAATAAACAAACAAATAAAATATGTATAGAAATCGTGCGTTAATAGCAGGAATTGAAAAAGACGTAAGTTGGCGTCGAAAATTAATTTTCAGCCAGACCCGGTCTTTACTGATACGAAAATGCAGACGATTCACGCTTTTTAGTGTTTTTAATTAATATCTTTTCAAATAATCTTTATATATGTAATTCTTCTGTGCGTGTGTATGCAACTGAACTCCTCCTAAACGGTTGAACTGATTTTGATGAAAGTTTTTGTCTGTTCCAGTGGACTCGAGAATGGTTTAGATTATAATTCGGTTTACAAATGTTTATTTAATTAATTTTTTATTTATAAATTGTTGATCTTGGAATGTTTTACATTGGATCCGGCAGACTGCGCTACGATCACAGTATCGAATATTCAAAAACCTTTTATTTTGAATTTAAAATGTGTGTACAGGACAACGTCTGGCGGGTCCTCTAGTATGTATATATATATATATATATATATATATATATATATATAAAGAGTAAAAAAACAATTTTTTGTGTGTGAGAGAGAGTGTTTCATAGGAAGTTTAAGGTATCCGACTACGTTCGGAAACATGGTTTTGCAAAAGCGTGTAAATGGATAATATTTATAATATTTAGTGTCACTTAGATTAAAAAATGTATATAAAATTGTTTTAAGAATAGTATTACAATAAAAAATTATTTAAGTACAATATTTTGACAAAAAAATGAACATAGAATGACCCATTTTCAAAATATTCTCCTTTTGTGAAAAATGCGTCTATTACAATAATATTTTGCCTGTATATACCTCAAACCTCTGTACAGAGAGGCTCAACTAGAATTTTTGAAATATATAACTTAGGGTTTACCATGTTTTACGACAACAGAGGGGGAAAATTTTAAGAAAAAAAACGCTGATAATTATTTCAATGAGTTGTAACTCTGAATATAATGTGAATTTTTCAAAAATCATTGTTCAGCCTCTGTACAGAAGTCTGAGCTATGTACAGGCAAAATATTATTATAATAGAAGCATTTTTCACAAAAGGAGAACATTTTGAAAAAAAGTTATTCAAAGTTAATTTTTTGCCGAAATATTATAATTAAATATTTTTTGTCAAAGTGTCATTAAAACAATTTTATACGGGCATTCTATTCTAAGTGACACTAAATATCATGAAAATCATCCATTTATGCGCTTTTTTAAAATCACGGTTCCGAACGTAGTGGAAAACCTTAATATAGTTTTTAAAAAATACAAGATGGAGATAGTTTTGATATTTTTTTATCAATTTTCCACATTTTAAATTGTTGTCTCATGCTCCACCCCTCACGTTGCGGCCCGTGTGAAATAGTTGTCATATGTTTGTGGCCTGGCAGGAAAAAAGGTTGAGTACCCCTGATCTGCAGCAAAATGTCTGGCTTTGAGTATGCGAAAACTTTTAAGAGATAAAGGTAACTCTACAGCAGAACTGAGAGCTAAAGATCTAAGTGGGTGATAAAATTGGTCAAAGAATGAAAGTTTTCTTCTCCCTTGTCCTTATATAAAATATCACAAATAATAACCATTCTGTATTTCGCGAATCCTTTTTATAAATTTGAATAAGATATTAACAAAATGTATTTAAATACTTACTTTTTGGTTTCTAGACGCCAAAAGGGTGAATTTCTAGATTATTAGTGTAATTCATTTAAAAATGGAAGCACATGGAAATTAAAACAATGACTCTGGAGGAAAAAATTTTTAAAAAATTATGGAGAATTTTTACCAGGTGATGGTATTTTATTGTTCAATGACATTGTTTAGATTGTTATCTAAATCCGATATTAATTTTGTAATAAATAAAGTTATTTCGAATAACACTCTCTTCTCTCTTTATTTCACTGTTAATTTAAAAAAAATAAGTTTGTCTTACACTTTTGTCCATGTGTCTAACTATGTGTTACACAATACGCAACAAACAGTATGTTATATGCCTTAAAAAGTTAACATTAGCTATCGATTTCTTAAAAATTATAAAACTTTTTTTAAAAATTAACTACGTTTTAGAAAGTTACCGGAAAAACATTGTACATTTTGCACGCTGCTTAGGATTAACTTATATTTGTCACTGCTGCAAATATGATAGAAAAAAATTATTTTCTCTTAGTTAATATTAGTATATGTCAGATATATATCACGTTTTGTTTTTTACTCATGGGCTACATTCATGATGGTCACATGATAACTGCAATCACATGTTCTCCATTGAATTCGAAACTGGCATTTTACTTGTAAAATTTAGATCAAATTTCATATTTTATGGTTGGATAAAGATGCTCAAATATTAAGATTCTTCGTGAAAAAACGTTTTTCCAAACTTAAAAAAAAATCATTATTTTATACGTGTACTTTTAAATCAAGTGCACTGTAGCGTCGTCTCATTAGACGAAAACATTACGACAATACTTGTCGAGTTTGATGCACGGGGGTGAGCAGAATGGTCAGATGGGTCTTTGCATTCTACAGAAGAGACCGCATATTCTTCTCTCACGCCTGGCGGCTAAACAGATGCTGAGCCTTTTCTGGTAACAACTTTGATGTGTCCACATCTCTTCCTTGTCCAACACCCAGATGGCTTTTAGTCACAACGATTAAAAGAAGGGAGACTCCTGTTGGACAAGTTATCTATTATTTCGTACCTTCGCATATGCGGGCAAAGAATTACTTGAATGGTAAGAGTGTCGTCCTGTTGTGAGGAAGACGTACCCAAAGGGTATTCCGAGTGTCAAAGTAACAGGTTGATTGATAGACCCTCCGTATGGTATACAAGGTACGGCGACGTAGTTAACCTCAGTCTTGACAGCCTTTTGTTTCAAAGAACCAATGGAATTAGGATCAAGACGCAGTATGCTCGGTGCCGACTTGCAACGTTTGCCAATCAGTAATTGTTGGGGGCATGTAAGAGGTCCCTCCAGGAAATTTAAAGAGTCGGTTTGGAAGGTGACGAGGATCAGCTTATCTTTTTTTCTTTAGACACAGGTGAAAGAGGTTGCGGGGGCAGCCACACCAGTGATTGATCAAGGATAATACAAGCGAAAGTTGTTCTGAAGACAGCTGTACTCGGTAGACGACCCTTCTGAAGATCTACGAACATTGATTTGGACCTGAACTTTTCTCCAGTGAAAGACTGTGAAGACTAATTAATAATGAAATTAATTTAAAATAAAATACCTTTTGGCCAAAAGCTGTGTGATCTCTCTCGCTACCAAGAAATGAAGTAATTGTGAAGGTCTTACGACTCTACAGCACTTTGTTTACCTATGTCAAGGCCGCTTTTCCGTACAGGCACGTGACTAGGGCGCAAAAGGTTTTGAAGCGCACAAAATTGGAAGGTGAAAAAATAAAAATTAAAATTACAATGAGCGTACCATCGCCTAGTGAGTCATGAGAGAAGCATTTCTGTCTTAAGAAAGTAAAGAATGAAATGGGATCTGCCATGGAAAAAGAAAGCTTAACAGCTTGATGTTGCTATATGCTCAAAATGGTATTATAATGGAAATAGTTTATAATGATGTCATTAATGATTTTGCAATGATCAAAACTCGAAGAAAACTTTTGTTGCACATGTACAATGACTCAGCAAAGAATAAAGATGTCTAAAAGTAGAAGAAGATCGTAAAGCAATAAGCAATAAAAAAGATGATAGTTAACTAGTTGAAAACAGATCATATGGTAATATATATTCTATACCAGGGATGGCGAAGCTTTATTGAGCAGCGTGCCATTTTTTCTAAAGAAATATTTGATGAGGTATAGACGTGCCGTGTGTGTGTCAAAAAGTTTGGACTTGTGATTATTGGGAAAATATTAAAATTAAATATAAACAACTCAAAACTATATTTACTACGAAAAAATACATTTTGCACTGTATAGTAGTAAAGATTTAGTTATTTGAAATTCAAATTAAGTAGCATTAGTGTGACTTCTGTTACTGCAGATTAAATGACAACTTAAATTAGGATTGTAAGGTGTCACTTTTAGTAGAATACATGCTGAATTGGAGTCATCTGCCAAAGCGGTTTCTAAGCGAGTCTTTTTTGTTGTTCATCTCTAAAAATAATGACTCACAAGCATATGTAGATGAAAATATGGTTAAAATAGTAAGAACCAGCTTCTGAAAATAGTTAAATGTGATTGGAATTGAATTCTACGTTTCGAAAATTTCGTTATTGGCATTTTTACTTATATTTCTGTTAATCTTTTGTTTTAATAAGCTCCAACTTTTTCTTACTTTCAAAACATTTCTGAATCCATATTGAATCACACTTGAAATCAAGCAGTTGCGATTCAAATTCTTCAATTTACAACCAATAGCATTGGGAAAAGTTCAGTTTTTCAAATGAGGTCACATCAAGGTACAAAATAAACTTGAGCGTTTCCGAGAATTTATGAAATTTAGAAAATCTTGCTGAAAATTCCTGCATTAAAGAATTAATTACGAAAATATAACATATCTTTCGAAAATTAACATATCTTAAATATAACACAAATAAATTTTAAAATACAGTTGTAGCAACTAAATTATGAATATGCTATGCGTACACAAACTTTGCATCGTTAGCAATTGAAGTTCACGACGTAACTAAGCAAAGGCAATAACAAGTGAGTGTGCTCTCCACCGCCCCGCGATCGATCACTCGCGTTTGTTCGTAATACTTCATAGTGAACTTAATTATTTTGAATTAAATTGTAAACCGTTTTGATCGTTGGCGTGCCCAAAATATTGTGTCGCGTGCCACCGATGGCACGCGGGCCATTGGTTCGCCATCCCTGTTCTATACTGTAATTGCGAACGATTTCATTAATTTACTATACTAATTTACAAAAGGAGGGGAGGGGTCTGTAATGCCGCAAAGTAAGAAATTAAAAAGAATGGCCAAACTATGCCACTATTCTTTCCTTTCAGCTGTCGGTTGCCAGTCCAGGTCAAGGCAGGTCCATAGATGGTGGATAATGGAAAGATTTACCAAAAAGCAAAAACAAAGAAAGGGAAAATCCCTGCCTAGCCAAACTTGGCGAAGTAAGAACTGAAGGAAAGGGGTGCACTGGAAATAGGGCGGAGGTCGTAAAAATTTGAAGTGCCTAGGGAGACTAAAAATGGCTTTGACCTATGTGCGTTATTATTGTAGACAAATATGTATTTTTTAAATGAAAATTTCTGTAAAAAGCAAAAATTGGCAAAATCGAAATGCATTAACTGATAAGCTGAAAAGACGTGACTACAGTTATCATTTGACAATGACGTCACAAAAATGTGTTGTTCCTAATGCCACCTGATCGACGGTGTCAAATAGAGGTCAACAAAAATCATCGTGGCAAGAAGATAGCTTATACGTCTGCCGTTAACTACAACTTTTAACGCCATACAGGGTACGACTTGGCTCGCCACACCCCCACCCCACAATTATGAGGAACAAGACTCTGGGGGACGGTCAGGGTGCCTCCCCCTCTCTTCTCCTATCATCAACCACACGTGAGGTTGATATTTAGAGTATTCTCATACCAAACAGGCATTATACATTTTCAAACTTGCCTTCTCCGGGATATGAACCCAGACCCTACAGAGCAGTGGTGAGCTTCACTAACCACTATACCGGATTACGTGAATGTAGAAACATTGTTCATTTTGTAACTCAGATTTGAAGTAAAACATAATTACTTTCATCGCGATAAGGTGAGTCGAAACAACAGTCTCTGTATTTGGAACAACTCGAGCTGCAGGAACATTGTTGCAGAAAGTCTTGCGGTACGTCAGAGTTTCCAGAATCCTTTAGACACTTTTTCGAACAGGAACCAGGCACTATCTGCTCTCCTAATGTGAGACTCATAGCATATGTCACACACAATGACAAAATAGGCAAGAGATTCATGATGAAAGATGGCGATTATACCAATCAGGTAAACAAGGCAGGAATTTCGGAGGACCTATTTTTAAAGAAAAAGTGTATTAATTAGAATTAGATATATACACACACAGGGACGGTTATCAAATATATTTTATCTAGATATATTTTCATTAATATTTTAAAGCATAGAGATATTGCATGATACAGGGGGAATCATTAAGTATACAGTTTCAATATACAACCTCTGACAATAAAGTTCGGTGAATGAAGTCAGAACAGCCGAACTAGCAACACTGGAGAAACAAAAGGCTGCACTTGCGTAGGGGTAGATGTTGACACTCTGCCCCCAACGTTTTTTTGTTGAGAGTCGTTTGTATTTCATGCAAGACTTGTTTTACAAAGTGCTTGTTCAGTGCGTTGGTTCTTAACTAAGAACAAGAAAATGAACGAACAATAGATCAATTTAAAGTTTTGTTTTAAGCTTGACAAGACACCAAAAGAAGCTTATGCGATGCTGGTACATGTTTATGAAGATCAAGAACTGTGATGAAGTGTGTGAACAAGTGGTCCGCCCATTTTCGAAAAGTAGGGAACCTCCGTAGCGGAGACTGGCGACCTCCGTCAGTAACAAAAATATTGAGAAAGTGAGGAAATTAATCACTAAAGCTCGTCAATTAACTGTGCGCATGATAGCTGATGAACTGCAGATTTACCGTGAATCCATGCGACAAAGCGTTGCCCAGAATTTATGGATGAGAAAAACGTGTTATCGATGTTGACGATATTCCTAACATCCAACGAAACGTGACGAGGCTTTTGAACTTCATCCCAAAAGAAGGCTCTAGCAAAGTTTTCGGGACATGTATAGCATATAGCTTTGTATAGTTATGGGAGGGGCCTATTTCGAAGAACAGCAAGTAATTTTCGTTAATATTTCATTCACGTTAATGTTACATTAATGAACTTTATTGTCAGAGGTTATACTATAAATCAAGAACAATGTAAGATATTATATGTCACCTGTAACAAAATTGTAGGGAATTATTAAAAGTTTTGATAGATACAGTCGCAGTTGTTCTATGTGTGAACCCTTAGTCATACGGCACGCATTGAGCCGGCAATCCATTTTCGCCCAATCGCGTGTTCAGATATCTGAATCAAGTTCATTGATAAAGGTTGGAAGTCGCTGTTTCAGCTACGCTGGATTAACAGGAAGGGTAGGGAGGAATACCTTGTCCTTTACTTACCCCCATTGGAAGAAATCCCAAAGTGTTAAGTCAGGACTTCTGGATGGCCATTGGGTAAGGGGAATGTTGCAGTCCACGACTCGTCCAATCCACCGGTGTGGAAGATGTTCATCGAGGTAATCTCGCATGTTGGCTGACCAGTGGGGTAGTGCAGCATCCAATTGGAGAATTAAGTTCTCCTACAACTATAGCAACAACTAAAGAGTTAACATACCCAAAAAAAGCCTCCGTAACATTTTACTAAATTCAAGAACACAAAAAGCCTTTTCCACTGCAAACACTGCCCTTTTGGCTGTCTAGTCACATGACACGCATGCTATTGCCTAAGCCACTCCCGTCAAGAGCGAAACACAAACTTTAAGAGACATCAACCTTCCGCTTAGCTGAGGAAGTGCTTGTCTTTGATTGTTACAGTTTCACAATATCTGGAAGGTATATGTCGTAAATTCCGGTGTAGAGGACACACCTATGCTTTCAAGATTTTTTTTAATATTTTGGCATATTCACCGTGTAAAGCACACCCTCTTATTTTTACGAAGAAACCTGCAATGTACGTATGCAACTTACATTCTGATGTATTCTCAAAAGCTTTGGAAAAAATAGTGTATGTCGAGAATTAAAATCCTTTAAGTTCATATAGTATGTCATTTCTTTTAAATAAACAGTATTTCTATATGTGTAGAAGTCTAATTTATACATTCTCATCTCCTTTTTTATTTTTAAAGCTATCATTTTTATACCCGGCGTAAAACGTGCACCCGTAAATTTCGATGTTATTTTTGGCGTTAAA
This sequence comes from Trichonephila clavipes, assembly GCA_019973935.1. Classification (NCBI taxonomy): domain Eukaryota; kingdom Metazoa; phylum Arthropoda; class Arachnida; order Araneae; family Nephilidae; genus Trichonephila; species Trichonephila clavipes. Next base: position 185,540 of record BMAU01002594.1, on the reverse strand, counting down.
AGTGCGCGTAACGCCGGATGTTACAGTACTTACTTATGAATCGCTCTGTACATAGTAGTATATACATATTTCTTTTTTTACATTTATTTATTTCACGAATAAGGATTTCTAGTTTTCTTTAAAATGCCACTTTTACACAAAAGTCATCGACGTCAGATGTGATATAACGATGAAAAGCTTCTTGAAATTATAATCTAAATCCCGGATTCGGCCTTAGTTGGGCTTTCTAGGGATAGTGACACTTGTTTGGAATTGATTCCATAATTTGGATACCCCTTTCGATTGCATTTGTAATCAGCGACCCACCTCCACTTTTGTGAGAATGCTTATTAAACCTGATCATGGCTCTTCATCCCGTTAAATCTTTCAAACATCTTAAAAACAAACAGACTTGCGGGTTTTAACCCTATATTAGCAACACTGAAGAGGAAAATTCAAGCTACTTAAATGGTCAAATTCCCCGTTGTACTATGAAACTAGCGCCAAACGCCATCTTTTTGTAATTGGAAGCTAGCATTGTGTTAATGTTTTTCAAAATATATAAATTACGAAATTTATCTCTATTTCACTGGTGAGAATTCTGAATTATTTTGAAAAACATGTGTACGACCTTCATTTTGGTCACCATTGTATCTGTCTCAAGAAAATGAAGAAATTAGGAATCTCATCAAATCCCTAAGGAAGATGATCACTTGACGGTAGATATTAAAATAACGTCTCTTCAAGGTCATTTCCCTAATAAAAGTAAGGGATTTGAACGAATCCCTGAGCTGTTTCAGTGAAATGATGAAATAATATTGTCAAGAGTTTAAGGTATCCGATTACGTTGGGAAGCGTAAGTTTAAAAAAACGCATAAATGGATAATTTTCATGATATTTAATGTCAGTGATATTTAATTATTAGAATACATGTATAAAATCGGATTAAGGACGTTTTGACAAAAACATTAATTAAATACAATATTTCGACAAAAAATTAGAATAACCTTTTTTCAAAATATTCTCCTTTTGTGAAAAATGCTTCTATTGTAATAATATTTTGCCTGTATATAGCTAAGACCTCTGTATAGAAGCCAAATTATGCATTATGAGTTTTGAAAAATTCACATTATTTTCAGAGTTACAACCAATTGAAACAATGATCGGCATTTTTTCTTAAAATTTCTCCCCTCTGTTGTCGTGAAACATGGATAAACCCACTTCTAAGTTATATATTTCAAAAATTCTAGTTGAGCCTCTGTACAGAGGTCTGAGCTATATACAGGCAAAATATTATTATAATAGAAGCATTTTTCACTAAAGAAGAATATTTTGAAAATGGGTATTTCTCTATGTTCATTTTTTGTCAAAATATTGTACTCAAATAATTTTTTTATTGTAATACTATTCTTAAAACAATTTTATATACATTTTATAATCTAAAAGTGTTTATTTAACAAATATGGTGCATTATTAAACGTAGAAGTAAGTAATACAACAACAGTCAATAAAATACAAATTATTTATTCGAAACTAATTAACAAATTGTTAGAAAATAGGCTGGTATTTTTTGACGTCTTTCCTCTCGGTTGCTGACGCACTAAAATAACAATCCCTATGTTAATCCTATGGAGCCATTTTTTTAAAGATAAGTTGTTGATATTTAGGGGGTCGATAGCACACAAGGATTCGCCCCCCCAGGTGTCTCCCCTTCTTTCTGTGTAGCTTTTACCATTGCTAATCTAGGGGGTTGATAGTACACAAGGGCTCGCCCCCAGGTGTCTCCCCCCCTTCTTTCTGTATAGCATTTTAACATTGCTAATTTAGGGGTCGATAGTACACAAGAACTCACCCCCCCCGGTGTCTCCCCCCTTCTTTCTGTATAGCATTTTACCATTGCTAATCTAGGGGGTCGATAGTACACAAGGACTCGCCCCCCAGGTGTCTCCCCCTTCTTCCTATATAGCATTTTACCATTGCTAATCTAGGGGGTCAATAGTACACAAGGACTCGCCCCCAGGTGTCTCTCCCACCTTCTTTCTGTATAGCATTTTACCATTGCTAATCTAGGGGGTCCATAGTACACAAGGACTCGCCCCCCAGATGTCTCCCTCCCCTTCTTTCTATATAGCATTTTACCATTGCTAATCTAGGGGGTCGATAGTACACAAGGACTCGCCCCCAGGTGTCTCCCCTTCTTTCTGTATAGCATTTTACCATTGCTAATCTAGGGGGCCGATAGTACACAAGGTTTCGCCCCCAGGTGTCTCCCCCTTCTTTCTGTATAGCATTTTACCATTGCTAATCTAGGGGGTCGATAGTACACAAGGTTTCGCCCCCCAGGTGTCTCCCCCTTCTTTCTATATAGAATTTTACCATTGCTAATCTAGAGGGTCGATAGTACACAAGGACTCGCCCCCAGGTGTCTCCCCCTTCTTTCTGTATAGCATTTTACCATTGCTAATCTAGGGGTCGATAGTACACAAGGATTCGCCCCCCAGGTGTCTCCCCCCCTCTTTCTGTGTAGCTTTTACCATTGCTAATCTAGGGGTTGATAGTACACAAGGACTCGCCCCCCCCAGGTGTCTCCCCCTTCTTTCTGTATAGCATTTTACCATTGCTAATTTAGGTGGTTGATAGTACACAAGGACTCGCCCCCAGGTGTCTCCCCCATTCTTTCTGTGTAGCTTTTACCATTGCTAATCTAGGGGGTTGATAGTACACAAGGACTCGCCCCAGGTGTCTCCCCGTTCTTTCTGTATAGCATTTTTAACATTGCTAATTTAGGGGTCGATAGTGCACAAGAACTCACCCCCGGTGTCTCACCCCCCTTCTTTCTGTATAGCATTTTACCACTGCTAATCTAGGGGGTCGATAGTACACAAGGATTCGCCCCCAGGTGTCTCCCCCCTCTTTCTGTGTAGCTTTTACCATTGCTAATCTAGGGGTTGATAGTACACAAGGACTCGCCCCAGGTGTCTCCCCCTTCTTTCTGTATAGCATTTTAACATTGCTAATTTAGGGGGTCGATAGTACACAAGAACTCACCCCCCGGTGTCTCCCCCCTTCTTTCTGTATAGCATTTTACCATTGCTTAATCTAGGGGGTCGATAGTACACAAGAACTCCCCCCGGTGTCTCCCCTTCTTTCTGTATAGCATTTTACCATTGCTAATCTAGGGGGTCGATAGTACACAAGGACTCGCCCCCCAGGTATCTCCCCCTTCTTTCTGTATAGCATTTTACCATTGCTAATCCTGACTAGTTCATTTCATCATTTCACTGAAACAGTTCAGGGATTTGATAAATAACTTACTTTCATCGGGGAAATGACCTTGAAGAGACGTTACTTTATCTACCGTCAAGTGATCCACTCCCTTAGGGGTTTGATGAAATTCCTAATTTCGCCATATCCCTGCGACATGTCTATTTTCCATTTCGCATTCGGATTCTTTGATTGATTCTACTTTTCTCATCAAACTTGTCCTAGTACAGAGTGAAAACAAACAATGAACCCGATTTAAAAGCATCGTATTATAGGAACTACTGCACATATTTACAATAAGTGGTATATGAATGAAAAGAAAAAAATGTGTACAAAGGGTTTTTTTTTTTTCTGTTACAACTCTTCGATGTGGCATTCTCTTGTTATACGGCATACGTCCAGTCTGTAATCCACTTCACTCCACACATTTTGTAGCATCACTCTATCAATTGTTCGTAATGCTTACTTCTAGTCTTTTATTATTTGTTGGGTCAATTGCAAATGATACGGCTTGAAATTTAATTTTTTCCGTAAAATTTTCTATTCGATTTTCTGTTCAATTCCAAATTTATAGGTGGCAGCTCTCATAGATTTTCGTGGACTTCGAGCAAAACTCTGCCTCACCCTCTACACTGTTTCTTTTGAGGCACTTGGCCGGCCACAGCTTTTCTTTTTACATAAGCTACCTGTTTTCTTAAATTGAAGATACCATCGCAGAATGCTTTTTTTTGGTTGGTGCTTCTTTTTCGTAGTAATTTCTAACTGCACGTTGCACCGAAATAAATGAAAAAACCCGTAAATACTTTAATACGCTATAACTCTTCTCTGTCATTGTCACCATGTTTAGATTTCAGTCACAGCGATCTTGAATGTGATACCAATCATTGTGTGGCGGGGAAAAAAATTTGGTATTTTTCTCTTTACATTCACGTATCGCATATTATAATATCTGCGGTGGTTTCGAAAATATGATTTTGTAAAAAATCAGGTCCGTCATTTTTGTACTCCCCCTGTATATCGATTTGAATCCAATAAAAGGAATGCAAAAAAGGAACATATAAGTCTTTTGAGATTAATTTATTATTATTACCAACTTAACTTTTATTTTTATAGCATTATCCAATTGCACTTTTTTTAAAATAAAAATTACGAAACGAGAATTATTGACACACTTGAAAGTTTTAAATAATTTCTAAAACTGTTGTTTCAACTGTGATTTCTTAGTGTATGTGTGTGAGCGAGGAAAAAGGAGTATCATCATGATGCAATCAAAATTAAGCAATACAAATAATAATGCGTCGATAATATAAGAGCAATACAATATAATAAAAATTATTACGTAATATAAGAGTAATACAAATGCATTAGAAAAATATTAAAAGATGACAAAAAATATACTCTACTTAGAAACATTTCATGTGTATTTCAATTTCTCCAGACGATTTTTAATCCAGAAATTCCTTAATAAAAATAATAAATTATATTTCACATGAAAATGATAAATAAAGGAAAACTAGTAATATATGGAAGGTGATATTCTTTTATTAAAAGAGGCAAGGATTAAGAATGAAAAGATTCTAAATAATTTGGGGAACTTTAATAACTATCGATTCTCAGAATATTCAACATTCAAAGATATAAATAGGTACATTCGGGTACGTGTATTAAGCTTGAATGTGTATATTGATTATGTGTGTATTTTATTCTCTAAAAATACGTGTGCTTAGATAAAAGTATTAAATTAAATAAATTACATGAAGTTTTTGGATTTAACTTTTTATGACAATATTTTGTAGACATTAGTGCATTAAAGCAAATGTAATAAGAATTATATATTATTTTTATTAAATAAAATCGTAAATAATTAGTAAAATCTGTATATTCTATTGTGCAAATTAAACCTGAAAATGTTAGAACTAGAAAATATTAGAATGGATAATTAAAATTATCTATTTCTGATTGAAAATACTACTTATTATTAGATTCATTGAAATATGAAACTAACGAAAAATGCTTCCTTAATTGTTGTGTAGTAAAAGTAGCTTATAGATTAAGTATTTTCTCAAAGAGTGCAAAACACTTAGGAATTAAAGAACTCTTGAAGCATTGATCTAAATATTTTTCGGAATTTTATTCAACACAAAGCCTCTTTTATTTTGATTTGGCAAGCTGCCTAGTGTTTTAAAAAGTTTCATTTAGAAAAACGAAAAAGACTTCATTGTTGAGACTTTTGATAATATCATGGCCAAATTAATTAAGAATTAAAAATAATTTCAAGAGTTTTAGGTTGATTCTTTTTATGGACTATACAGTAAATTGTTGTTCAATGTACTATATGTGTAATTTATAAATTATATTCTAATTAAGTAAATGCGATGTTCTAAGAAAAGATAAATACCAACAAATAAATTGGAAAGATAATTCATAAAAAAAGTTATGTAATAATCTAATTAAACACCATGATACTATCTAAAAACTATCAAACTATCTAAAGACTGTTGAAATTGCCCTTCAGTATTTTGAACAAGGTGCGTCGATAATGGACTTACTGTTGTTTCGTTGTCTTCGTAATGAAGCATAGTGCACAGTACGGAAATCAACAGAACATACACCTTTCTGTTAAAAAAGTAGCCAGTTTTTGCAAAGTCGGCAACTTTATTTTCATTATAAACAGCTGTATGCCTTCATAAAATATTTGTCTGAGATGTCTCTGATATCGTATAAAATATTATATACTTTTATTCATTAATTTTCATATTTTCATGAAATAAATTATCTATACCTTCTTAAAGTTCGTACTTTTCCTTTATAAGACTATTTGGGCAGTTAATTCAATTCCTTCTATTAGTTCACGCTCTCGCTATATATATATATATACATATATATAAATCTTATTCAAATTTTCAATCGTTAATAAAATACTTTTTATTCCTCCACTCAAGTTCAAATACATTTTTTTAAACTTGTAGTAGATGACACATGGTGTTAATACATTTTTTTCAAATATTAATTCATTAATTCTATTCAATTAATGAATAAATAGTAACAAACAAAAATAATAGTCCAACACCCTATATAAAAATGAAAATCACCCTTTGTGTCCCTGTAGCGCAATGGAAAGCGCGCGCGCGCGTTGGACTTCTAATCCAAAGGTCGTGAGTTTGGAATCCCTCTTGGGATTGCCAAATCTCTGATAATGGGATTTATGAATAAATAAATAGTAACAAACAAAAGTAATAGTCCAACACCATATGCAAAAAGAAAAATTGCTTTCTATTTTGCAACTTAAGATTGTGATTCTGTTATGTGAACATACATATTTATATAAATTGTAATTATTTAATAAAAAGGAACTAAAATAAAATATTTCTTTATTGACTTAAGTAGGAATTGACTTCAAAAGGGTTTTTTTTTTTTTTTTTGTATTACTTATTTTCTGTTGCGTACTCAAACAAACAATACACACAAGTACACTTCAGTATTTTCTGAAGAAACACTTGTACTTATTCTTTGTTAATCCCATTCTCGATAACCCGGCATTTTGACAAACTCGGTCCACATTTGGCCAAGTTTTTGGGCTCTAGTCAATTTAATTAACTTTGTATGTGTTGCAAGTTAAGCATAAACAAGTGATAACAGAAAAAAGCTATGAAAGCTACGTCTATAATCTAATTAATTGGTGAAAACAAATACATTCTAAAGTTAAAAACTGAATGTAGTAATTAATTCAACTTACCAAAGATTGACATCCAGTAACCTCCGATGTAGTTGTGGTTATCTGAATTACTGGAAGAAATATTTCAAGCACCGAAGTGGGGTTTCGAGAGCACGTATTTCCCCTTTGAGTGTGTGCGTGTTTTCCAATTAAGTTCGTTTTCCGTTGGACGTCATGATTGTCTAAATTCAGAACTTTTCAAGCTTTTTTTTATATTCCGTGACTCACTTAAATCTTCTGGACAAAATTAAATTACAGTGGTCCGAAAAGTATGCAAAAATATGCATGTTTTTTTAACTCACTAGCGCAGGGGTGGGCAGACTTTTACATGGCACGGTCTACTTTTAATTTTTTCAAGGTGTCACGGTTCACCATGTGACGTAGTTGTGATAAGCGAAAAAAAAAGCTCAACACAATATTTGTATTACAACAATAATAAATATAGAATGTATATACTTACCTACATAACTACAGCAGAAAAATGAAACTTACTCTTTTAAAACTACGTTTTAAGTAAAACGCAAAATACGAACATAATAATTATACCTATAAATTTAATATCAAACTATGCATTTTCAATTCACAATACATCACAAATTAAGTAATTTTCCCTTAAAATTAGTTTTTATTGCTATAGTCTCAATAGACGACTTAGTCTTCGTATTATCTGCCCCAATCTTGAATACCTCGATATCTTATTACTAACTGCTAATCTTACACTGGATTCTAAGTGGTCGTCTGTGAAAAGGGAATATGTTGTCTTAATTATATTCTTCATTGAAAATATAGATTCTCATAGGTAGGTAGAGTAAAAGAACGATGTTAAATGAATTGCAGCTTTTTTTAAAATTGGGATACTTTACTTCGACCAATAGATTCCAAAAGTTATTCTTAACAAATTACGTCCTTTTGAAAAGGAAAAGCTTCATTTTCCTCGAGAGATAAAGAAAACATGTAACATACACTTGCTGGAAAAAGTCTGCGTTCACCCATAAGAAATCATATAGCAAAGGTAAAATTTAATAGAAAAATGTAATTTTTTTCTAACAAAATTTCACGAATTTGTTTGCTGTTACTTAAATATTGAGCATGCAAGAATTCGTTAATTTTGAATTAAAACTACTTAGGATAACTGGAGTTTTGTAGCAAAATACACAAATAATTAGGCAGAAAAAGTCTGCATTCACTATTTGAATATTCTTGATTCTTGGAATTTGTATTAACAGGCAACAGAGTTTTTGCAATTAGTTATCAAGTAAAATTGCTTAAGAAAATTGTGACGCAATAATTGTTACGTTTTTGTGAGATACGAAGCAATTCAAGGACATGGAAAATAAAAAGGAAATTAAATACCAGTGAGCTTAAAACCAATGTGACAATGTGAAAAGATGGAAAAGTCGGGATATGGCCAGATCCGTTGGACGGCAGTATTCACCTCTATCCAGCATGTTATTTATAACTTTAAATCTACAAGAATTTACACATCCAAGCCTCTTTTAAGTCGTCCATCTAAACTCACAATCAGAGAAAACGCAGTAGGACATCAATGGTGAAAAAAAAATCCGTGTTTGTCTGCAACTTAAATAGCAACAGACATTCACGAGCAGTTTAACAAAAATATTTGGGCGGATACTGCAAGAAAAATCTTGAAAAAGGCCGGATACCATAGTCGAGTGGTTCGCAAAAAGCCTTATATTTCAATGACCAACCGGCTTAAGCGGATAGCTTTTGAAAAAGATCATATACATAAGCCTCTTGAGTTCTGGAGGACTGTGATATTCTCTGACGAGGACAAATTTTGTATCTTCGGCATAAAAGGTTGTAAATTAGTCTGAAGAAAACCTTGCAAAGCGCTTCAAAAAGAGCATTTAGTACCAACGGTAAAGCACGGCGGCGGTGGAATCATGGTGTGGGGGTGCAGGGCGAGCAATGATGTTGGCAAGTTGGAGTATATATAATCAATTATGAACAAATATGATTACTTTGATGTCCTAAAAAACAATTTAAACGAAAGTGCCACCAAACTCGGCTTAGGATAATCGTTTCGGTTTCAACACGACAACGATCCTAAGAACTCCGCTGAGATTGTGAAACTTTGGCTCTTGTATAATGTCCCAAATCAACTGCACACGGCCCCACAGTCATCTGATCTGAATCCTACAGAACACCTATGAGATTTGTTGGAACGCAGGATTCGTCAACACAATGTAGCTAGCAAGGATATGCTGAAGAGTGTTCTTCAGGACCAGTGGGAAAAGTTAAGAGCTGAAAAAACCCCAAGATTTGTTCAATGCCGAAACGACTCTAGGAGGTTCCCAAATAATGAGATTAACCAACCAGCTACTAAAAATAGCTCATTATTCTCTTTTTAAATAATTTTTATAGTTACTACTAAAACAGTGAACGCAGACTTTTTCTACTTGATTTTTGTTATTATCGTTACAAACCTGTCTTTATTTTAAAATCTATGTGAAGGCAAACCAAATTTACTTTCCTTATTCTGAATATATATACTTAAAATGAACTAAATAAAATCTAATTAAAATTTGTTTTTTAAATTCCGATTTTTAAACTTTTTTTTCATTGTTCATGTAAGCAATAGTACGTGAACGCAGACTTTTTCTAGCTAGTGTATATATTTAGTTATATTTTTCACATCAACATTTTCAAATGAATAACCCATGAATGCAACTTATATGGGATTCTAGTCTAGTAAATTCTTGAAAACGTCTCTCAAATTTGGTTTGGAGTTTTATACACAAGTGTTTTCATTATCTTGGTAACCACCTGTGTTTCTTTTAGTATGCGCGTCTAAGATTTTATGTGAAGGCGGTCACCCCAAAATGTCTTGGCGGTTCACCGGTCGATCGCGATCGACTTAATGCCCACCTTGGCTCTAGAGCATTGACTTGTATTTACAAAACTAACGAAAAAAGTCCAAATATTTTAAAATTTAAAGCTATACAATATCCTAAAAATTTCATAATTACCGAAAAAAAAATTGGCATTTTCTATAGTGGCCCATATCATTGCGAAGCTTGCCACAAAATTTCTGATCTGTTTGCAAATTAGTTTTTAAGGGGGTCCGGCACATGCACTTTTGAAAAATTATCGATTCTGACTTTTTTATATTTTTTTAAAAGTTCACACATTTATGTTTAAAATGATATATGGTATATAGAAATGCGATAATTAGAAGTATATTTATTTATTTATTAAAAGGAAGCCGCTCTCATTGACAAATTACAAATTTTTACATTAAAGCCTGTTTTCTCAAAATGCAATATTTTTCCCTTCATGTACCTTTTTCTCAAAAACTAATTAATGAAGTATCCTCAAATTTTCAGTGAGCCTACTTTCAGCATGTTTACACATTTTAATGGAGGGAATAAGATATATCTAGTGAACTGTTTTAGATAATGTATTTTTAAACTAAATTTTAAGGGAAAAATTTGGCATTTTTAAAAAATTCAAAATTATTCTAATTTTTAACAAAAAGACAAAACTCTCCATTAAAGTCTTATTGATAGCACATATAACCTACTGTGAAAATTTCATCTATTATTAGCCAGAAGTTTCTGAGAAAAAGATACATAAACTTAAGCAATTTAACATGGGCTCCTATGAAAGTGCCGGACCCCCTTAAGATATTTGAAGTTTTATGAGCCATGGTTTTGATTTCAGTTTCATTTTAAAGTATTTTTCCACTCTTAAATTGAATTAATTAAAAATATTTTTGAGCTTTTAGTGTGAAATGGATATTAATTCCAATTTTCATTACTAAAATCCTTTCTGCTGGATTATGTTTTGAGTATTTTGATTTCTCATAATTAATTAATTAAGATTAATTTCATGGCCAATTTTTGCTTTGAAAATAGTTTATATAACTTAACAGCTTTATCATTAATTATTTTCATGTAGAAAAAATGTCATGGTCAAAGCGTTCTCAGTTTGCTGTGAGAAACAATGTTTCGAAGAGATGGAATACTTCTGAAAATGATAAATCTAAAAATCAGTCATCAGCTGATACTGCAATTAGACTTCCGAATATAAGTATTCAGAATTCAAATATTGCTGATAAAACTAAATATTTCCTTGATGTACCAAACTACATTATACTAAACATATTGTAGTGCTGTATTTTAGTATTTTAAAGTCGTACGACAAGAGCTAAGACTTCCTAAACTGCCCCAATTTAAAACTGAAAATTTAAATTTTATGAACAAACCTGGCTACTTCTAGCTTAAGTTAGTATTATTATTATTTTGTACGTAAATGCTTTGTGTTTCAAAACTTTTGTGAAAATATTAGGTTAAGATTAAGCTGAATAAACTGTCGTCTTAACAAATGCTATCAATATTATGCAAAAATATATTTTGAATTAAAAATATTATTTTCGGTCATATTCAATTAAAATAGTGTTTTAATGGAGAACATACATTGGAAAATAATTAAAAAGTTAGAGCTTTACGGCCATTATAAGTTTTTGTTTTACTACTTTACAAACTTTAAATGCGTTTTTCTCAGACTTTCAGTTTTGAAGGTATAAGTGTTTTCTAATCCCTAAGGCTTTTTTTCTGTTCAAAATAAAGCCTTGGAATTTTTTGTATATATTCCCAAACGTATGTTCTATAAAAGATAGTATGGATTTATAGGTCAGAGATCTCTAGTTGTTTTTCTAAATAACGCTAAAGTTGATATGATAAAAATTTTCGTGTTTCTTCAAGGTTTATCTAGAAAAATAATCATTAAGAAGGGAATAGATTTTCCAATCCACACTAACTTTTGTTTGTAATAACTTAAAAAATATAAATAACTTAAAGTGACTAAAAAATTTTGAAAATTGAGTATTTTATAAGAGTTTTAAAAAAAAACTTAAAATATTCCTAATTTTTTTAAATTGTGAAATAATGGCTGGTCAAACTGACTTTTTACTTACAGAATCAGCTTAATAATATAATCTAAATGTAAAACATAAGTTGTTTTTACTGTAACTGTCCTCAAAAAAAAATTTTTTGAAAAAGGTACTGTGTTATCTTAAAACGAAAAAATAATTAAAATATTTTAAAATTACTTGTTTTTATTATTATTATTATTATTCTGTTCTTTTAATAAAACATGTAATTACGTGTGTATTATTTTAAAATATCTTAAGAGAGAATATCGGAATCTTAAAAAAAAATATTTTCACATTTTCTTCCAAGGATTTCAGCTATATACACTCAGGAACATTGAAAATAGCGACCCAAGAAGAAAGCATCGGATTGAAATGAAATTTAATACACATAATGACACAGATGAGAGATTCACTTGATCTCAAAAACAAGACAATTAAACGAACACAGGGTGTGCAACGACACAAATACTGGACAACTTCAATAGCGCGTTGGACCACCTCCAGCTGCAATACATGCCGCCACACGGACCGGCATTGAGTTGATTAGACACCTTATGTTGTCCTGAGGCAGATGGGCCCACAAATCTTTAACAGCTAACTCTAAATCATGTACAGAGTGACACGATGGCATCTGCCGTTTTAGCTGATCCCACACGTGCTCTACAGGGGACAAATCGGGGGAGCGGGCCGACCATGGCAGAGTCGGAAAATGACGTAGGAAGGCTTGAGCAACTCTTGCTGTATGCGGACGAGCATTATCTTGCTGGAAAATTGCCCCTGAAAGACCATTTAGGAAAGGTCCTACATGGGGTCGAAGAATATCATCAAAGTAACGTTGGCCCGTTAAGGTTCCACGCATCACAATTAAAGTGGACGGGCTATCATAGGCTATGGCCCCCCAGACCATTACACCAGCTGTGTGGGCAGTGTGACGTAGAACAGTGTGGGGGAATTGTACCACTCACCAGGGCGCCTCCACACCCGTACACGGTTATCATCTGTCCCCAAAACAAACCGGGATTCATCACTAAACACAACCTTTTGCCAATCTGTGACATTCCACATTGATCTGGCTTGGCACCACTGTAGACGCAGTTGCCGATGTTCCGGTGTTAAAGGGAGTGCATGGAAAGGGCGCTTGGATTTAAGATTTGCTTCTGCAAGGTGTCTAGAAATTGTTTGTGAAACAATTGCTATGCCTACGTCTGCTCGCATCGTTGAACGAGTCACTGTAGGGTTCACCAGTGCTTGCCGCACGATCCTCTTTCCTCATGGTCTTCCTGGTCGCTGCAGACCCGGTTTTCCGCACGTGGGTACCTTCTCATGTCCACTGCTCCCAACAATTTCTAACGGCACACTCCGAATGATGCACCTGGCCAGCAACACGGCACGTCGACCAGCCTGCAGTTTTCATCCCGATGATCAGGCTTCTCTCAAACTCGCTTAACTGTGAGAAATGTCTTCTAGCACGTTTACCTGGCATGTTTCGCTTACCAAAGTCTTCCTACAATCGGCGGGTAATCGTCACGTTTATGAATCTTCGAATTTGCGCTGGCTTATATAGCACCCTCTTCCTGATTGTAGCGCCACCTCTTCGTGTATGCGCATGCGTATTGGCACAAAACTTGGATCATTTGCATATCACATTACGCTGTACTTATTTGCAAAGTTTCGCGATTATACTTAGCTTCCTTCTTGGGTCGCTATTTTCAATGTTCCTGAGTGTATATAATTGACTTTTTATTTTTATTTTATTTTATTTTTATTTATTTGGTAATCTTAGTCAGCTCAAAATAGCTCGAGCTACATTAAGTATGATATTCAGAATGAAAAAAGTATTTTTTGTAACATATAGATGTAAAACATAAGTTGAAACATCTGTTGTTGAGCATTTTAATTGCAATTTTTTAATTCCATTTCGTATTTCAGTGACTGTTTTTATTATAATAGCGCTATTCTTATTCTAATTCTGCTGTCTCTGAATGATTCCCCCATTCCACCTTTTTTTCCACAAAAATTTTGAAAGTCCATCTCTTCCCTTTTTTTTATCTTTCTCTCACTTTTTACCTCTTTTTTTTGTCTTTCTCCTCTTTTTTTCGCACTTTCCTCTCTCTTTTCTTTTCCCTCTTCTTTCTCTTCCTCTCTCTTCTTTCTCAATCTGTTTTTTTCTCTGTGTGTACCCTTCTTTTTTTCTGTCTTTTCTTTTCTTTCTGTCTTTTCTCTAATTAATCAGCTATTATGATACTCAAGATATTCTAATCTGTATAAAGATATTTTGCTTGATCAAAGAAAAAAAGAAGAAAGGAAAGAAAAATATCACAAAAATCTGTTTATGTTCACAATTACCGTAAAATCCGACGTATAACGCGCACTTTCAACACAAAAAAATAAGATCGAAATTTAAAGCTGCACGTTATATGCCGGATACAAACATGATAGCTTTAAAAATAACAAAAGAAATGAGCATACAAAAAATATTTACTTCAACACATATCTAAATGCTGTTTATTTAAAAGAAATGACATTTCTTATGAGAGAGAGAACTAAAAGAGTTATATAGTTCTAAAGTATACTATTTTTTCAAAAACCTGGGATAATTCTTCGTATAAAGGACTTCAAAACATAAAAGCAATGTATATCAACATTTCTTTTTCGTAAAAAAGGGGGTTCGCATTAAACGGCGAATATATTTAAAAATTAAAAAATGCAACTCTAAAGTATAGGTGCGCGTTATACGCCCGATTTTACGGTATTTAAATGTGAAATCTACATAATTTTACTCCGTTTAATGCTACATTTAATCTGTTAAAGAAATTTAAAGTATTGTATACCTAATTATAATACACGACAATTCAATTAAAAAACACTTTTTTATGTTATATACTCATTTACTGTAATTTTAATTTGAGTCAAAAATAATTTCGAATACGATTTTTTATAATATTTGCATCCACAATCCATCTCCCGAAGTACCGGTTGAAAATTGATACATTAAATAATCCTCTTTACGAAAAAAAAAGGTTTTTTTTAGAGATTTTATACGGGGAAGACTGGATATATATATATATATACATATATATATATATATATATATATATATATATATATATATATATATATATATATATATATATATTCAATCTTAACTGCAGGTCCCATCTGTAACTGATTATACGACATTAGAGGAATCTCAAACATTTGTGAAAGAATTTTTTTCTATATTATTAGTTTTTGTATAACTACAGATCCCATTAAAGTTCGCAATAATGAAATTGAATTTCTTCAGGCGTCTTCCACAGGATTCAAACAATGGATGTATAGTATGTAATACTTTTCTTTTTTTGGAGACAAAGTTTGTTGACCCGACTCAAGCGTAAACTGTGTTAATTTTATCCGAATCAGCAAACTTTTGCCCTACTTGTGACTGTGATTAGTGATTATTAATTTCACCCTATTCAGCTAGAAGTATTTTTGAATCATGGTCAAGTGACGAGGATGATACCTGAGAGCTACCTTCCTCTCCTAACTTCCTCGGACGGTTGAGCCTCAACATATTTAACCTACATCGGCCACCTCTGCAGGTCAGGTCTTCAACGGTACTAGGCTCGAACTTATGACATGCCAGCCTCGAGACCGTTACCTTGACCACCAGATTACTGCGGCCACCGTGACTGTGATTAATAATACGGCTATGTAAGATGAAGTTAGTGATAAAAATAGCTGTAAAATTGTGAAATTTGTAGACACAGTACCTAATAATGTGATGGAGAGTGTCAATTTCCCACATTTTCAAAAATATGCTAGTCATCACTTAACCAAGTGTTACGGATCCGAAGCCCTGATCCGTGGAAAGGCCCTTGAATCAAACTCGAAATGATTACAACAAAAAAATTGTAACAATTTACTTCTATTGAGATAAACGCTAAAGATGACTGTGTGATATGCAGACTAAAAAAGCTGAACGATAGGAATAAACGCTTACTTGTCTGAAATGAGATTCAACCCCTCGAACATGACAAAATGTAAATCCTTAATCTTGAAGCATAAACGTGGCTACAACAATATCGTTCTGTCACGAATTAATGTGACTATATCGTCTACAAGCATCTGTTATTCTATATATATATATATATATATATATATATATAAACATCTACTGTTATCTATAATCATCTCATTTTTTCAATTCCTACACTATTAGCTCACACTCTCTATATAATTATGTATTTATCTTGATGGAATTTTCTGTCGTTAGTAAGATACATTTTAAAGTGCTCAATTGAGTTGAAATTTTATATACATGATTATTTTGCATGACAATACAGTAATTTAATTATAATTAATAAAAATTATTTGATTAAAACTAATTATTCAAAGAATTACAAATACAGACACGTTAGCATCCTTTTTGGCGACCCTTTTGGCGACTTGTGTCGAAACTTGAAAAGATTTTTTTTCTCACATTTTAAAGCGCTCATTTGAGGTGAAATTTTCTATACACTATTGTTTTGGGTAAAAAATACGAAAATTTAATTATAATTAATTAAAATTAATTGACTGAAACTAATTATTTAACGAATTACAGATACAGCCACGTTGGTTTCATTTTGAGCGACTTGGGTCAAAACTTTAAAAGATTTTTTTTCTCTCGTTTTAAAGCACTCAGTTAAATTTAAATTTTATATACACGATTGTTTGGGATGACAATACGATACTTTAATGATAATTAATAAAAATTAATTACCACTTTAATATTGTGATTCTGTTGTATGTATATACATATTTATATTAATTGTAAATACTCCTCTATTGATGATACCCAAAGAAAAAAGGATACAATGGTGAGTGAGCTTCGTTCCCTCCCCCATGTATGACTTTTAATTGCAATGGTAGTTACTGTACTCCCCCAATACCGACTGAAAAGCATAAAGATAGTGATTCTAATCACATTTTAAAAAATTATTCTGAAGCACCCACAAATGCAAATTTTGCTAAAAAGAAAAAGAAAAAACGTAAAATTAATAAAAAGGATTCCGTGGAAGACTTTGTCTTCCCCAAGTAAACAGCTAGACCTGTCTCTCCTTTACCTAGTGAGCCAGTCACTGTAAATAAAAGTTTCTCAGATCTTGAATCTGAAAATGATAAGGATCAAGTTGCTCCGGAAGAAAATAATGAAACAGCGCCCCCAAAACCCAAGCCCCCAATTTATCTTAAAATTAAGAAAAATATCAGAGACAAACTTAAATCCATTTATCAAAAATTCCCAGATATCACTAACAAATCGTCAGGAGAATTTATTAAATTAATCACTAATGACATAGAAGAGTATCACGCTCTTACAAATTTTCTTGAAGAAGACAAAGATTTTGAATTTTTCTCACTTAAACCAAAGCCAATAAAACCAATCAAAATAGTCATTAAAGGACTGCCCATTTTGACCAAAACTCACGAGATACAATCCGACCTAGAAGAAGAAGGATTCACAATTGAAAATGTTTCCCAATTAATTTCTAAGAAAACTAAGACCGCTCTCCCATTTTTCCAAGTCACCCTCCCCCGCAACGCCAATAATCAAAAAATCTTCGATCTCAAAACTGTCGGCTACATGCAAATTAAAATTGAAGGTTACCTCATTAGAGGAATTACCCAATGTTTTAACTGCAACAATTTCTTTCACACGGCAGAAAACTGCCACCTCAAGCCAAAATGTCTAAAGTGTGGAAAAGAACACCCCACCCGTCAATGCCCGATAAAGGAGCGACAGGAAAACCCCTTCTGCATAAATTGCCAAGAATATGGTCATTCGGCCTGCTACACCAAATGCCCCAAGTTCCCTAAGCCAAAAAAGGGCACGCCCCTTACCGCGAATAAAACTTTCGAAAGCAACGTTCGTAGGGAAGGTGTCTCTTTCGCTAACATTGTTAGCGGAACCGCAACCCCCTCCACCTCCACCCCAGTCCACAAGTTAACTGAAAAAACTAATGAAAATTCAAATAACAAAGTTTCCCACGGAATCCAAGCCATAGAAAATGAAAATTCAGACCTAGCTCAAGTGATTGAACTGGTCAGCATGATTTCTAACATCATAAAAAGATCACCTGAAATTTTACAATTATTTCCCAAATTAAAAAACTCCGAAGATGATAAAGCTAAGACTTTACTTCTTTTCGAAGCTATGTTAGATAAATTTTAAACTCCTTTTTCCGTAATTTCTCTTTCTAGAAAATTTATTATATTTTCATTTTATTTCCTTGAATATCTTACTTTAAAAATTTTCCCAAGTACACTTTTCGAAGCTCACTCCCATCATCCAATCAAAACCACTCATGAGAAGTCATGCGCCTGCTATCCCATTGGTTCCTGCCACCGATTACCACGCCCACCATCATCTGCCAAGGAGCAAAACCAAGCCGATTCTAAAACAAGATAGAGGACTGAGGGATTGACGTATCCCAGTTCCTTATAAAATGTAACCATCTGTAACCATCAATTGTAAATACTTATTTTAGCGAGCTCCACGACCCTTCGGATCATCATGAGCGATACTAACGAACAAATGGAATTTTCGCCGACAAAATTTGCACAAGTTGCCGCCTGCGAGAAACTCAGAGATACCGTAACAGGTATCTCAGCTCTCCACAAGTCGCTACACGAGATGGACGGATGTTCACCCAGCCCCAGGAATTCTTACAAGGATTTGTACCTATCAAGCACACAGGCCATGATCAGGAAAAAGGAGGAATTGATAAGTGAGCTTAAAACCCTCCCACCATGTGTGACAAATCTATACGGAACTTTATCACTAACCTTCTGAGTCGTCCTTTTTAGGGAAATTTAATTCCCTACCTATTTCCAATCAACTCCAAAAAGCGGACAGGATTCCTTGTTATGCAGATTAGATAAAGTATTTAAGTCAAACGGAATAGTAAAGTGAGAGCAGTAGGAGATAGAGATTGAAGCAGAAAGCTATAGTGAAGTTAAATTGAAGATTTCTTGTGTTGGAGATAATTTACTCTCAAGAGGAGTTGAGATTCCGTTGGTAATTATTGATTTATAATTAAAGTCTCATTAAAGTTTTAAGAGTGAGATTAAAGATAAATGTTCAATAGGAACATTATTAAATATAATTCTGGGATCTCTTATCGTGGTAATCTCTGCGTGATCGTTATTTAATTGTTAATTAATTTGATCATTAATTAAGTTAATTTAAAGGATATTACCTTTAAAACCTCATAATACTAGATAGACATATTTGTTAATAAGTCTTTGATTCTATTTGGATAAGATAACCAAATAAAGAAAGTTGTTTATAGAAATGGCTTCTGGTTCTTACATGACTCCTATTTATTCTCGTTCTCAAAGTGAGGTCCAAGGAGACCTTCACACATGTACTAGATTAGACTGCCAGGGCCATAAGATTCCCTCTACCTCAGTAGAAGAGGAAATTAATATAGAACCCTCCCTTCCTGAAAATAAAATTAAAACTAATAGCAAATCTAATAAGAAAAAATTAAGCAAAAAACGTAAAAATAAAAGTAAGGAATCCACGGAAGAGTTTATCTTTCCCAAAAAGACCGCCAGACCAATTTCCCCCACCTCTACCCAGGACCCCATAGAAACTAACAATAGTTTCTCCAATTTAGAGGAGGATGTTGAGCACCCACTTTCGAACGAAAAAGAAGTAACTACTGAAGTAGTTACACCTAAGAAGACTCTCCCCCACCCTATAATGCTTAAAATTAAAGACAATTTCAGTGAGAAAATTAAATGCATCGCTGAAAAATTCCCTAATTTACGTAACAGAATTGCTAACGATGTAGTAAAAATGTTCTCAAATGATCACGAAGAATATAGAACCCTTATCCATTTTTTGGAGTCGGATAAGAAATTCGAATTCTACGTTATTAAACGTCAAAATGTTAAACCTATTAAAGCCGTTATTAAAGGACTCCCTAGTTCTTCAAAAATAGCAGATATCACTAACGACTTAGCGGAAATAGGATTCAAAATTGATAGCTGCACGCAACTCACTTCCAAACGAACCAAAAAATCCCTCCCATACTTTCTCGTAATTCTCCCAAGAAATGATTATAATAGCAAGATATTTGACATTGCAAAGTTGGGTTATTTACAGGTGAAAGTTGAAGGTTACCTCGTTAGAGGAATAACCCAATGCTTCAACTGTAATAACTTCTACCACACAGCCGCGAACTGTTACATGAAGCCGAGATGTTTAAAGTGCGGAAAAGAGCACGCCACCAAGAATTGTCACATTAAAGAACGACAGTTAAACCCATTTTGTATAAATTGCCAGGACTTCGGTCACTCGGCATGTTATACAAAATGTCCCAAATTCCCCCAACCTAAGAAAGATACAGCCTTTTCTGACCCGATTAAAAGAAAAGAAAATTTCTAGTAAATGGACAAAAGAGGGAATTTCCTTCGCTAACGTCGTTAGTGGAGAAATCCCCAGTCAGACCCCTCCCGAAAATGAAAATAAAACTGAAAATAAAAAGGAAGACTCCCCCTGTGGATTCCTTACCCAAGATAACAATAGTTTAGATTTTACTCAAGTTTTGGAACTTTTTAACATAATCTCTAGCCTTGTAAAGAAAAATCCCAAAATTCTCGACCTTCTCTCAAAATTTAAAACTGCAAACTCCGACGAAGAAAAACCTGCCTACTGGCAGAAGCTATAATGAACAAAATTTAAACATCCCTACTCTTATTTATAGTAACCTTATTTTTCTCCCCTAAATATTTTAAAATTCTCTCAATAATATTAATCAAATTTCTCTTTTTCAAAAATTTTTAAGTCATTTTCTATCACTAAGTACATGATTTCACTCTTAAAAGTTCACTGCCATCCCCCAATCTATGATCACCTCCATAGCCGATGTCTCCTGCACTCTCATTGGACCTCCTCTTCTGAAGTCACGCCCTCCTCTTCAAGCCCAAGTTTCCAAAACCATGAACATCAGAGTTCCAGATAGAGGTTTGAAGGCTGCTGGCGCAGCCTAGATACCTCCGTTCAAAGTCAACCGAGGAAATTGTAAATACTTAGTAAAAAGTAGCTAAAATAAAAATTTTCTCTGTTAATCTAAGTAGGAATTGACTTTAAAAGAAAAAAAAATTTTTATATACTACTTGTTTGGACTAATTACACGTTATTCGGTATTGACGATTTTTTGTAGTAAGGCGTTGTTCTAGTTTTTGCTAATTTGGTTAAACGGGGGAAAAAACTCGAGTTGAAGAGGATAGACCTAGTGTACAGCCGATTGTTACAAATGTACATAAATGAACAAAGACAAACATAGTTATTTATGCCTGAAAATGAATTGATTCACATTGTACATATGCATTTACACATTGATAGATTTAAACAAAACATTTTTAATTTTTACTTGTAAATGAATCTTTATTCTTAAATATTTTGCTTTCATGCTTATATGTACCCTTGCGTATAATATGGCGTATTAAAAAGAAATTAATAAAAGATTTCATATGTAACATACAACATATTTTTAAGAAATCGGAACTCTTTTATCGCCTGTAAGAATGTCACTAT
Source organism: Trichonephila clavipes (assembly GCA_019973935.1). Classification (NCBI taxonomy): domain Eukaryota; kingdom Metazoa; phylum Arthropoda; class Arachnida; order Araneae; family Nephilidae; genus Trichonephila; species Trichonephila clavipes. The sequence goes on along the minus strand of BMAU01002594.1, from coordinate 164,117 downwards.
CACTTAAATATTAATAATTTGAAATTTCACAAAACACCTATTTTCTACTTTTAATTTTTAATTTCGATCTTATAAATCTATATATATAAAGGAGAAAAGCGACTCACTCACTCACTGACTGACTGACTCACTGACTAATCACGATATCTCCGGAACTATTAAACCTACAGATTTGAAATTTGGTAGGTAGGTTCCCTTCATGGAGTAGACGTCAGCTAAGAACGGATTTTGCAAAGTTCGAATCCCAAGGGGCGTTATAGATAATTATTTCCATTACTAAACTATTAGATGTACAGTCGTGAAAAACTTGGTACTCAGATTTCTTTCATAAAGTAGAGATTCCCTACATAATGATTTTTACGAAAATCGACCTTCAAGAGGCGTTATACATAATTATTTCCATTTTTAACCTATTAGACGTAAAGTCTTGATTTTTGGTAAGCGGATTCCTTTCATAGAGTACAGATCTCTTACAGAATGGGTTTTGTGAAGATCGACTCCCAAGTGGCGTTGTCGAGAATTAAGTGGCGTTATAGGCAATTAACTCCTTTTTTAAACTATTAGACGTAAAATCTTGAAATTGAGTCAGCAGATTCTATTCATTGAGTAGAGATCCGCTATAAGATGGGTTTTGTGAAAATCGTTTCCTAAGTGGTGGTTGCGGGGGCTTAAGGGGCGTTATACATAATTATTTTCATTTTTAAACTATTAGACGTACAGTCTTGAAATTTGGTAAGCGGATTTCTTTAATAGAGTACAGATCCGCTGCAAAATGGGTTTTGTCAAAATCAACTCCCAAGTGGCGTTGTAGAGAATTAAGTGGCGTTATAGGCAATTAACTCCTTTTTTAAACTATTAGACGTAAAATCTTGAAATTGAGTCAGCAGATTCTATTCATTGAGTAGAGATCCGCTATAAGATGGGTTTTGTGAAAATCGTTTCCTAAGTGGCGGTTGCGGGGCTTAAGGGACGTTATACATAATTATTTTCATTTTTAAACTATTAGACGTACAGTCTTGAAATTTGGTAAGCGGATTCCTTTTATAGAGTACAGATCCGCTACAAAATGGGTTTTGTCAAAATCGACTCCCAAGTGGCGTTGTAGAGAATTAAGTGGCGTTATAGGAAATTAACTCCTTTTTTAAACTATTAGACGTAAAATCTCGAAATTTAGTAAGCTGATTCCATTCATTAAGTAGAGATCCACTATAAGATGGGTTTTGGGAAAATTGTTGCCTAAGTGGCGTTGCGGGGGCTTAAGGGGCGTTATAGATAATTATTTTTATTTTTAAACTATTAGACGTACAGTCTTGAAAAATTTGATAAGCGGATTCCTTTCATAGAGTACAGATCCGCTACAAAATGGGTTTTGTGAAAATTGATCCCCAAGAGTCACTGAGGCGTTGCGGGGGCTTAAGGGGCGCAATAGATAAATATTTCCGCTTTTCAACTAATAGAACCACCTGCTTGAAAATTAGAAGGTATGTTCCGTTCATGGAATAAAGTTCCTTTTACAAAGATTTTTGCGAAAACGGACCCCCAAAGGAGTGGGGTTGCTAGGGATTAAAGCGTGTTATAGAAAAATTCCTGTTTTTGAATTTAACTCATTTACTTCACGTTTGTTGAGCACTTTTCTTTATAGTTGAATAGAGTTCCACTAAGAATGGATTTTACGGAAATCAACTAAAGGGGGAAGCGGGGAGAGTTATTGGGGCGTATTGATAGACAAAATTCCCGTTTTCGAACTGCTAAGACTATACTAATAAAATTTGGTTTGCATGTCTCTTTTGTTGAATTGGAATCCGCTAAGAATGCTGTCAACGAGGTATTGTTGATAAAAATTCCGTTTTTGCTCTGTTCGATTTAGACTTGAAATTCAGCACGCATGTTTATTTTATGGAGTAGAGATCCACTGAAAGTTGCTTTGGTGGAAATCCCCTTGATTATTAGGTTAAGTGAGCGCAAAAAAATCTTTGTACTTCTATTTTAGATATAAATAGAAATTAGATATTATAATTAATGTTCTTTTTATATCAAGGGGCGAGAGCGTAACAGCTATAAATATATATTTCAATACAATCGAATTCTTAATGCTAGATATCAATAATTAATATATATGTAAACAGCATACATATATACAACATCGTGAAATACCCGGTGAAGCGGGTGGGTAACGGCTAGTACCTTATATTCTAACGTATAACGAGCACTTTTAACACACACAAAAAAACTCGGAATTTGCTAGTATGTGTTATACGCCAGATATAAAACTGATAGTTTTAAAGATAAAAAAACTAGACTTCTCCATGTATCTAAATATCGTTCTATTAAAGGAAATGACTCCCTTAATGAACTTTCATTATTGAATAGAATGAAAAGTGCGTCATATTCGTGTTTCGTTGTACCATCATGCTCATTATCCAATTCTATTTCATATTTTTTCCTCATCACTGTTATTCTGCTCTATAAGTAAATAATCATCTTCCGTTCCCTCTATAGATTGTTAGTTCCCATTTTTAAACGACTTTTTAACTATGATAAATTTCATTTTATTCCATATATATGCTTTTATAATCCATTCACTCATTATTTCTAGACTTTAAAAGATAAAAGCATTGCACATGTACATTTCAGGTTTATTAAAAAAAAAAAAAGGACGCGTATTTATACGGCGAATATACCCAAAACTTAAAAAGTGCATTTTGATTGTATAGATACGCGTAATACACCTGAACATACGCGTATTTTCTAAAATAGTAGCTTTAATTACTAGATATAAGTTGATTTATAAAGTTAAATGTATCCTTATTACACTGTAGTATTTTTATATAAATAGAATAATAAATTTTATTTTTTAAAAAAATAAAATAAATACAATTTCAAAAAAATTTTTAAAAACTTCAAAATTTTCAAATTTTTTTTTGAAATACGAAAGATATATTATTCTTAAAAATGATGTAGGGTTTAAAGAGTATGTTATATTTTATAATTATGCAAAGTTTCATACATTGGAGGCTACTATTTTAGAAAATAGCGTGCGCAACGCAAAAATTACTTAACATTTATTACAGAACTATTTCATATTTTCATTCGCTTTTAATTTTTAAAATTATGGTTACATTTCAAACATTTTGTACTTTTTTGAAACCATAATCTTTTGTAAATAATGTGTTTAAAAGATTCGAGTTTTATATTTAGTTTAAATTTAAAAGAATGATACCTGTTTGAAAATTGTTTATATTTTCAACCCTCGAGACAAAATTAACACCCCTGAGGCCACCGGAATATTCTTTAAGTATCCTTAGATTTTTTTACAAAGTATAATTAGGAATATCATTATTCTTCAAGAAATTCGTTTTTTAAATATAAAAACATTAGTTTAGCAAAATATACTCAGTAAATGATATTTTTAATTGCCTATATTGAACGAATTTTTACACAAGAAGTACTACATACAATTAGGGATTGATACATTTTTATTAGTGCAGATATTGTTATGTAGATTAACCCTTAACTTTCCAATTTTTTAAATTTCTATGAAAAAGTTACATCAGCTAGTTCTTAAGTAATAATAAAAGGAAATATATATATAAAAAAAATTAAGCTGTTTTAAATTGAATTTCGGTCACTTTTTTTTTTTTGTTGTTGTTGTTGCATAAGTGCAACATTGCGCAGTAGTGCTGTAAATTACAAAATCTTTTTTTTTACATGAGGATTTTATTATTCATCATAAAATGTTTAAATTTCTTACCTGGTAATTTATTTCGTCAATAAACAAGAGGAAGCATAAAATATAAGGGATTTTTTTATAGCCAAAACGCAGTTCTTAAGGCATCAGAGATTTTTATAATTGTTGTGATTTCTGGAAAATATGTACTTCCATCTAGTGACAAAATCAGCATGTATTTCGTCGAAGTGGTCTTTTATTCTCAGATAAGTGATTTGTAGGCAATTAAAAAAACTATTGAGTCTGTTAAATTAAAATAAATAATATGTTGCAGAAATGCAACAGTGGGAAGTTAAGGGTTAATATGTTTTTAATGGTTTTTCGTGCATTATCAAATGGCTATAAACGTACACGAGTATTTTGGGGGATGGGCCAAGTAATTATGATCCAGATTTGATATCCCATTGTCCTTATTTTCAAATCGTACGGGCAATATTTGATAGAACCAAGACACGAATCTGTGACTCATCTCCAACATATTATCCACAAGTTCACTGGATTACCGCAGCCAACATTTCAATCTTTTGGTTTGCTTCATTTTTCGTATTGAAAGAATTTTACTCGGTTTAGTACAAGGTTTCTCAAACTGTGGGGCTCGTCCCTCTAGGGGGACGTGATAACCCTGCGTGGGGGGGCGCTAGCATATTGAAAAATAAGAAATAAAAGATTTAAAACAATTATTGATTTAATGAAAGGAAGCAAAGTAAAAGGCATTCTGACAAAATATAAAATAAAATACACATTTACGCGGATATACTTATAAGTGCATCAGTATACTGCACAATGTGTTTGATAATTAATTTTTTTTATTAGTACTAAATAAAAACAAGCATAATTTTTGCTAGCGACTCCCATGGGCTTGTCAAAAACAAAATTTAATACTTATCTCGATAAATTGTACGGTTTATATGTATAATTAAAGTCATATTGTAGCTTTAGCGTCAAAGTACATTATTCTTGTATTCAGTACGTTGTTACTGTATGGGAGTAGAGCATGAAGAAAATTATGACTGAAAAATTGGGTCGCAAGCATTGAAAGTTTGAGAAGCACTGGTTTAGTAAATAGAAAATTTAATACAAATTATATGTTCGGCCAAAATACATCTGCTGAAAAAACTGTATCCTTACTTAAACCAATGGTTAATATTGTACAAAAAAGCAAACGAACTAAACGTTTCAGCAAATCAATGTTTCGACAACTTCGTGAAATTTTAGTTATAAAAATACTACACAAATTTTATAAGCAACAAAATAAAAGTTACTAGCATACATATTTATTACAAGGAGAAAAAGATATATTGTATGCATACCTTTTCTGAAAGCAGAATATGTTGCAGCAATGTAAAACTCTGAAGTTAACTCAAATGTTTTTCTGAGAAATGACCATCTCTCTCTGACTCAATTTCGTCAATGAAAATAATCACGAACTAAAGTAATTATTATAGTGGACATCCCTAAAGCGTTTCAAAAGAAGTTGCAACTTCATGAGTCAAGGTGAAAAAAACAGACTCGAGAAAACCGGAAAGTTTGGATTTATAAATAGGAAGAGTCGTACTTAAGGGGTAGAGGTGTAATTATCCAGATATTTGAGAGCAAATCACCCCTCGAATTCTCAGAAAAAGTCGAATTCGTTTGAATCATTTTACTTTTCTCTGTTCTAAGAGGGCAAGAGATCTGTAAATTTTTTTTCTAAGGAATTATCCACTATTCGTAGAAGAAAAGTTTCTTCTAACGTGTCAAAGAATAATATTTAAACCCTTAACGCATATTTATTTTGAAAAAAAAACTGGCACAAAAATCTTTTCTTTTTTTTTTTTTTTTTTTTATCTAAAACACATTTTAGAACCTTGTTTTGGCCGGAAGTAAAACAAAATAGAAAAGATATCAAAATTTTTATTTTAATTTTAGATTTTGATTCACGTTACAGACTAGAGCCGAATATTGTAATCTTGCACATGCATTGACTTTTATTACCTTTCTTTTCAAATAGCTGTTTCGAAAAAAGCAAACTTCGATCAGTAAAAATATTTATATATACTTTTACCACAGAAATAATAATAATAATAGTATTTATTTTAAAAAATTATTCACAAAAAAAAATTTTTTCCATGTCTGATATATTTGGAAACAAGATGTAGCACACAGCTGCACATTGCAATTGTTACAAATATAACAACTCTCATTTCTTTTGAAATTCCTTTTTGCACAACACACAGCTGAGTATATTGAGGGAGCTTTTATTTTTTTTATTTATTTATTTATTTTATATTGGTGGAACAAAACTGGGAAAATATAACGTTCCGTTAGTCACAGAATTCCAGATTTTGGTCTACCCAATTTTTTTATATTTGTATCTCTGTGATAACTTTGTTTTAGTGTTTCTATTAATTTGCTTCTGAAATCTAAATTTTATACAAAACATATGCGTTCCAAATACTAATGCCTAGCAAATGAAAGAATACTTTTTTATAATTTTTTTCGAAATTTAGTATAAAGTTTATCTAAATTTACGAAATCAAGACGACATCACAGTCAGTCTCACGAGTACAGACGGTAATCTTTTATTTTTGAGTGTGAAAATTACAGCAGCATAAAATGCAACTCCACTCGAATTATCTCGATTGTGCACAGTTTGATTAGCTTAGTGCAATCGAATTAACTCGATCACGCACGTTAAAGGGTTAAACAAAAAAAAAATTTTAATCAAAAAAGCGTTAATTTATGGCTTTTATTCAATTCCTACTATTAGCTCACACTCTCTATATATTTATTTATTTATTTATATTCGTGGAATTTTCAATCGTTAATAAAATATGTTTTAAAGCGCTCAATTGAGCTGAAATTTTATAAACATGATTATTTTGGATGACAATACGGTAATTTAATTATAATTAATAAATATTAATTGATTAAAACTAATTATTTAAAGAATTACAAATACAGCCACGTTGGCATCATTTTTGGCGACTTGTGTCAAAATTTGAAAAGGTTTTTTTCTCTTCCTCACATTTTAAAGCGCTCATTTGAGATTAAATTTTCTATACCCTATTGTTTTGGGTAAAAATACGATAATTGAATTATAATTAATTAAAATTAATTGACTGAAACTAATTTTTTTAAAGAATTACAGATACAGCTATCTTGGTTTCATTTTTAGCGACTTCAGTCAAAATTTTGAAAAAAAAAAATCTCACTTTTAAAGCATTCACTTGAACTGAAATTTTATATGCACGATTGTTTTGGAGGACAATACGATACTTTAATGATAATTAATAAAAATTAATTACCCCTTAATGTTGTGATTTAGTCATATGGATATACATATTTATATTAATTGTAACACTGTTTGATAAAAATTAGCTAAAATAAAAATTTTCTTTGTTGATCTAAGTAGGAATTGACCTAAAAAAAATTTTTTTATTAATTCTTTAAAGTAACAAAGCATTTTTTTCCCCTAGAGACACTCCTTTCAGAAAATACATGTATTTTTTTTTAATTTGGTTTAATATTAAAATTCATTCTTTAATCCTTAAAATCTATATTTTGTTCCTATCTAATTTGGAACCAAGTTGCAGTTGTTATAATTTTATTTGGTTGTGAAATTTTGCAAACAGAAATTAATTTCTTTTACTAAAATGAATTCCCTCCTTTAGCATTCTTCGTTAACACAATGCATAATATTTCAGAACTCTATGTTTCAATAAACCTCATTTTTTATATAAATATTTTCAAACGTGAATGAAGGGAAAGAACTATCTCTCTGAGATTCTATTTCTTGTGAATTTTTTGAATTATGCTTTACGGAAGAGAAATTACCCAAACACAATTAATTTGAGGAAAGTTTTAGTTTTTCAGCATTGCAACTACCATCATATCCTAAATGAGGACAAAATTGTGAAAAGAATAGTTCATTTCTAAAAGAAAGTAATTCTCTGAAATTAACAAGAAAGTTATAATGATTTTTTTTAAAATTGTCACTATAATTATTTTTCTTGTTGTTCTCCATGCTTAAAAGACTTACATTTTTTTTATTTATATAAATTTTCCTATTGACAAGGAAAATATAATCATATCAAACATTTTTGTGTGTATTCTTCAGATTTTAAGATATTGTGAAACATTATATATGTTCAACTACAAGTTTTTCTAAATTTTTGGATTCCAAAGAATCACTAAATAGCTTCAAAAACATAATGATTAATTCTCTGTATTCTATTACCAGATTTTAAGTATTCATTTTTTAAAAAAATACATACAGATGCTTGCATAATGATGAATTGATTTTTGTACAATGCCAAATTAAAACCGATATTTTTAATATCATCCCAAAATCTTGAGATCTAAAATCAGAATTACTTACGAATAAAATATACAATCGGAAATTAACAGTCAATAAGTTCCGAATCAGCACATTATTTTTCTCTTTCAAACCAATTACAACCAATAAATTACCCTAATAATATATTCATAAATTAATTATAATAAAGTGGTTTACATAATGCATATAATAAATGATAATATTGTATAATACTAAATGATAACTTAATACAATATATTAATACACACATAATTGATCATTATTTACGTTAACACTCGAGTAAACAAATCTAGAAACAATTTATCAGGATGGAGTTTCAGTACTACCTGCAACCCATCAAACTGGATTAACCCCAATTTGTCCATGAAAGATAACGCGGAGGAAAGACGGTATTTCCATAAGTGACTCAGAGCACAACTCTCAATGACAATTTGTCTCTTTTCCAACTTTTCGACAGGAAATGGCACGGAAACTTTTTTTTTAAATAAGCTTACATTGTATTTATTTATTTTTATTTATGTGCATCACTTCTACATAAGAAAAATAAAAATTCACTACCATAGTCAAAATGCACTTCTTTTCCTAGCATGTGTCTTTGAGTAAGTTAAGTCCTAATGTCAATTTGACTCTTCCCATTTTTATTCACTAATAAAAAGAAAAGTGCATCAACTTCCTTCCCGCCATTCTACACTTATCCTGATTAGAGGATGAGGCTCTTTTTACGACGATTTTAGTTTCCTTTATCTCTGCAAGTAAAGAGTGTTTTTTTTTTTTTCAGGTATAGAAGTTTAAGTTGGCATTACTTTCCAAGATGGCGACCGATTTAACAGCTGTCAAGTGATTTATTCTCAGTTTGGTTTGGCAATTCATCAAAACGATCATCAAGCAAGGCGTAGATTCGTCGAATGGGCCCAAAACGAGATTGCCGTTGTTCCCGATTTTCATAAGCTAATTTTGTTTAGCGATGAAGCGCACTTCTGGTTGAATGGCTACGTCAACAAACAAAACTGCCGCATTTGGAGTGAAGCTAATCCACAAGTGTCTGTCGAAACACCGTTGCATCCAGAAAAACTGACTGTTTGGTGCGCTTTATGGGCTGGTGGAATCCTTCTTCAAAAACGATGAAGGCCACAACGTTACAGTCAATGGTGATCGGTATAGAGCCATGATTACTAACTTTTTCATTCCTGAATTGAACAATCATGATGTCCAGGAGCTGTGGTTCCAACAAGACGGCGCAACATGTCACACAGCTGGTGCCACAATCGATTTATTGAAAGACACGTTTGGTGACCGCCTAATTTCACGTTTTGGACCCGTGAATTGGCCTCCAAGATCTTGTGATTTAACACCTCTAGACTATTTTCTGTGGGGCTATGTAAAGTCATTGGTCTATGCGGATAAGCCACAAACGCTTGACCATTTGGAAGTCAACATTCGCCGTGTTGTTGCCGATATACGGCCACAAATGTCGGAAAAAGTCATCGAAAATTGGACGTCCAGATTGGACTACATCCGAGCCAGCAGTGGCAGTCCTATGCCAGAAATCATATTTAAAATGTAATGCCACAAGATTATCTTTCGAATAAAAAAATTCATGTCAATCGAATAATACTTCGTTGTTTTATTGCAATTTAAAGTTCTATACCTCTCAAAAAACACCCTTTATAAAAATAGCAATCGAAAATTTCATACGTCAGGAGTGGCGAACCTTTACATGGATCTACGTGCCATTTTTTCTAAAGAAGTGTTTAATAAGGTATAGACGTGCTGTCACATAATTTTGGGTTGTGATTATTGAGAAAATAATAAAACTTAATACTAACAACACAAAACTCTATTTACTACGAAAAAAAATACCTTTTGTACTGTATAGTTATAAATGCTTTAGTTATATGTGTAATTCAAATTAAAGTAACATTAGCGGGACTTCTCTTGTTGCAGATTGTGGATAACAAATAACTTATATTAGGATTGTAAGATGCTACTTTTTGAAGACTATACGCTGCATTGGAGGCATCTGCCAAACAGTTTCTAAGCAATTCATTACTTTTGCTGTGGTTCACTTTTTTTAACGAGAGGGTTTGTGATTTGTTTCAAAATACCGTTTTACAGACGATGTTCTGCATACCACTATTCCAGAACATAAAACACACACCGCTTTGTCGCTTTTACTAATAATGCCACGTTCCTCAGCCGCCACCAAATTTGAAATTCTGTTACACTTACTATCTTAAACTTTTGGTTCTTTTACTAAATTAGCCATGCTAAATAACAGTTAAAAATCGCAAATATAACAAAAATAAACTTTAAAATACAGTTTTGTCAATGAAATTGATTATGCTATGCGTAGACAAACGAGTGTGCTCCTCACTTCATTTGTTCGTAATACTTCATAGTGAACTTTTAAATTTTGAAGTAAAATACACAAAACCATTTTGATCACTAGCGTGCCAAAAATATTGTGTCACGAGCCATCAATGGCACGCGTGCCACTGGTTCGTCATCCCTGTCATACGCTGAGGAAATTAATATTACACATTTAGTAATAATAATTATACTACGTCAGCATTATTTTTTTGCTTTCTTATGGCTCAAACGTAGCTGACAGTGTTTCGTTTATACACCAGTGCTTCACCTGCGACTCTTTTATCGAATTTGGTATAAAAACATGTAAAGTTCATTAAATGCAATCCATAATAAAATTAGGTTTTATTTGAAAGTTTGTTTTCTACTTTTGAATTCACAAAATCATTAATTATCTTCAAAACCACAACTTTTAATAATACTTCATTTTTAATATTCATCAAGTCTAATTATTCAAACGTCATACAGTACAACGTCGTTTATCCGAACGTTTATTATCCGGAGTGTCAAATTTCCAGACCATTTTTTTAGAAAACAAGTTTTGCGGAGTTTACTTTTGGCAGAAAATGACGAAGAAAGGGTTACTGCTTTTGCTGAAAAGCTCAATATGAAGGACGCCTGTTACGTGTTAGCCAAAGCGTGGGACTCGTTCGAAAGACTGAGCCTGAAAAAATGCATGGAATAAGCTGTGGCCAGATTTAGAAGGCGAAAAAGACTTCAATAATGACCAGAGGGAGGAGATTACCGACTTTGTCCAATCGACCCCAGGATTTCAAGAATGCGATGAAGATGTAGAAACCTGGATGGCAGGTGATGCAGAAGACTGCTCTAAATGATAACGAGATTGTAACTTCCGTGCAAAAAGAATCCTACCCAGTCGACGATGAAACGGATGAAGACGAGGACAATAACAACAGCGAAAGTAGCAAGGGTCCATCAAATGCTGACGCGTTTTCTGCGTTAGAGACAGCTATGCAGTGGTACGAACAACAATCAGTGCCGGCCTACTTAACTACTGCTGCTCAAGAGAATCAGAGACCTTGCAGCGAAAAAAAACGAAGGTGTACAATGGTGCAGTGAAAAATAAGTGATTATTTTCCACAATAGAGGTAAAATTGCGACATTTTGCTTTTTCTTCAAGCACTTTTCCCGCATGTGAGGATTTTCAATATTCATATAGTGTCCGGTTTCATATACTGCATGGATCACATTCGGTTTTCGGCTATCCGAACAATTGCGTATCCGAAGGGTGCCCGATTTAATTGATTCGGATAAACGACTTTCTACTGTATTGAATCAAACCGTTGTGGCTTGATTGATTGATTTAATATTAACGTCGCACTGTTCAGCTACACGAGGGCTTTTGGCGACGGACCACGTAATTTTGAACCATGGTCAAGTGACGTGGACAACACCTGAGCTGGCACCCCCTCTCCTAACTACCACACCACACCAACGGGAGGACGTTTCAGCTCTCGACAGATTTAACGTGCATCGCTGCCCTACACGGCGGGTCTTTAGTGGTACTGGGCTCGAACCCGTGACAAAGCAAGCCACGGTCCGATACCTATACCACTCGGCTACCGCGGCCTTGTATTTTTTGTGATAAGAAACATCCGAGTGAAAAATGCTTTGCTGCGAAGAAAATGACCTTAAGTGATAAACAAAGAATTGTTAAAAAGAGATGCATGTTTTACCTGTTTGAAAAAGGCTGGACATTTAAGTAAATTTTGTGATTTAAAAAATAATATAAATTGTACTCAATGCAATAATTCTCATTTTGAAATAATGTGCTCTTAGAAAAGGAAAATGTTAGATCCGAGAATTCCCTCTCTAATTGTAGCAGAAGTGGCGACGCGGTGTTTTTACAAACTCTGTGTGTTGTGGTCAAGTTACAGGGGGTGAAAAAAAGGGTCCGAGCTCTTATTGACTCTGCTAGTCAGAGCAGTTACATAAGCGAAAGACTCGTAAATCAGTCGGTAGTTCAACCCCTTAGAACGGAAACCGTGTGCCACGCGCTTTTCGGGGGAAACCAAACTGGCCCTAAACCACACCGGGTGTTTTCTGTTGAGGTTAGCGAACTGCGGGGAATGTACACGTGCTACTTTGAGGTGCTTTCCGAAAGAAAGATTTGTGGTTTAGTCCCTAAGATAAACGATCAAAATATTCTGAAGGAGCTAAGAGGGAAGAATATACATTTAACTCATTCTTCTTGTGAAGGAGCGGAAATAGATCTTTTAATAGGGGCCGATGTTATGGGAAGACTGTTGACAGGAAATGTAGTCACCTTTTGCATTCTGGCTTAACAGCTGTTGAAAGTAAATTGGGCTGGACGGTATTTGGAAAACAGAAATTTTGTGGAAAAGATAAATTTACAACATTGTAAATGCACATGGGAAATATCCCCTTGCAAAATCTGTAGGAGCTAGAAGTTTTAGGAATAACTGACCCCACAGAAACTGTTAAAGAAAGAGAAGGCTTATCTGATTTTAGGGGGAAAATGAGAATTCTCCCCGAAGGGGGATATGAAGTAGAGCTTCCATGGAAAAGTAATTTAATGAATTTATGTGATAATAAGGAATTAGCTTAGAATAGGCATGATAAAATGATTAACAAATTAAAATGTGGTAATTTTTTTTTGATGATTATCAAAACGTCTTCAGGGAATGGGAATCTATGAAAATAATTGAACGCGTGCCTGAAATAGAATTAAATAATAAATGTCATTATCTACCCCATAGGCCAGTAATAAAATTAAACAGCCAGACAACAAAAGTTCGACCCGTTTTTGATGCTTCAGAGAGGGAAACTCTCTTTGAATGAATGTCTGCATAAGGGGATCAATTTGCTAGAAATGATTCCTGATATTCTTGATCGTTTCAGAATGTTTCCAATCGGAATTAGTGCCGATATAGAAAAGACATTTTTAATGCTATCCGTTGCTCCTAAAGACAGGGATTTCCTTAGATTTTTTTTCCCGGGTTCGGAGGGACAAGAAATTTATAGGCACTGCCGAGTTGTGTTTGGGGTTTGTTCTAATCCATATCTATTGAACATATCCTTAATACATCTTTTGGAAAATTATCCCACTGAATTTAAAGAAATTGCTCAGAAAATGAAACGATTCTTTTATGTAGACAATCTTGTATGTGTAGTTTATATAACATTAGTGAATTGGAACACTTCATTGCACAAGCAAAATGTAGTATGAATAAAGGGTTTTTTAATTTGCGTGATTTTGAAAGAAATGTTGATTGTAAAAATGTTGACAAGCATTCAGGAGATACTTTAGTTTTGGGAATATAATATGGAATTTAGATAATGATGTTCTGAAATGTTGTGCGGATTTAGAACCGTTAACCTGTGAAGTGAGAATAACTATATAAAAGATTAATTTTATCAGTTGTGCAAAAGATTTTTGATCCCATTGGCTTGTTAACACCGACAACATTGCTTCCTAAACTACTGTTGCAGAATTTATGGAAATTGAAAATTTCTTGGGACCATGAATTACCTCCCAATTGTAAAAAAGAATTTTTAGCATGGTTTAAAGATACTTTTGTTTTGAAAAATGTTAATATTCCTCGTCCTCTTAAAGTGAATATTTCTTCTGAATTACATGTTTTTGTGGATGCGGCCGGGGGAGCATATGCTGCATGCGTCTTTGTTCGATGAATAATTGATTCTGAGGTAAATATAGTACTCGCTAGAGCAAAGTCTAGGGTAGCGCCTCTTAAACCTCTTAGTATACCGCGTCTAGAGTTGATGGCTTGTAATGTTGGAGTTAGGCTAGTAAATTCTCCTATGAAAGCACTTAATTTTCCAAATTTAAAAATAACATTTTGGTCTGACTTCACTACTGCTCTTTGGTGGATAAAAGAACAAGGAAACTGGTCTGTTTTTGTGTCTAACAGAGTTAAGGAAATTCGACTTCTAACGAAAACCCACTCATGGAAACATGTCCCAGAGAATATGAACCCAGCGGATTTATTATCACGCGGATGTTCCCCTTACAAATTGCTTAAATCTAAATGGTGGGAAGGACCTGCTTGGTTGAAAGAAAATCCCGAAAACTGGCCAACAGGTGACATCAACCTAGTGAAATAGAGGTCGAAAAAAGAAAGATTAAAATTGTTAATATTGATCTAGCAAATGACGCACCCCTTCTCTGGCATCTGCATAATATATCAAACTATAGTAAAATGATTAAAGTGTTCGGTTGGATTTTGAGATTTATCAATAACTGTAGAAACCTTGTGATAAGTGTACTGAACCTGAGCTTTCATTTTATGAGATTGAAAGTTCTGGAAGGTGCTTGATTTGTTTAAATCAAAAATGTTATTTATCTGAAATAAAATTATTAAATTTTGGTACATTTATAGATAATCATAATATTTTAAGAGTAAAAACTAAAATAACTCAAAGAGATGACGAGGAATCATTTCTGTATCCTATCTTATTACCAGGAAAATATCATTTTACTAGATTGTTAATAGATTTTGTTCACAAAAAAAATCGTCATGCTGGAATACAAATGATGCAAATATTAATAAGAGAACAGTTTTGGATTATTCGTGCGAGAAAAATTATTAAAAATGTTTTGTATAACTGTATCAGATGTCGACGTTTTAAAGTTAAAGCTATGTCAAGCGAACCAGCCCCCTTGCCTCTCGACAGAGTGGTGGATTGCGTTGTATTCGAGATAGTGGGAATTGATTTGGCTGGGCTCCCGTTTCTAAAATCCAGGGAAAAGGTATGGATAGCATTGTTTACTTGTGCAAATTTTCGTGCTATCCATCTAGAATTGGTTAATTCATTAACTGCTGGCAGTTTTCTGTTATCCCTTCGACGTTTTATAGCTAGACGTGGAAGGCCTCACACTATTTATAGTGATAACGGAACGAATTTCAGATGCGCTTCTAATGATCTTTCAAAATTAGATTGGGATAAAATTACGAGAGAAACCATAACAAATAAAATACTTTGAAAATTTATCCCACCCTCTGCGGCTTGGTGGGGAGGCTGGTAGGAAAGGCTGGTCCGCATTGTGAAAGAATTGTTTTACGACGTATATTAGGTAAATGTACGTTAACTTATGAAGAATTGAATACAATATTATGTGACTGTGTGAATAGATAATTAACTGTAGACCTTTAACGTATGTATCAGAAGATCCTGGAGAATTGATTCCTCTCACACCCCTGCAATGTTTCTTGGAGAGAGTCATTCTTACAGTGTTTCAGATATTGAAGTAGATAGTCAAAAATTATAAAAAAGAATCAAATGTCGAAGAAAAATTTTTAATGATTTGAGACAACGGTTTAGAAAAGAGTATTTAAGTGAACTAATTCAAAAATCTAATGAAAAAATCATTGCGTGATCCTAAAGTGGGAGAAATAGTTTTGATCGGAGATGACAATAAAAAACGTTTGTTTTGGCCAATGGCAAGAATTATTGAGCTGATCCCCGGGCGAGACGGTAAAATTCGCACTGTCAAACTCAAAACACAGCATGGGACAGTTCTGCGACCAGTGCAACATGTATATCCTTTAGAGATACGCGCAAATGAAAATTGTGTAACGGAGGAAGTTGCAGGTGAGGGGGAATCAAATTCAAAAAAGGTGTAAATGTCACAATAGCACCTAATGATGTAATAAAGAAGTATACTTCATCTGGTAGGAGTGTAAAAACACCTAACAGACTAGATTTATTTATCATTGTTATAGGTTTGATACTCTCCCCAAATATCAAACGGGGGGAGGATGTTGTGAAAATAGCCCTGCTTTGAATGGCTCTGGGGTGGAGTGACGTCACGCCCCACCCCTATGGTGTAATGCCCTTTTTCGGGCACTCCGAACTTAGCGGGCAGAGAGTGAGATCATTGCTCTACTGCCTTGCAGTGTAAATAAAGCATTTTTAACGGACCTCTTTTAAGAAACCAACAGCACCCAGCATCGGGTAGATGCAGTCCACACACTTTTGATTTCGAACTTGAATATATATTATACTCAACCGTAACACAAATTATTTCTCAATTCATTTTTGACCAAAACGGATGCTTATACCACTCACGTTAGTTTCTCATCATTGACAAGAGCATTCTCAATATTTGGGAACACGGTGAATAGTCTTTCATTATGTATGTATGTATGTAAAGAGTGTATTGATCCCAATTCCAGTCCCTTCATCCAACATCTGTTCATCTTCATCTGCATTTGAAGAATTATTTTTCTTATGTATCTTTCTTTTTTCCATTTCTTTTACTTTTCTTCAGCTTTTTGCCATCAGTGATCAGGTATGACTTTATAAATACGTTCATATTACAAAGTCAATCCCCATGAATATCTTTACCGTAAAATTTTGATACTTTCTCGTTAGCTATTTTGTTTGGCCTCGACCAAAATACAAATACTTTTTTATTTAAAAAACCCAATCAGTTCACACCTTTTTAACTGCGCGTTTGTAAGTTGCAATTTAGAGAGCCGATTACTGATATAAAGCCTTTTACATTTAAATTCTGCCAATGGCTGTCTTTAAACGTTACGTCGATGTCACTTTTCTTCAAGGAAAGTGTCCTAATACTGCGTTTATCTTACACGATTGTGAATACTTTGATACTCTTTTAAAAAAATATTCAATAGGCTTTCGTCGCATAATCTCTTCCTTATATATAGGGTGGCCATAATTAAACTGCAAGTGTTCAAGGGGTGCTGGAGAGAAAACCAATGGGAATATTCCTGTGCACACAAATTGGTATCAACACGTTCCATAACATGCGCAAATCAAATATACTACAGAAAAAAATCGCCATTTTCACCCGATAGATGGCACTGTACCGTATTTCAACGCTCACCGGTGGCATATACAAATTCCAAAACCGATAGACAGAGCATAATGACATTCTAAAAGGCATATAAACAATATACAAAACCACTTATAGTTTATCAAAATTCCATACAATTCGCTTCATTAATTAAATTTTTACAGTATCATGTAATCAAAAATTAACGTAAATTAAGATCACAAATTAAACAATCCATAAAGACGCTTTGGAAAACAACTAAACCATTATTTATTCAATGAAATTATCGCATGATGTGCTCAATATGCGAACCACCAGGTGCAACCACATGCTGAAAAGCATGGTCCACCGTCGCATTTAAAATCCCTGTTGTAACACGTGTCTCGTTATGCTATATTTCAATTCAGCAACAGAAGCATGTTGTTATCTATAAACCATATCTTTCAGATGTCCTCACAGATAAAAATGGCAAGGATTAAGGTCCGGTGAACGTGGGGGCCAGGCGTTTCAGAAACATCTGCTTATGACTCGGTCCGCACCAAAAATGTAGCAGTTTTTTAACAGGTTTAGCGATGCCAGTGGATGTTCCGCCCTGTATAAATTCCGTGGTTGCTAAACTATGTCGCCCTTGTAATGCTGGAATCAATTGTTCTCTCAACAACGCTACACAATGTGGTCTTGTTTTTATACTGTTCGCTCTGCTTAAAATTTGCATATATGCCGTCGATAAGCATTGAAACACAGCACAACGCCATCTATCGGGTGATATTTTTTTTTTTTTTTTTTTTTTTTTTTTTTTTTGCATATTTGACTTGCGCATATTCCAAAACATGCAGATACCAAATTTCAGTGGAATATTCCAGGTAGTTTTCCTTCCAGCACCTCTCGAACACTTGCAGTTTAATTATGGTCACCCTGTATGTATATAATCTTGTTCAAATTTTCAATCGTTAATAAAATACTTTCAATTCATTCATTCAAGCACAAATACATTTTTTAAACTTGTACTAGATGACACTTGATGTTAATAGTTTTTTCAAATATTAATTCATTAATTAAATCAAAAAATGAATAAATTGTAACAAACGAAAATAATAGTCCATCAGGATATATAGAAAGGAAAATCGTTCGCTGCATCCCTGTAGAGCATCGGATAGCTCGTTGGACTTCTAATCCAAAGGCCTAATTTCTGAGAATGTGATTTCTTTTTTACTATATTATTTTATTGGAATAATTAAATTTAATGAATGAATAAATAGTAACAAGCAAAAATAATAGTCCAACACCACAAAAAGAAAGGAAAATTGTAAGGAAAAAATAGCTTTCTATTTTGCCACTTAATATTGTGATTCTGTCATATGTATATACATAATTATATTGTAACTATATAATAAAAAGTAACTAAAATATAAAAAATTTTCTTTGTTGACTAAAGTAGGAATTGACCTTAATTTTTTTTTATATTAATTGTGTATGTTTGTTTCAAATGGGCTGCATTTTGGCAGTTTAGAAGTGTGAGAACCATTTCATTGGTGGCACCATCTCGTGGCGGCTACCACAACCAAATTTTTATAACTTGGAACTTATTCAATTCTAGCTCTCGTCGGATGCTAGACATTGCAGTAATTTAATTTTTCCGACTACCTGAGCTTTTTATAGACTTTTCAGTAATTTTTTTTTCCTATCATATAATTCAAATTTAAATTCCGTATATCCAAATGATAGGATTATGAGAAAAAAATTTAGAGATTTTGGGGGGAAAAAATCAAAGTACAGTCGGACTTTAAATTCGTTATATAGAGGTTCATTCTTCAACTTTCTTTAGAAACCACAGAAACAGATGTTAAACTTATAAGCACTATAGATTAAAAAAAAGTAATTATTCACACCTTCTTGTAAATTAATACATATACAGTCGAACCTCTATATAACGAAACTCTATATTGCGAATATCTATATATCGAACTTTTCCTGGAACCCCGAACCTTTCACGATTTTCTTCGTAAAATAACCTCTCTATAGCGAAGTGCATTTTCCATATAACGAACTTTTTCTTTTGTGATTCAATTTTTGTTCTCCCTTTTTTTTAAAAGTATTTCTGAAAAAATTCAAGTTATTCTCTTTACATTTTATGGTGGTCATAAATCTTGAACTGGCCTTATTAGATTCTAACTCGCCAAAAGTAATAGAGTTCTGGACGTTTCATCCAAGAAGAGCAACCTTTAAACCATTTTGCCCAGTTCACTAGAAACATCTTCGATATCCTCTTTCACCTTCAGTGTAATTGTCCTGTGCTTTAATTACAAAATAATGTATGTTTACTATTACTTCTTTGCTTTTCATTATAAGACGTCCATAAAATTCATTAATTTTAGCATAAAATTTTCTTAATATTGAAAATACAGCAAATTCTTCAACATTTTTTATCTTGTTTTCCTTGCAGTTTTTCTTTTTTTTATGGGTAAGATATATAAAAAAAACAGATATTAATTTTAAAAAAGGGCGTGAATAATTACTTTAATATATAGTGTTTATGAATTTAAAATTTGTTTTATGTGGTTTATAAAACATATCAAAAGCTGAACCTCTATATAATAAATTTTCCATATAATGAACTTTTTTCTGGGATTTAGCGACTTGGTTATATAGAGGTTCGACTGTATTTGCTTTATATATCTTACCTATCAAAAAAAAAAAGAAAGAAAGAAAATCTGCAAGGGAAGTTTCTTGACGCCTTTATCCACTTCCTGAAGAATTAATTTGGTTCCTTTGATGGTCAAGCACTTATGTTTGGACGTTTTCAAGCCACAAGAAACGAAGTTACCACTACGACTGTGATCAATACTACAATGGAAGACTGTTCAAGGACACACGAGACAACTCCACAGGTGAAAGGGGATATCGAAGATGTTTACATTCAACTTCAAAAGGTTGCACATCTTGGATGAAACGACCAGAATTCTATTGCTCTCGGCGAAATAGGCACCTAATAAAACCAGTTCAAGATTTATGACAACCATATAATGAGTTAAAAGAGAAAATAACTTGAATGTCCAGAAATACTTTCAAAATAGAGAGAGAAAATATTGTATCAAAAGAGAAAAAGTTTGTTGTATAGAAAATGGACCTCGCTATTGGGAGGTTATTTTACGATGAAAATCGTGAAATGTTCTTGGTGTCAAGAAAAAGTTTGCAATATGAAGGTTCGACTGCATATTGTTATATTACAGTTACATTCTACTGCTCGAGCACCAATTAGCATATTTCTTGGAAGTCGGCATTCCCGAATATTTATGTGACATATTCAAGGTGTTATTGTATGTGAATAACCTCCACAATCATTGAGTGAAATGTTATTACTTTCTAAAATTGAAACCACAACATATGTCGAATACTCTGCAGTATGTCTATTAATAAACTGCAAAAATCTCTTAATGGATGCACCATTTCGAACATATGATACAAGTAATGTTATGGGGCTGGCATGACCTACATCTGGTGTAGAATTAAGAGAAACAGAGTAATATTTAGCTTTCTGTATTTCAATGATGTTAGTTATCAAGACTTTTGACTTCTTTGAGTTCCTCAGAAATTTTAGTAGATATATATATATAACGATTACCTTATCCAGAATTGCCGTACTTTTTGATACGCTAATCTAAAAATGAATCAAACTTTCTTAGACGTTCCAATGTGTCTAATAAGACAAGGATGACAACATGATAATAATGCCGTCTTGCAACTGTTTTCAGAAATTGAAAAGTCAAGAAACTTTTTTTTTATTTTAAAATACTAAATATGATTTCCGTTTGCAAGATATGATGACTCATTTACTAGACTACCACAGCTTTTCACATGTTTGTAATCAAGCAAGGTTTAATTTAGATTAGTTAGGAGCAACTTTATAGATGACACTTTTGAAATTTGAGCCCATCTGGTATAGTGGTTAGTGATGCTGACTGCTGTGCTGTAGGTTCAGGGTTTGAATCCTGGAGAAAGCATGGATGTTTGTAAATGTATGGTGCCTGTGCAGCATGGAGGAGCTTTAAATGTTCATTGAGCTGTAAGTCATCTCGAGAGGTTGGTGGAAGGGGAAGATAGGTGGGAGGCCCTGACCACTTCACAGGGTGATCTCCCTCAAAATTGGTGTAGAAACGAGCCAAATCATACAACCACTTTGTGGTGCTCAAAGCTCCGGCTAATGACATATGTAAGACTAGCCCCTGCCACAATTAATTTCGTGGGTCTCAATCTGACACCATCAATCCGGTGACAGGAAAAAACAACTTTCCAAGTTAAATATAATCAAAACTACTTGTTCTGAAAATAAAGTAAAATTAAAAATTAAGCTTGTAAAAGGTTTGATTTTTTTAAAATTCCTCTGTTAAGTATTTTTGAAAGGGGAAGAAGTCAAAATAAATAACAGTTCACTAAAACTCACTCAATCACAATATAATAATAAATAATAATGCATCACTCAAAAATAAACAACAGTTTATACAATATCACTGATGACTTTATTATGAAATACATGTATCAAAATAAGCAAACAGTACATTTTCTTTTTTTAAAGGAGAATGAAGCTTCATACAAAATTTTCCTAGCGAGATACATCTCTCCTTCCGAACTTAATATCACAGTTCCGTTTGTAATTCATGGAATAACAATCTTAGCTCGAAATTTAGCTCTGGTTTAATTCTAGATCATACACACATACCTTACATGCATAATTTGGAAATACATTATATATTCACATTTTAATAATTTTTTTTAAAGAATTAAGCAGTTGGCAATTATAACATTTTAAAATACAAAGCAATTCACAGATTTTTTTGCAAAACCTAGAAAGAGATCAGCCAATTCAAACATGAAATAATTAAAATTTAGAAAGAATGCACTTTAATCATAAAAGTCTTAAAGTCAAGTTTCTTAATTTGCATACTGAAACATTAAAACTTTATGTGTTGTAAGTCTAAAATTCAGAATACATTAATTTTGTTTCTATACGAAAAGAAGTTTTTACCCATCGTGTATCTTTCTTTCTCTTTACATATTATTCTTATCCACTTCACAAAACTAGATCATATAAATTAATAACTACAAATATCTATCCTGAATTTTTTTAAAAAAAAAAGCATTTTACAGAAATAATTCAAAACATAAGTTCAGCAATTATAAACAATATAAATAAATTGAGAATCACTAATTGCATCATTTCAGCAATGATTCATGTCTATCTGTTAAAAAATTCAAATACAAGCCATCAGTAAATATGTAAGAATTTTTATTATGAATAGGACTTTAAAAATATAATACAGTCGTATATTCAAACCCAAGATACGATTAGATTTACAATCATGAATATGTATGGGGTAAAGGGGCTCATATGATTCCATGTGAATGACAGCAAATTTTTAGGATATATCCATGAATGAATGCATTATTAAAGAATGAAGTAAAAGCACAAGAGGGAGAAAAAATGAAAAATACCCAAAAATTCATGAAATACTTGAACCCTTGTTGTATATTAATTAGTAGGTCCCACAAGTTTGTGACAACATTATTCATTCAGCAGACATGTATCAATTCTCACTCACAGCATTGTACTACTTCTTTTTAAGAGAGACTTCGCCTGCAATAAGTTTAAAATAGTATAAATAAATATCTAATCCTTATTCTAAAACTTTTTAATGAAATACAGAGCTGACAGGTTCAATATTTCATTCACTTCAAGCTCGTATCACATTGTGTGACTGCCTTTTACTTCAGTTCAAAATTTAATAGCTTATAATTATATGTGTGACAAAAGTATCTTTCAAATAAATTATCCGAGAAAGTTTTTGATTGTTTAAATAAAAGAAATTTTAATGTAGCAATTCATTATTGGTAATTTATGAAAGAAATAAATTCATAGCACTACAATGACAATACTAAATATGAGGGCATTTAAATAAATTAGTTAAAATACTGAGACCTGTCACACATTTACTTATTTTTTTAAAAACTAATTGCATTACGAGAATCATTTTTCAAGGCACAACATAATCAGTATTTTTTACTAATTCAAAATAGATTGAAAAAACATCTAATCAATAATAAATTCATAGGGAAAATTATAGTATGTGGACATTTTAAGAAGCAAAATGGACACAGTACATACTTTTTACAATTATAAGGGTGAGAGGACACTTTTTTAAATGCTTTCTACCATACTTATTAACAAAAATGAGCTTTTTCAAACTAGAAATAGATTCCACATTCAAAATACAGACAGAAACACTTCATTTCATAAAAATTTTTACTGCACAGAGCAAAAGTCACACAAAACCTATTCACTACAGGATTTTTAATTTTTTTATCTAAAAACCAATAAAATGTCCATGAATTTGTAAATATATTACAGGAACAGCTTTCAATTTAATACGTAGTTCAATACATAGAACGCCTTCTAGTAGCACGGCGACCACGTTGAACAGCACCAGTCCACACGTTATCAGATCCTCGACCCCTGGAATATCCAACACCTGTATTTGCATATCTAGCTCGTCTTGTACGAGTCCTGCCTCTTGCAGGAGTGGGGAGAAGTCCTGAAGGAGGAGCGGATTCAAGTTCAGTGGAACCAACTGGTTCAGATTCAGGAGCAGAGGTAGAACCAATCTCATCTTTCCAAACAATAGGTTTCCTTTGTGAAGATGAGCTTGCAGCATTGTCTGGATAGAAATTTATTTAAATAAATTGCTGAAATATTTCTTTTTAATAACAATTTCTTACTATAGATCTTCATAAGATTTTATATATTTTTCAATAGTAATGCAAAAAAATTCAATGCTGAATGAAACATGATATCTAATAAACCTTTTTTACTTTTAACCAACAAAATATATTTTTTAGAAAATGGTTGTCAATACTGTTTATCGGATTTTAACAGGTACATGGAATTATATCAATAGAATGAAAAAGTCATGCATATTGCATTGTTAATAATATCACAATGTTGTAAATATTAAAACACACAAAAATGAGCATTGTATTGAAAAAGAACAAGCACTTTTTAAAGCTTATTCACTGAAAATTGATAGACAATATTACATAAATTAGATCAAATTAAAAAAAATTGTTTTCATAATGAATTACTGCTTGTTTAATATATTTAACTTTCTCTCTGCAATGCATTTTTTATTAATAAAGCATACATGAATAGAAAGTAAAAGGAGATTTTTTAACAAATAATTCTTATTTAATCATACATGAATATTTGGCCAATCTTAAAAATAATTGACAATTTTTTTAACTGAAGTATATTTTTCAAACATATCTATCAATCCCTTAAGGGCTGCAGGAAAATAGAAATTCACCTAACTCGAATGGTACAGTAACTGTCCCTGGCATATATATACACCTTTCCAAAAGATTTAGAATGATTTACTTATTTCAAAGAAGAATTTACTTATATGTGCATTTTCTGTTCCCCTAATACACTGCATAAATAGGCACCTGTGTGAAAAACGATGGCACAGGGGAGCAAACCCTGCGATCTTTCCTCGGTAGTAAAAGGGTTAAAGAAAACTTGAAATTTGAGAGTAAAAAAATTATTTATAATATAATTTGAAGGTTTTTTCAACAAAAAAAAAGTAACTGACAAAAACACATATTTGCAAATTTAACTTTATTTACAAACAATTATAATAAAACAAATTTTATAAAATCTGTTTCATAAGCACAGAAAATTTTATTTTGAATTAAACATGAATATTTATATATCTTGAATCTATCACATATAAGTTCAAAATAATTCAGATTTTTCTTCTAACAAGAACATAATACGTAATGAAACAAA
Organism: Trichonephila clavipes; assembly: GCA_019973935.1. Taxonomy (NCBI): domain Eukaryota; kingdom Metazoa; phylum Arthropoda; class Arachnida; order Araneae; family Nephilidae; genus Trichonephila; species Trichonephila clavipes. The sequence goes on along the minus strand of BMAU01002594.1, from coordinate 139,066 downwards.
AAGAAAACTGTATTAGTATATTTATAAGTTTATTCAAAACAAATAAGAACTCCAAAAGATAAACCATAAAAATGTATTGTGAACATAAACTCCATTCATTTTTTTTTTTTTAAAAAGGCACATTTCAGTTTAACAATTCTTTTCACAAAAACTCTTGGCAATCAGTTCGTAAAAGCTTTTGAACTCAAAGAAGTCTAGATGTAACAATATGCACTGTTCAACACACAACATATGTTATTCTAGTTGCTCAAATGTATGTCAAAGGACATCAACAATGGAGCAGTTCTGAGAAATAACACAGCATCCAAGCTCTAATAAGTTAAAAAAAAAAACTTTTATACACAATATTTTTAAAAAAATAAAAATAAAATAGTTTTACAAAATTTTGTGCAGAAAACTGCAGGAGCATTTCTGTACTTACAAAGTTGCAGGAGAACTTTAGTTTACAAATGATTTTTACTCTTTCAAATAAAATTATAATCGATTAACACAATAATATCCAACCCTTTTGAGAATTGTATATTATCAAAATGAAACATCTTATTATAAAAAATTATAAGCCATCTAAATCCTTTTTTAGAAGTTGAATTATTTGACAATTTATTTATGAACTACATAATTTACAAAGCTTGCCAATTTTTATTACAATTATAAATACAGTTTACAATTTCAGTAATTTTTTTCTTAAATTAATTTTCTATTTAAATAAAATAATGCAAATTTTACTTTTCTTTTAAAATATTTGTTTGAAATTCCTTTTTTTTTTTTTGCATATGTAATTTTGAAAAGTATATCTTCATTATTTTTACAAATCTCCTTATAATTACATTTGTTTAGATAATTTACTAAAATTATTTCCCATATCAAAGTCTGCTTTAAGATAATGAGCTTTTAAAGCACAATACATGCATCATTCCATAATCATTTTACTCAAAAAGAATGTATTACTACTAAACAGGTATTGCAACAATTAAAAAACATTACATATATGCTAGGATTCTCTCAGATCTAAACACAGGAGAAATGCAAATAACAATTTATTTTGTCAAAGAGTGCAATTTTGTAAACAATAAATGATTTTGTTAACAAAGAAAGATGGATTTAGTTTAAGCATAGTGATTTTCAACTTTGTATAAATAATGTTTGTTTATAAAATATGAAACAAATTAGTATTATTTTGTAATGGATGCAAGTAAATGAAGAATGAGTCATACAGGATACCCTGAAAAATCTATTCATAGTGAACACTGTACATATTATAAGCAATGTTACATGAATCTTATATACATATTATAATAAACATGCAAAATGAAATAAAAAATCAATCAAAAATATTGTTTAGTGATAAAAAAAAAACTTTGCCAGAAGAAAATGTTATAATATATAAAATTTGAGCATACCTTTAATTGTCTGTTCAGATTCTTGAACATTTTTAGCTTCATCAATCTTTGCTTCAGGTTTTACTGCTTCTGGCTCACGATTTTCTGAAAAAGCAAATGGATTTAAAGATTTTTCAAACATTTCAACTCTAAAATCAATATCAGTATTATTGTGACTTATAATATTATTATGCTTAAACAAGTTTAAAATATTCCATTCTTGTATTTTCACTTCAAATACGTTTTCAAATGCTTGAAAATTCCAATAGTTATATGAATTCAATAATTACCTTCAGGAACCGTTAGTTTGTTTTCAGATTCTAAACTTTTATTTGTATCCTTAGATCCCGGTGTAGATTCACTATTTTCTGTGGTAGTAGTTTCTCCAGTAAATGTTTCACTGTAACAAGCACAATTTTATAGAAATTTCTTCAACAGAAGTTTGAAAAAGTTTATTAAACATAAATTTAAAGTTATTAAGAGAATTTTATAATTAAAAGAGTTATAAAACTAAAATTTTATTTGTTATAGAAATATTAACACCATATTAAAAATGTATAATATTTTATATAGATGTATTGCTTAAATATTGACAATATTATTTTAATGTAAAAATGAAACCCAATTAATAAAATATTGGGTTCACTCTAGAAACTCTTTTTAATGGTTAAGAGTGAAAATTCAGATAATACAATTTTAAAAACACAAAGTTAACATAAATAACATCTGCAATATTCATTTTAAGAACTCTTTGCCACTCAAACACTAAAGATGTTTTCCAAGCTTCAATTATTCAACTCAGAGGCAAAAAAATCCTTTTTACATGTAGTATTATAAATAAGCAAAAGATCAATGCATTAAAAAAATAATGTAATACTAAGAAATGAAAAAAGTCATGCTTAGTTTCTCTCTATATATAAAATACTCATATTTATAAAGTTACTTACGTATTTGAAACTGTAGTATCTAGAGATTCTTCTGCTAAATCAACTTTAATAGATGGAATAGCTAACTGACTTATTGTTACAGTAGTTTCCGTAGCTAAAGCAGGCATGACATCAGGAACAGTTGCTTCGGCTATTAAAGGAAAAAACTTATTTATAACCAATATTAGATACATTCCCAATGAATTGATGAAGAACTTTGACTATTTATGACTCATAGTTATTACTCTATTCTACTTATAAATAATAACTTTTCAAAAAATTTTTTGGAAGAATACAAATTTCTAAATTTGAAATTCATTTTAAATAAATATTAAATACGCATTCTGTGTATACATTTCTGACAATTTTCTGCAAAATCCAGTCATTTAAAAAGTAAAATTTCACAGAATGGGATTTTTTACAATTTTTCTGTTGTTACGTAAATATTTTTTAAAGAAATCCAATGTTTCCTTTATGGGAAAATTTCATATGAAAATTCAATTATAACCAAACAATACATAACATGGGGTAAGAACTTATACTAATAAAATTAAATAAAAAGTGTTGATTCAAGAGCTATTTAACATGTGTATAATATGCACATGCAGACTTGCATTGAAGGTTTATTAACATTGCACTTGGATGGCTATTGGCAATGAACCAGTAATTTAGAACAATAGTCATATGATAAGGACAACACTTACGCTGGTACCCAACTCTCCAAACTGCCAGACAATACCAACATGAGAACTCTGAGTCTCAATAAGATTTAACGTACACTAGTCCCTACAAACAGTGGTACTAAGAATGAACCCATGATTTAGCAGAAATAACAGACATGACTTCATACCCATGATTACTCAGCTACTGCAGTCACTATGAATAGGTTGTATATATCAGTGCTCCGCAACCTTTTTATTGCTGTGGACTGGTCAACGTTTGATAATTTTACCGCAGCCCGCTGAGGGTGGGACACATTGATTGTTTATATTTTAGATTGTTTTGATTTAACTATCTTAATTTAGTTACATTTAAACATGCCTTCAGAATAAAATATAGTTACACCAAAAATGAATAAAAGTGACTTAATGTGGAATATAAAGTGATTTCCGTGGAAAGTTGCACAAATCTGAGAGACATGCACCACTTTAAATAAAATAGCAATAGTTTAATGTTCTTTAGGCGGCCAGGCATCATTTGATCTATGGACCGGGGGTTGCAGATCACTGGTATATATGATTGAAAACACGCCAAAAAAGTATTTTAATCTACCAAAAAATGAACACAAAGAACACAAAACTAAATAGCCATATTCAAATTTTTCCCATCATTTATGTATATTTTTAAAAAGAGACATGACATTTGGTACTTAGGAGGGAAAAAAAGCAGAAAAACACCTATAAAACTAAATTTTTAAGTTCATTTTTCAGTTCTCGAATGAATGATTTTTGTATTAAATTTTTCCTAAATGTTTATCACCAAAAAAAATCTAAAACGACTTTTATTTTTCAGATAAAACTATGAGTAGAACTCAAATTAGTTAATGATAAATAAATTTTTAATTCAAAAAGCCAACCATTCAGTACAGTGGTTAGTGACACTGACTGCTGTGTTGTAGGGCCTGGGTTCAAATACTGGTGAAGGCATGAATGTTTTCAAATGTATAGTGCCTCTGTGGCATGAGGGTACTCTAAATAGCTGTTTAGCCACGAGTCATCTCATGAGGTTGGTGGAAGCAGAAGAGAGGTGGGAGGCAACTGACCACCCACAAGGTGTTCTTCCTCATAATTAGGGTAGACACGAAGCCAAATCGTACTGTCACCTGTACGGTGCTCAAAGGTATGGCTAAGGAAAAGGCAACTTAGCCCTTTGCCAGGATGAATTTCGTGGGCTTCAATCTGGCCTTTGCCAATCAAGTGCATTAGCAACAACAATTCAGAAAATCTGAAAATTAATTCTCTTAAGAATTAATAGCTCCTTTAATATGTGACACATGAAACAATTTTGCTTCCAGATAAAACTTTGAGCTGTTATCTGTCCTGTTCTGCCTTTTATACCAATATCTACAAATTGAAATCACAAATAATATTTTAAAATACATTAGATTAAAGGATATTGTACAATCCCCCCTCCCACTTCTCAACAAAACTATCTAAGTTGTTCTCCTTCACCTATTAAAAAAGATAATACTGATTCATTTAAGGAGAGTTCAATCTTAAAGTGATTAAAGAAATATACACATTATTCACATCAAAAGTACCATGAACGTAGATGAACTTTGGTGTAAAAAAAAATCCCTTTTAAAATAACAAGCAAACTGAAATAAATTATACAAGAATGAAAACAAAACTGGTTTAAAGTATGGGTATATTGTCTTCTTTAAGTTATTCTTTGGTATACTGAAAGCATTTTAAACAGGTACAGAAAAATTTAATATTTTTTTATTGAAAATCTTAAAGCAATGTGAAGAAATAATTTTGCACAATTTTTATGATTATCATGTTAAGTACTAACAAAAAATATGATTTTCTTTTAAAATAAATTTAACTAATTCCTTGTGATATACAAAATGCATGCATCATAATATTAGATGAACGACTTTTAAATTTTTGAGTTCACATTTTTACTTTTATAATACTACATTGCTCAAAAAAATTAGGGGAACACATGGATTTAACAAAATTAGGCTAATATTTCTTCTGATAATTAACACAAAAAAACATTCATAGTCTAAAGTGAAGCAGAAAACAGAAGAAAACTTCATATGCAAATCAACGTACATGAGGTCAAAAACCAGAAAAAGGAAATTTGTTCAGAAATCGTGACTTTGCAGAAGCTGTTGTTTTTAGTTGTTTCAGTACTGAAATTCAACCTTTCTGCTGTTCTTTTGAGAAACGGGGACTGAAAAATGTCACGACAATGTGATCTACTGGAATCCATGGCATTCTGTATTATCAGGAGATTGTAATCTAGGCAAACACAAAAAATTGTAGCGGATGCTGTTGGAGTGGCAAAAAGTGTAACTGTAAGGCTGTGGAACAGTTTCTAAGAAACAAGGCATGTTCGATGTCCACCATGGGTTACCACAGCAAATAATGACTGATATATCCTGTTGACAGCTTGTTGAGACAGAACAGCCAATGGGACACAGATTCAAAGACAGTTTCCTTTGGTAACAAAGCAGGGTCTCAAACGAAACAGTCCGAAACAAGATTTCATTTGGGTGGTCTGCATGCATGTAGGCTAATGGAGTTTATTCGTTGACAGCAAAGCACTGTGCTGCCCAAAGAAAATAGGCTGCTGGACATTGAAATTGTAAGAAAAGTGACAGGGTGAGTGAGTGAATATTAACGTCGCACTATTCAGCTACACGAGGGCTTTTGGCGATGGACCACGTAATTTCGAACCATGGTCAAGTGACGTGGACGACACCTGAGCTGGCACCCCCCTCTCCTAACTACCACACCACACCAACGGGAGGACGTTTCAGCTCTCGACAGATTTAACGTGCATCGCTGCCCTACACGGCGGGTCTTTAGTGGTACTGGGCTCGAACGCATGACATGCCTTCCATGGTCCGATACCTTAACCACTGGGCTACCGCAGCCCTCAAGAAAAGTGACCGGAGTTGAGTGCTGTTTACATTCAAGTCCAGATTCAGTTTAGAGTGTGACGTCAGACATGTTTAGGTTTGGCGAGAACAGGGCACTTGAATTAACCATATATTCACTCCAGAAAGGTCACATTGCAGATGAGATGGTTCGTTGGTCGGCTGGAATCAGCATAGATGGACGTACTAATGTGCATATCATTTGGAATGGTAATGAAACAGTTCAAAGGTATGCAGAAGAGATCAGGAGACTTCATGTCATATTTTAAATTGCCAGCATTGGTGATTTCTTTCTTATAATGCAGGATAATAGCAGACCTTATACCGCACATCTTATTGAGAGATTTCTTGAAGCTGAAACAATACTGCATATGGAGTGGCTAACACGCTCTCCTGATCTTAATCTGATTGAGTGTGTTTGGGACACACTTGGACAACACCTTGCTTCAAAACCAAGGCCTCCTGTTACTTGGAGAACAGGGAGATCAGGCTTTGTCAAGAGTGGAAGAGTGTTCCCCAAAGTCTCATCGATCAGAGGTGTGTCTTAGCAGTGGGATCCACACACCATATTAAACGTCCTGTATAAATTCTAAATAATCCATTGTTTTCAGTCATTTACATGTAACTAAATTGTTAGCTTGAAGCATCATTTCATGTTCTTTATGCCATTCCAAAAAATTAAAATTTTTTTGGCTTTATTTTTCCCGCACTAAGTTTTGTTACACCTGTAATCTCCCTTTTACACCCATGCATGGCTATCATGCAATGATTTCTTCGCTGTTCTGCTTGCTCCCCTGATTTTTTTTAGCAATGTATACAGCAACATACTAAAAAATTAAATTCTTATTCTAATAAAAACTGAATAAAAATTTATACGAAATGCACTTAATTATACCTGGAGGTGAAACTTGAATAGGTGTAGATGGAACTGACCGACCACCTTCATCGTATTGTGACAAATCCATCCTTGTATCATCAACACCTAATGCTGCAATACAAATAATTTATATTGATTAAAAAAATATTTAAACAGTTTATAGTTTGATTTAAAGCTGGAAGAATTTCATGATACATGACAGCTTTAAATGAAGTACCAAGGATCTAATACTGAAATTAAGAATATTATATTTTAGTATAATATTTGTATACTCATTACATCAAGGGTGGGCAACTATTTTGACACAGGTCACATTGAGGAGGTGAAGGATACCCGAGGACCACACCTTTTTAAATGTTTGCATTCATTATATTTAACTTTCCCTCTAAGAAAAGGTATATACCTTGCATTATAAAAATAAAACCATTTTATTTATTATAATTCAATAAATATACAAGTTAAATAAAACAGTGGTAATTTTACTCGATTTATTTACTGTGCTAATTTCATATCACCTATAACTGCAAGCATATCTAATTTTAAAATCACTTTAATAGGACAAATATACCCTATCAAACTTTTTCACAGTTTCTTTGAAATCAGAATTAAGATTTTTTTTGTTGAGATTCTCATCATTGCCTGCAAATTAATTCAGCCAACTTTATCTTCATGCAAAAAAACTTTGTACACAAATGTTTACTCAAATGTAGAGAAAATTTTCTGTCTTTTTGGTTTTTAGACTGCCTTGGAAAGCAGCAAAATAACTCTCTGCGGGTTGCTAGTTGCCCACCTCTGCATTACATAATGTATCCAGTTTTCAAACAAATATAGCTGTTCTGAAAATGCAGAAATGAAATGCATATATCTGCTTAAACCTCAATTAATTACAATTAATAATTAAGGAAAAAAGACTAAAAATATGAACATTCAACACATAAATGTTATTTTAATCATTCTAAACTACTTAATTAAAAATCCCAAATACAATATTTTAAGCACGAATAATGCATCAAAGTAAACTTAACATATTTAATACTTCTAAAATGAAACACTATAATCTCAAGAAAAGAAAAAAAAAAGAAATCTGGTTAAAAAACAAAGACAAAATAAAGTCAACTAAAATAGAATAATCGAACAAACTTCTCCTTTAAAAATGTACATTTTCAACTCTTCTGCACATATCCCAATTTAAAAAAATAATCAAAGGAATACAAATACGGAGTATGATTCAAAAGTTCAGGGTCAAGGTGCAAGAAACCTTTTCCTGAATAGTTCACAGCACCAAAGCACAAGATACACTTCTGTCACCATTGGTATAACTTCTGGAAGCAGAGCAGTAAGCCATTTTTCACAACATCTCGTAAAGTCTCCTGTGATGTTGCTTTCCCCTTATTTAATGATACAGAATGGCATCCCTATATGTTTTTTTTTATTGATAGTAACAGATAAAAGTCAAACAGGACTAAGTCCAGTGAATAGGAGGAGGATGTGGAAGCACCTTGGTGTAAGTTTTGGCGAGAAACTTTTACCAACTGGGATCAATGTGCTGGTGCATTGTCATGTAGAAGGTACCAGTCGCCACTCTGCCAGAAGTGAGCCTGTTTACGATAAATGGATTCCCTCAAATGATGTAAAATGCATAAATAATGCTCCTTGTTAGCTGCTCAGCATTTGGAAATAAATTCTGAATGCCCAATTCCTTGGTGATCAAAAAATATCTCTATCATTACTTCCCCTTTGCTCTAATTCTGCTGGAATTTTTTCGATCAAGGTGAGCAGGACGACTTCCATGTTGAAGATGCATTCTTTGATTGGATCACTGAGCACCTTTCTTAACATTTTTAAAGTCTCCATTAGTGTTTTATCTAAGTGTTGACAGAATTTAATGTTCTGCTTGCTCAAGAAAAACCCTCTTTCTTGCGTTGTGGAGCACAGCTAACTAACTTCGGAAGATAACAGCTGTGCATGCAGTTTGGACACATGACATGGACTAAACCAACCTGAACAGGTAGGGGAGGGTTGGAAGAATACCTTTCAAGCAGTTTAAACTTTAGGTGCTTGCTTAGATCATCAGGATCAACCACAGTCCCTGAATTTTTGCATTATAATTCGTATAAAGTTTAGATAATTTAAGTACTAATGATAAAACTCCTCATTTTTAGATACATCTTGATATCAACGTTAAATAGAATTACCTCCTTGACTAGCAAGCTGAGATAAGCCTTGTTGAGTGGGTGAATTGTCTGAGCTACTAAACAGAAATCTGACTTGTGGAACATGAGGTGAACTAAAGGAGGGGGGAAAAATTTCAAGATTATTTTTTGTCAATACATATGCATACATTATGTATCCATAATTTATAATATATATAAGAACAAAAATATTAAATAAAACATAATTTCATATTATACAAATTACAAATACAATATGTATGACTATTTATCCAACACAAAATCACATTAAATTTTTTTATTAAGTAACTAGTCATAATTATAATACTTTAAAAGTAATGTTTTTAAGGCTAAATATTTTTTTAATTTTACATGGAGCTTTTTTCAAAAAATGACATGTGCAGCATAAACATGAATATTTTTCACAATAAAAATCCCTTTGTGCCAAATGAACATGCTTAAGGAAATGAATTAGCGGTTTTTAACAAACTAAAATTCATAATACATTTATTGCTGTGACATACCTACTGAAGCCATAATATTAACATAGTACATAAAAATATCACATATCAAATTTGATAAATTTTATACAAAATTTTGTACAAATTTCTCACCTGACTGCCTCAGCGAAACCATCTGTTCGTCTAGGAACATATAAAGTAGGAGTAGAAGGAACAATGCCATCATCGCCTTCTTCAAAATTTGATCCTTGACCCTAAATATATAAAAAAAAATTCCATGAAGCAGATATATGCTTCTAGATACACATTTTAACAAAATTATATGAATAGTGAACATAATACCTATAGAATTTAGGAACTCTATGAATAAATACATTTGTAATCTCAATTTCATTGGAAAATGAAGATCAATAAAATTGCAAGGTTATATATAACGATTTTTTAAAAATCTGATATACTTAAGGAGATGTACAATAACACAAAACTCCCAGAGTAAGAAAATTAAAATGTATCATCCCTCTGCAATACTAAGCAAGTTAATTGTAGGGATTTTTTTTAGTTTTCTGGTTCCCCCTCCCTCCTGAAAAGTTAAGTAATTTAATTAATGAAATGCAGAAAAATATCATTAAAAGAAATGTTTGCAGCAAAATACCAGAGAAAAATGAATAGTAATCCAAAGAAAAATTCAGAGGGAAAAACATGATAATTTAGTTGTACAATATTAAAAATATTTTTTGTACCAATAATTACTATTTGTACAATTTTAACTTTCTTCCCCTGAAATATAAAAACATTAGAAAAATTAATTTGGAAATTTATTTTTCAATTAATTTATGTATTTATTTTTCAATTTATATGAACTTTGTATTATTCCTTCTTTGGTTTTCTTTAAATAACATCTAACAACTATTACATGACAGGCTCTCAAAATAGATTTTCTAAGTTTTAGGATACTTCTACACTTTTACTTTATAAAATTTTATATTAAGCCGCCTCTCAGGAAATCTAAGACCAAATTAATTTATGCAGCAGTCAAGATTATAAACACAATAATATGAAACAGTATTTGACAAAATTAGAAAAAAAATCTAGTTATATAGTCTATCAAATGCCAGGAATAAAAATTTAAGATTTCATTATAATTCTTATTTAATCTCAGTTGTAAAAATAGGTTTAACTTTATTGGGGGAAAAAACGTTCCTTATTCAATTAATCTAGATTATTCAGAATTATTTGAATCAAGAAATGAATTATTTTAAATTGTTTGACATTTGCTTTGCACTAGAATACAATAAATGGGACTTTGAGACTTGATTGTATACAACTTGCTGAAAATCAAAGATCATACTTTGACTAATATGTGAACCAAGGCCTAGTAACCCAATAACATAATTCTTTTAAAAACTTCAACAATTCATCTCAATTTTTAAATTAAAATTTTATATCAGCATACACAAATACATGTTAGAAAACATTTACTTACAGGTATTGTAAAAGGTGTGAGATGCTGCCTATTCACAGGTTGTTGTCTCTCAAGACGGGGAGCACTTACAGCCAGTGTAGCTCTTGGGGCTGAGGTAGATGCAACAGAACTAATGACAGGCTCAACGCTGGGAGTAGCATTGGATAAGGTCTCAAGAGTAGGTGGGAATGCAGGTGGTGCCATACAAGGCTCATTTGGAACATTCTGTTGACTACTGCTATCAGCATCCATTTGAGTATCAGAAGTACTATCCAAAATGTCTAAAAAAATTTAAGTAGAGTTAAAAATAACTTTTTACCAACAAAATTAAATAAAAAAAACCACAACATTCATTAAATAAAAAGAAATCAAGATTTTCCGAAGCAATTTAATAATGTCTATTAAATACTTATTCTTATAGTTTTCAAAAATTTTGAAATTCCCCAAAACAATTTTTAAATGCATTCAAAATTGTAATTATTTAAAAAATAAAATAAATTATTTAAGACTTTTTCAGCACTATTTGATATGAACAGAATATAACCCTACTAGAACTCCTGATGAAAAATTAAACAGTAAGAAAGCACACTTTTTTAACCCTTTACACTATGTCATGCTGGAGATGACAATGCAAATTTACTCTGAAAAACACACTGAAAATTTTAATACTAAATAACTCTAAAACACTAAGTGACATTTAAGATTTCATTCAAAAATAATTTGCCACAAAGCTTTGTTTATTTCATCAGTAAAGTTTTTGGTCACAAGTAGTGCACAGATTTTTTTAAAAATCAGTGCATACATACACTGAATTTACAAATATAGGTGTGTGAAATGTCATGATGGTGTGGTACCACTAACTCATCACCATTTTATTCCTAAATCAGTTCTTTCCTTAGTGGGAGATTCAAACAAGCAGCAAAAGAATGTGGAAAACATTAAGTATTTTGGAGAATTGGTTTGATGGAAAACTACACTTTTTTTAGTACCTCATCCTAAGCACAAAAATGATTATATGGTCTGATCAAGCAGAAAAGCTAAGAGTGAAAGAAAAACTTATTTTTGTAAAACATGAGAAAGACATCCTTTTCTGCACATTGGAAATTTTTTTAAGAAATGCCACACTTAAGATAGTAAAAATTAAAACTTATAATTTTAATACATAAAATAAATAAAAAAAAAATATTTGAACTCTACTCCTTTCTCTAAAAAGAAATAGAAGCTTACAAATGAGATTGACGCAAAAGATAAAAATTAAGAATCTTTCTGCTTCACTTTATATATTAAAATCTGAAAAATCAACTAAATTTAAAAAGATAAGTTTGGAATATAAAAAAAAAAATTTCTAGCAATAACTTAAATATTCTATTGTTTATTAAAATATATACAATGAAAATTGTTGCAACTTACCAATATCAGGTGCAGTAGGAGTTGGTTGATCTAATATTTCTTCTGTATCATCTTGTTGTTCTTCTGCCATATCTTCATCATCTGGTGAGCGCTAATAAAAATACATTCATTAAATATATTAAAGGAAAGAATCAATTAATGATACATCTAGCAATGAAATTCAGAAATAAAAATGAATTGGCCATAAAACTCTTCAAATATTGTAAGTTTGTCATTATTAGTCTTCAAAATAAGGTTGAAATTTAATATTTTTAAAACACAAACCATTCTGAACTTCAATAAAACTTATGGCAAAACTAATGAAAAATATAGAACAACTCCTTTTGTACTTAATTACAATTTAATTTTCAGATAGTTGATTCAATCTTAATGAATCATTTCATTTCAAGAGTATAAAAAAAGGAATTATAATAGAAAAACCAGCATTGATGAATTATTGCTCCCTTTTTAGTGTAATAAATATACGAATAGTAAGAGACAAGTTAAAAATAAATTATATAAGAAAATATGCATGCATGAATGTACCATAAATTATTTAAATAACAAAATACATAAAAGAACAGCTGCATAAGTTTATCGCAATTAAAACAAAACTATAAAAATTCAACCAGCAAAAAAGTTACGGATAATTTTCAACAACCTGATTTTTTCATATCTAAAAAGCTATTTTTATTCAAAAATGCAATTACTGATTTAAAATAGGAATGCAATAAAATTGAATTTATAAACTTACATCAGAATTTATAAACTTACATCTATTCCCTGCATTTGTTCACCTTCTTCTACTTCATCCATTGTTGCTTCTTCCATACCTTCAGTTTCAAAATCCTCGTCTATTTTGGATTCCTCCTGCAGTTCCCACTGTAAAATCATAATTGTATTACACTAAGCAACTAAATGAGAAAATTATTAAAAAGTACAACAAATATAACTCACGTCAATGACTTGTTCTTTATCATCTTCAAGAATTTCAGCTTCAGTTCTTTCAAATGGAACAGCAATTAAATCTAAAAAAAAAAACATTTACTATAGAAATTATAATAAACTAAGCAATACATATAAACTCACAATAAGAAAATTCTAAACAAATTAAAATCAAGCAAGCAAATCTATAATTTCGATACACTGCAGAAGTAAAAAAAGAATTTATAATTAAACTGATTTTTAAAATAATATGTCTTTAGATTTTCACCAATTTATATAAATTAGCTGTGCAATCCTGAAGCTACACAAGCTTCTTGAATAATGCATCATTCCTAGGCAAAGAGAGTAAGGTCACATGACAAATGCCCGACATTCTTAAATAAGAAGAAATTTCAGAGACGATTGTACGAAATTTAAAATTCTTTTAAGGGTTATTTTGAAAGTAAAAAAAAATGGTAGCTTGTATTCACTCCTTCATTTCTTTGGCACTACAATCTCAATCCAGACTTCAAAAATTATTATGACATAATTTTTCCATTAAACATCCAGGCATTCCCCATGGGTTTGCATCATTCACTGACAAAGAGAATCATGTGACAGACACTGAACAAAACAAATATTTTGCAGATGCATAAAATTAAATAAATGGTACAATTTTAATGGTAAATTTTAACATTTTCAAACTTTACACACCGAAAACAAATTATAGTAACTTGCAGACTAAAAAATATAAACAGGTATTTTGTTATTACTGTACACAAAGAAGAAGCAGATGCTGTACAAAGCAATAATTTGTAACTTTTGTACCAATTTAGATGAGCATTCAAAAAATGGATTTTTCAGTATAATAAGTTTTAACTAATTTTTATCATTTTTATTTTAAGCATTTATTTTATGCTAACAAATACATAATACTTCAATTATTTGGAAAACACATTTTCAATAATACAATACTGTGAGTGTTTATTGATGTCGTACTATAAAGCAACATGAGGGCTATTGACCACAGACCTCATAATTTTGAACACTGAAGTGATGAGGATGACACCTGAGCAGGCATCCCCTCTCCTAACTTCCCCACCACAACAAGGGAGGACTATGAGCCTCGACAGATTTAACATGCATCAGTCCCTCTATATAGCAGGTCTTCAACTACAATGGGGACTCAAACTCATGACATGCTCACCATGAGTCAGTAACCGTGACCATTATGCTTCCACAGCTTCAATAATGTAATGAATGTTTAAACTGAAGTTGAAAAGATTAAAGTGCATATAATAATAAAATAATTTTTAAACAAAATTTAAGGAGCATGAGAGAAAGTCTTACACAAGAGTTCTAGCAAGTTAACAAAATTGAAGACAAGTGTTTTTTTAATAATATGACTACCAATCTTACAATATAAACATGCAGTAACAACTCTGAGCTACTAAGTACACTACTTAAAAATATTTGCACTCATGACAGTGGCCCACACAAGGGGGGGAGGATCCTGGGGGTCCGGACTCCCCCTCCCCAAAGCCCTTGATTTTTTCCCCGATTGATTATAATTCTAAGTATATAGTATGTAAAATTAAATTAGGTATTTGTTATTAATGATTAATTTTATTAATTAATGTGTTTTGTTCCCGAAAATTGACAAAATCAAAAGAAGCAATACAAGAAGAGTGAACTTTCGACACTGCCCCCACCCTTGAAAAATTTCTGTGTGCGCTACTGCTCCATGATAATTCCCATTATTATGTTGATTCTTTAAAAATTTAATTGATAATTCCAAAAATGCTTTAGATCTATATTTCAAACATTTTCCTTCTAAGAAGTGATTTTAAGTTTTTATATTTTTATAATAATTCAACTCCTTTGATTATAATCATAATATAAGAGATGTTAGTAATTAAAAGAAATTCTTCAAGCTTACTTTAAAAACTGCAAAATATTTCTTTTTGTATTAAAATATGCACCGTAAATAAATGTTCTATATTATTAATGAAAAAGAAATTCCCACACTAACTCATACTGCTCAGATAGGCATTCTTACTTTTGAATTTTATTTCATCAACGATGTTTCGGATACAATTGTACAAAATGTCTGCATCACCCATTCACTAGGAATTTTTCAACACTTACTACTTTAAATAATACATTGAAATAAAACAAACCTTCATCTGGAGATGAATTAATTAGTGGTGCAGTAGCAGTATCAAGCACTGGGGATTCTTCTGTTTCAATCTGAATGCTTGAGGTAGAAGGTTCAGGTTCCCGAGCTGGGGAAGTTTGTGATTTGCTTCGATTTACAATTTGAGCAGCAGGCACTACAGCAATATTTGTTGGTACCACAACCAAAGTAGGATGTTGTTGATTGGTCTGACTCCCTTCAGAAACCATCCTGATTCGTTTTAGAGAATTTTCTGCACTATCTGATGACCTAAATAACAATGAAAAATTAAGTACAATATAAAAATATTGTATTATTATCCATTCTGATACATTGCTATTTCTAATGAAAAATTTGAAATAATTTCTTTGCATATTAAAATGTGCATGTTTCCTTACTTATTTTGAATAGTTTTACTACATTTCCCTTAAGAAATATATTACAATTTAGATTAAGAGCTTGATTCTCAAAAGAAAATAATCCTTTATTTTATTCTGACAGAGTTGAAATCATTTTAATACCAGAATATCATGAAGTGATAACAATAGTTTCATACAAAACTTTAAAAACCAAGAGAAATCAGAATCATACATAAATATATCATAGTAAATTAATCAGCATCCTTAAACATTAAAAAAAAATGTGTTTTTTCTTATCTTCTAAGCATTAACAGTAGTAAAGTCAATTTTACATTTAAAAAGTAAATTTTATATTATAAATCATTTCACAAGATTTAAAAAAAATCATGCTGATTCAATCAATGAAGGCAATAATGGTTTACCAAAAAATAAAATGAACAACTCCTTAAAACAAAATAAAATAATAAAGTTAAAAAAAAACTAAGTTATTTAGACTTTGGGACAAAAATAAACTATTAATAAATCTTTCCAATTCATAAAAAGAGAGAAATACTTTTTTATCCTTTAATACACACAATCAAATTAGAATTGTTTAGGGAATCCGCGTGCAGGGGGTATTTTTATTGTTTTTTTTTAACACACAAATGGTTTATATTATATTAGGAGAGAAAGATGCGTTTAGCAATAAAAAAAAATTTACAATTCATTTACTGATTTATACTCAGAATTCATCCATACATATTAGAACAATAATCTTTTAATATGCATATTTATGATATAATGCATATTAAATCAAATGTTAAAGATTTTGTTTAAATAATATGTAGTAATATCAATCATCATAATGTTTATGATTTTTTTTAAAAGACTGTTTTTGATTATTATGAAATGCTGAAAATAGTTTATCATTAGTAGAGGGCATCTTTATTATTGACATTGTCATTATGTGATATAGAATATATTTTATTGCAATAATAAGGCATTGTATAAATACTTTACTTTAACAGATTAAGATATTTATATATAGCCAGTTATATTATACTAAATTTTGGATTGTTGCAGAAATATGAAAAGTTTATTCTATATGAATAAATACAACTATATTATTTATATTTTTAAAATACTTTTAAAGAAAAAAATACAATTCCTTTAAAAGGAATTAACCCTTTGATGCGCAGAAAAATAAATTCGCTGAATTTTTCAAAATAAAATTAATAAATGTAATGTATAGAGCCTAAGAACAGAAAAGATACCTTTAAAAAAATTACAATGCATAAACATGCAATATTAAGTATTAGAATTGCATTTTAAACGTTAAATATTACAAAATATAACTATAAGAGATTGAAGTCAACTTCAATAGCCAGATTTTTCATTGTTTCTTTATTATTAAATTATTAAAACATGCAATAATACTGATAAGAATTAGCTTCAAAAGATTAAATATTAGAAAATTTAATTGAAAGTAAACAAAAATAATATTAAAAGAAATAGTATCAGCTATATTAGAACATATATTTATCATCCAAAAAATTCAACCTCTCTTCAGTACTAAAGAACGTAAATGAGACGAGAAAGAATTTCCATTCCCCCTTCTCCAAAGCAATGGCAAAAACCCCATAAATTATTAGTTACTTTCCTGTCTGAGTCAGAAAAAAGAAAAACAAGAAGCGTGTGTGCTAGAAATTGGACAGTTTTCATGTTCTAAATGCAGGGTGGTATCTCAGTGAAACCAGCACTTAGATGACTTATTATGAGGCATTTCTTTCTATAATTTATCCTTCTTAAAATTAGTTATACTATGAACAGCATATGCAGCAAAAATGTACATAACTTACTTTGAATATTTATTTGTTTTTGTTTGCTAAAAAATTTTTTTTGAAAGTGTTCAAAAAAGGCTTTTAAAAGGATGCATTTTTCTCACAGAAAGAAGAGTTTTTTGTATAGAGCTGACATCTAGAGTCTTTTATGAAAGATAAAAGATATCTGTAGAACCATTGGTTTCATTCAAATACCACTGCGCGTTTAGAGGTATTTTTTTGAAAATGGTGGTTTTGCTGAGATACCATTGCACGTTAAAGGGTTAAAGAAATTACACAGACATTATGAAATAAAAATGCAATTACCCAGGGCTTTCTTCACGTGGTCTTTTTACTGTGGGAGTAACAACTTGGGTTTGAGTAGCAGGAGGAGACACAATCACAGAAGTTGTTGGAGCAGGAGAATCAACAGTTACTGCCTCAGGAACTTGTTCTAAAAGTTGAAAGGGAAATTTTCTTCTTAATATATATAAATCAATTATTTAAAAACTTTATGATAAAAACTAGATAAGTTATTACATAGTTTTAAAAGTAATTCCTTTTTTCTTCCTCCTGTGTACATATTATTTTGCTTGCATGCTAAAAATTTTAATTCATGTATGATAAAAGCAAAGATTTAAACACCTTTTTGTGTATTTTTATGCATTTACAGTTATAATGCATACTACACATTCATATTTTCTTTCCCAGTTAAATTTCATAAGGTGTTTTTGAAAGAATTTAACCTTCATATATCTATTTCATTTGAAATTTTTAAAACTATTGTTTATCAGATCTGGAAAATTTTTAAATACAATTATGTCTACCAAAATTTTAAACTATACATTTTATGGATTTTAATGGTTTCTATTCATCTTACTGTTTAAACTAATTTGAGTAAAAAGCATTATTTTAACTTGGTCCAATTATTCAGATCTTTATACAATTAGAAACACAATCAATATCTTTGAAACCAATATCTTTCTCTCAAACCACATGAAACTCTTGTCAAATATACACATAAACAAACAGGTTTTCAATAAAATTAGGTTAATTATTCCAATAAAATAAAGAAATTATTTTCAGATCAGACTTAAGGTGGTTATAAAATATCGTAATTTCCCCATGTGTTTTTATTTTAATTAAAAAAAAAATTCCTAAAAATTATTTAAAATTATGCCTTTAAACAAAAAAGAATTTACCATAAAAAGTTATTACAAATTATTAATTTTAAAAACAAACTATACAAGTAATCTAATTATATATTTTGAATTCAGGATTTATAATTATGTCAGTATTCTTAAAGAAATAAAGACAAAAACTTCAATAAAAAGTACCTGAAACATCAACCCGGGGTGGAACTAAAGCTGTAACAGGCATTGAAACAGCTTGAGTACCAGTATTATGCAAGCTAGGAATTGAAGTTTGGGAATCATCATGACCTTTAAAAAAAAAATTTAGCTAATAACTGAAAACATTTTTAAAAATTTAATTAAATATCATCTCAGAAATAATTGAGATTATGATATTTGCTATTTTTAACTAGGCAGCCTATAAACATTTGAATAAAAATTATGAAAAGTGTCACCTTTACTTAAGAACACATTCCCTTTTCAGATACCAAATATTGAAATATATTTTGCTACCATGAATTTGTATTATCTCCTTTCAGTTCATGGATTAAAAACAAAAACTCATTCTGCTAAGCTAAAATTATTTTGAAGATTAAAATTAAAAGGAGCCCAAATTATTAATTCAGTTTTCCTAAAAACACATATAACTGGCAGATTTCCTTATTTTAATATTGTTATTTCATAATGGTATAGGATGATAGCACAAATAATAAACTTGCTATTTAAACATTAAATAAAAAATATCAACCAATTTGTAGTAAAGATTTACTATGCACTTGAATATAGAACATTAAAGTCCTAAATATATTTTAGCAATATAAACACCATTTATATTTTATTTTTATTTAAATATTTTATTTCATACTGTATTGTTCCTATTTTACTTAAATTTGCCAAAACAATATAACAAAAAACTTTATAACAGGACCATTGCAAAAATGTTCATGTTTGGTCATCACATCATATAAGATCTAAATTTATCCAAAAATTTCATTCAAGTATTTTACTTCATACCCCAATCAAGTATTCCCAATACCTTCCAACAACAGAACCCATGGCTTCAAAATACGAGGTACCTTACCAAAAAACAGTATTACCTTCTCATCATAATTAATAAGAAAAAAGAGAAGAATTAATTGAAAGTTCCATAAAATTTAAAAGATACTATCAAAATTATTAACAACAGCTCAGAGCCGTTCTAAAAGAAAGCTTCTCACCAGTAGCTGAGAACATACTACTAGTGAGAGAGCAAGAAATAATTCAATCAGCAAGTATGGAACATATTTAATGAGGCACCATCCCGGAGGGAGGTGGTAGAAATCTGTGCTTTTCTCTAATTCGTCCTTAACAGAACGAAATCAGAAAGTAGACATGGAATTTGGAAGATAAAAAAAAAAGATGAAATGGAAAATAAAAGCAATTAATGATGTGGTGCTAGTGGTACATGATGTTTAAATAAAGGGAAAGGACAAACACTGCTGAATCGTGTAGTGATGACGAAAGTGTCGCTGAACAGCGAACGAAAAGAGAAGACGTTGATACAGAAAGTGTCCATAATGTGATGCCATCTGCTGGAAAATGAGTAAAATAAAAGATGATCCACAAAAGATGTGGAAAAGGAGAATAATTGACATGGAATTAAAACTACCACGCAAGACCGATTCAAAAGAGAAGAAATCATTTTCTTTCTTTTGTAGGAAAAAATTATAAACTTCTCCACTGATGCATGTTGAAACATTAAAAATTATAAAAAATATATATGATTACCCAAGGAAGGAGCAACTTCAGAAATTACAGGGGAAACAGTAACTGCCATTGTAGTAGGAGCGACTGTGGCTGTTGCAGGTGTTGGCTGGACAGTTGCATGGGGTACAGAAACAGAAGTTGGTGGTACAACTAAAATAAAATTGATAAAAATCGCTTTGCTCAGTTTCATATGATATCCATGTATATTTTTAGGTGTCTAAAAATATATATCAACAGCAAAAAACATGAAAAGTATATTAGTTTACTAATAAAGCAAAGGGCTCAAAAATCATAACATTTTTTTCTTTTACAAAACAAAAAAAAAATGATAAATAATATTAGTTACCCCACTGTACAGCATATTTTATCCCATAAACTTTTGAAAGAAATCATTTTGACAAGTGATTTTTACTACTGCTGCTAATGTTTACCTTATCATAATTGTTTCCCAAAATAATTAAAACCACAAAAAAACATTTATCTTCTTTAACTATGCATTCTACTTGAAATAATATTGTTGCTTACGCCACCTGATCAACAATGAAATCAGATTTAGGCCCACTAAATTTATTGAGGCTAAGGGCTAAATTTTTACACCTGTCATTAGCCTTAGCTTTGAGCACCATCCAGGTGACAGTACAATTTGAAATAGTAAATAACATATGTAAACAATTATGAGGTGTGAAAACTACCATATTTTCACAGTTATAAACATATAAATACAACAAAATTATACCTTATAAAACTAAAAGACATTTTCTGAGCAACTTGGGTACTATATGCATTTACAATATATTTATATACAGTCGGACTTCTATATAACGAAGTCGCTAAATCCTGAAAAAAAGTTCATTATATGGAAAATTCGTTATATAGAGGTTCATCATTCAACATACTTTATAAACCATATAAAACAAATTTTAAATTAATGAAAACAATTTTCAGTAGAACATCGTTTATCCGAATCAATTGGGACTGAACACCGGATAACCGAAAACCTAATGTGATCCATGCAGTATATGAAACCGGACACTATACGAATATAGAAAATCATCACTTGTGGGAAATGTGCTAGAAGAAAAAGCAAAATAGGTGCAACATGTCGCAATTTTACCTTTATTGTGGAAAATAATCACTTATTTTTCGTTGTACCTTTGTATACCTTCTTTTTTTCGCTGCAAGGTCTGATTCTCTTGTTCAGCAGTAGTTGAGTAGGACAGCATTCTGATTGTGTTCATACCCCTTCATAGCTATCTCTAATGCAGAAAACACGTCAGCATTTGATGGATCCTTGCTACTTTCACTGTTATCCTCTTCTTATCCGTTTCATTGTTAACAGGGTCGGATTCTTCTTGCACAGAAGTCGCAATCTTGTCATCATTTAGCATTTGAAATAAAGTCTTTTGCATCGCATGCCATCCAGGTTTCTATATCTTCTTCATCGCATCCTTAAAATCCTGGGATCAAACAGTCGAAGTTGGTAATCTCCACCTTCTCCCTTCGCGAGATGGATCAATATTTTAAGTTTTGTCTCTATGTTTAAGACATTGCGCTTCTGTTTTAATTCAAAACCACAGCAGTTCACAACTCCACAAAAGAGCATGTATACACCCCCTCACTTGGAAACAAACTGACCTAATATTCCATGCAGATGTTTACCAAATCACACAACTGAAATTCCCCAAATATCCTTCACCTTGGGTTTTCCCGTCACTTTTGGCCTCACACAAAACAACTGTAGAGCATTGCACTATTTGAAAACGTATTCCTATACAGTACAAGTAGTTGACAAAAAAAATTGGTCCTGATATTTGATGCTCCGGATAACAAACGTTCGGATAAATGACATTCTACTGTATATTAATAAAAAGTAATTATTCACACCTTTTTGTAAATTAAGATATATTTATTTTATATATCTTACTATCAAAAAAGAAAGAAAAACTGCAAGGAAAACAAGAAAAAAGAATACGGAGGAATTCACTGTATTTCCAAATACAGAAAAAAATTTTATATTAATATTAACCCTTTGATGGTCATGAACGAGCTCAGCTCGCAATCGAGTAGTGCTTCTGAATGCGCGCAAACGAATTCAGCTCGAGCGCAAGATTTCGACCGAAATGGGTATAAATGAGTTATACTCGCATAGTTAAACCTCTCCCCAAAGGGCGCTGACGAGATGGACTCGTTCAAGGTCATTATTCTGCATTGATTAGGTTACAAACGAATCCAACTCGCGAAATTTAGTTTTACTGTCTACAGATGGCAATATGGGTTCCATAAATTTTTCTCCATAATGAAGGTTCTTTTTTTTTACGTTATTCTTTTTATGCGTATTTTGGCGCGTTATTAGACTGTTTGTAAAGTAAAATGGCTCAAAAGCGAAAATTAGATTATTATGATGATGATTTTGATTTCGATACAGAAAGCTTATCAAGTTTTGAGTCTGATGAAGACTTTGTTCACAACATATCAAGCTCAGAAGACGATACAAGCGATGAGAAAAAATTTTCGAGTGTTCGACAGTGGTGTAAAATTGATTCAAGTTCTTCCGCTCCTAGCCGATTTAGTTTTACTGGTGATGTGGTTACTATTTAATAATTATCATTTATTCATTATTTTAAAGTACATAAAAACTGTTATTTGTGTACTACAAATACTTTAAGAAACCTTTAAAATGCATGAGGCGAGCTATCTACAGCATCGCCGTAGAAGGGTGACATTTTCGGAAGAACGGCGGGGGAAAACAGCTGCTACTTTCGACTAATGCTTACTCGTAATACTGCACAAATTAACTAAACGAAAACTGCTCATTTCCCTAACTGTCAAAGGGTTAATGAATTTTAAAGACATTTTCTAATTTAAAGCATACAAGTAATTTTAAACATACAATATTTTCTAACTAGAAAACTGATGTTTGAGACTATTTCAAGGACACGAGACAGCTCCACTGAGGGTGAAAGGAGATATAGAAATGTTTCTAGTGAACTGGACAATGGGGATTCAAGGTTGCACGGATGAAACCACCAGAATTCTATTGTTCTTGGTGAGTTAGCCCCCTAAGTGCAAAATTTATGACCACCATAAAATGGGTTAAAAAGAGAATATCTTGAAATGTCCAGAAATACTATAAAAATAGGGAGAAAAAACTCGTTATATAGAAAATGCACGTTGCTATTGGGAGGTTATTTTACGAAGAAAATCATGAAATATTCTTGGTTCCAGGAAAAAGTTCATTATAGAGAAAAATTCTCAATATAGAGGTTTGTAATATGGAGGTTCGACTGTATATATAACTAAATCCAAAATATGAAGAAACATAAAATCTACTCTAATACAAATATCTAATTGAAATGGATGTTCTTTAAATAATAGCCTCAAATTTTATTTTTGATGAATTTTAAGAAATACTGAGAGAATATATAAAAAACACTTGATAATATAAGAACTGATTGAATTTTATTACTGTATTACCTCCTTGTATCAATTAAAATACTATAGAATATGGCATGATTGAAAAAAATAATCACAGCACACACAACTATAATTTAGCAATATTTCAATAACACTCAACTTTCCAAAATATATTCTATCATAAAAGTTTCCATACTTTGACTAAAAAAAATGATAGTGCATATTTCTTTCTCAATTTCTGAATTTCATCTGCTTATAATTTTATTATTTGCTTTCCTTTACTGTCACTTTATATCCTCCTTTGCAAAATGAGTGTATCATACATTTAAGAGGATTATGTTACTTGTGAAGTTTGTTATAATATGAAAGATGTTATGAATTTTTAACAAATATCCCCAGATGATGTAATACTTAAAGTAAAGATATGGAACATTAAACCATTCCAGGATTTTTTGAGAGATTTTTTAATAGGAGGCAACTCCAGGATTTGAAAAATAAAAGTTATTACAACAGACTGTGCAATGTATTCGATGAAAGATGTCACAACAGGTCTTCGTTTTTTGAATCAACTGTTAGTGATACAGTATACAGTGTGCTTATTCAGTAATCTGTTAAATTACAAGAAGCTAAAGAGATTCTCTATTCCAACAAAAAGGGACAACTCCCCATACAAACAATTAAACAATATGTTTAAAAAAGAAAATTGGGGAGTCAAGACTTTGGTTACCTTCTCCCTGCGTGACCTTAACACTTGTGACTTTTTACTATGAGATGTTTAAACAGAGCTTTATAAAGATAATCCCTAAGCATTTGTGAACTTATTGTAACTAAAACAAAGGTGCATGAAGTCACTCGTAACATCTTGAAACATGTTTATTGAAATATGCACAAAAGAGTTCAGCATTAATTCAAAGAAAGAGATAAGACATTTGAAACATTTTAAACTCAGATTTTTAAAGTTCAGATTTTTTTTCTCACTACAACAGTCCTTTTAAAAAGGTCAATGTTTTTGTATAATAAACTCGTGAATCACCCGTGTGAGAACTTTTAAAACATTTAATATTTAATGGACAAGAATGTACATATTAAATAAAAATGTTTCCCAAAAGCCTACAATAAATTTTACATTCCCTTTTTTTCATATTGTACTTAAATAATCAAAGATGTCTACAATAGTTTTAAGCTAATTTTAATTATATATTCATAAGACATACCTTCTTCGGAATGTGATGGAGTGGCTGTAGTTGGCAATACTGTAGCCATTCGTGTCTGAGAAGCAGCTGGCGAGGAAGTACCAATAGCCATTGGTCGAATACTAGCAGTTGGAGTAGGTCGATTAACATTTGAAACAGGGTGAGGAGAATGCCTAAGACTTGCAGCAGCTCCAGAAGTGGAGGGAGATGTTAGAGGTTTGATGTTTGCAGTCAGTGGTTCTGTTCCACCACCACTAAAACGGTAAAATGGATATTAAGAAGGAAAGAGGAAATGTAACATTTTTGCAGCATTTTGAAGGAAAATATAATAATTTAGAGAAAATTATTATTAAAATTATATTCTGGCGCAGTTGTTTTGTCGCTGGCCTTCTGCTCCCAAAGTTGTGGGTTCGAATCCAGACAAAGTTGTGGGTTCGAATCAAAGTCAGTGGATTTTCCTGATGCAGAAAATCGACAGCATCCATGTCGTATGATTATGCGGCATGTAAAAAGTCCCTTGAGTGTTTGGCTTGGGTACTCTGGCAAAATTAAATTCCTATGTAAAATTTCGCATCCTCAAAGCTCAGGTGCCTCCCTCTGGGGAGAAAACTGAGCATCAAAATTACTCATGGTAATTGGTTTTGCCTATATAGTGCTGCGCTAAAAAGTGATACCAGCTCCCAGGGAATGTACTAGGTCTGCAAAGGTAAAAATACCAATCCACAGCCCCATTAGAGAAAAATAAAATTACATTTTGAAAAATTGTTAAATATAGTAAAGGAGTTAAACATATGCTTCTAATTTAAAAATTTAAAAGTCAAGATCATTCTTAGTACTTTTAAGTTACAATATCTCATTAATATCATCCTAAATAAGGAGATAACTACTTGAAAAATTTCATAAAGAATGCAAAATTATTTAGATAAACAATTCAGAAAAATTTCAGTAAATGAACTAAAAATTTTATCTCTCTCTTTCAAGTCTCCCAATATATAAAGGGATTGTTTAAGACAAACCCTATTAATACAAAAAGGTTTTTAAATTATTTTTGTATTCCAGTTTATTTGAAATATTTTATGACTTATTATTACATAAAAATTTCACTTATTTTAATTCATTTGATCATTTAGAAAAATATTTTTCAACTGTTATAGATGAGTCACCCTAGCTTTTTGTACTTAAATTCAGCAAATAATAATCCTTCTCACAGAGATTAAATTTAAATTCTGGTTTCTCCATTTCAGAATTCTATCTCCTCCCTCTCCTTTTTTTACACATACAACCTTTTGTCCCCCAAATTTTTTAACAGAAGTGTGTCATGACATGCACAGCACGCCAAAATAGGACAAAAAAAAATTTAAAATTTCCAAGAATTTCCTTCATGTTTTGTTATTCAAATATAATAAGAACTTAAGGGATGAGTTTTTGTACAATGGTTCATTATATCTATAATTTGAGTTTATAATATAAATTTTTAATATTTTTTTTTTGAAAATTTATTCAGTTGTTTAAATTTTTTCAAAATTTTATACAAGAAATATAATATTATAAATAACATACAAAATAATTTCACTATATAAGTTACCTAGTTCTTTCACCGAGACCAACAATTGGAGATTTCATACTCTGTTTCTGATGTGATACCTGTAATGATAATTTGTTAAAAACATCTAGAAATAGAAAAATATAAAAACTTATATTTTATCTAAATGTGAAGAAAAGAAGATAACTTTATTTATAAAATAAATTTAAAAGCAGCTTTTGATAATTTAAAAAAATGTAATTTCCAAGAACTTTGACCTTCCATATGTGAAGCACCTATCATACCACACAATTCTTTTATATTGTTAATCCAATTTCTGGTTTATTTGACACATAAATTCTAGAACATAATGCTAATTTGAAGTGAGTTTAAAGAATACTTCTCATATATGTACAGCAATGTATCTTATTATAATAAAATATATTTAAAAGAGCAGAAAAATATTTTAAAATTAGTTTACTATTTATTACAATCAGACTGATTTTATTACTTCAGGTGAAGATTTTCAGATATGTATGAAATGGTTTCGAAAATTGCTTAAAAAAATGAATGCATCATAGATGTTCCCAATCCTTATTTAAAGCCTTCCATGACAAATTTCACAATATTAACAAACTCACTAATTCAAACAGGATGCACATAAATATCCCATGAGATTAATATTCAATTCTCAAATTAAATATGGAAGTCTTCTACTCCATCTATATATATTCTACACAGATGGTATTTCTTCAACTTTGCAAAACTGTGAATGTCCTTAATCGCAATATAAATAATTGACAGAAAATTAAATATTTCTATAAAAAATAGAATTGATTTGTGGATTACTGCTAAAATTTAATACCTTTGCTTATTTTCACAAATTACAATTCAAATGAAAGAAAAAATCGACTAAAAGTTTTTTCATAAAAAAATTAATAGATAGAATTTTTTTAAAAAATGCCATACATTAAATATAAATATTGGTTACTCCATGGGAAAGTTGGGGGAGGAAGATCACAGCAGAAGCTTTATTATATACAATTTTACTTAAATAAACATTTACTTATTTTCAAAATTTTACTTTTAAGAATAAAGGGGAAAATATATCAATAAATATATGCTAATGCGATGACGAAACAGGAATATAACCTTTTGTTGAAGTTCTTCATACTGCTTTTGCAGAAAATCTCGTTCTTTTCGGATTTCTTCAATTCTTTTAAGTTCATTCTCAAGAAGAGCTATTCTTGCTTCAGACTGAGATTTTAACAATGCATTATCTTCTTCTAAAAATATATATTAAGTCATGAAAAATATTTCCTTCAGATAATTAAGAAATATTTTTGAAATTTGATTCTTTGAAGTAAATATAACATTTTATACTATTATTATCTATTTAAAAGTTACAATAACCTTGAACTGTAACTTCTTAAAAAAGATTTGAGTTAATTTTAATTAAAAAAACAATACCCAACGAAACAAAATACAAATGAAATTTTGGTTATTGGAACATACATAAACAACAATATAAATTCTGACAATCTTTTAATCACCCAATGTTATAAAATATCAACCATGAGTTAATTGAAGTAATTAATACCAATGGATGCAAATTATTGTTGTAAAACTCTGTATATAAAACATGGTTTTAGCACTTTTTTAAAAAAATTTTTAAAAATTATATTTGACTATTACCAATTGTGCAATTATTTTGTACTGATCAAGTAAGGGCAAATTCATCTAAATTTATACAAGATTCCCTTTAACACTAATATTTAATTTAGACACTGCTGGAAGTAAAATATTTAGCATATTTGTAATAATCAAAAGTAATGTTTATTAGCAATAAAATGAATTTATTTTTCAAATATTTTCAAGATTTACTTTTCACACACACACATTTATGTTTTCTCTTAACATAAATGAGGAAATATATATTTTTTTAGAAAAATGCATTAATGAGTATCTATACAAACAATGTAACAGATTGAATTTTACTAAAAACCTAACAATCTTACCTTTAAGAAACACTTAAAATTTAAAAGCACACATGAAAAATTTTACATAAGAATATTTTCTTCCAACTGATTTTTTCATATTTGAATAGCTTAATTAGATCCAACAATATGGCATCATTATACACTACTTTAATAGGCTCTTCAAAATAATGAATTTGTTGTTTAAGTTGTTTGAAAAGCAGCATTTTTAATAAAAGTAACATTTTAATTATAGAATGAATAAACGTGTGATCACACTTACGAGCCTGCATATAAGTAGAAAGTTTGGTTTTGTATTCTTCCACTTCTTTAGCTAACACGGAATTTTCAGATGCTAATGCATCTTTTTGCACTGGAAATAATAAAATATATTAGTGGAAATGAACAAAAAATTTAATTTGAAAAAATTGATTCTAAGTAATAATATTAGGCACTTTTCCATTAGCATGCAGTCACTCATCTCCAATTGTCAACAATTTCATTAACATGGTGCCATGCACCCCATCAAAAGTAAGAAAATGAAGACAAGTTCAAAATTAATGGAAAAAAGTCTGAAAATTATTAATAAAATAATTTTGCAGATTCTACATATAAATAAAAATCCATAAAAAATCAGTTTGAACAGGTGGCATTAAACTGTTAATATCTGAATTATAGATTTCAATTATTTAGAAAGATACTAAAGTAGTATATTCTATTACAGTCCTTATATTTTAGTAGTTGTTCAATTCTATAGTGGTATTTCTGTTCATTTGCATTCGAAGTTTTCAAAACTAAGTTGAAATCAATTCAAAACATCTCAGGTAAATCTCAGAGAGTTTCAGAGTTTGGGTTTTAACTTCTATTCCTTGCAATTTTGAATGACTGTGATGTTATTAATACGTGCCCGTTGGTAATTAAAATTTGATTAACGTAAAAATATGAAAGTTAAATTTAATGAAACACATTAATATTATAGAAGTAAAATGCTTTAAGTTAACAAAATATTCAATTAAAATGAATAAAAACACTGATAGGAAGCAAATACATCCAACTCTTTTTTTTTTACATAGTAGATACGTTTCTTAGTAAACTGTGCAAAAAAAAATTGTAAAAAATACATGCGATATATGGTAAATTTGGGGGTATGTTCCACAGCTTTAAAAAATTGTGTAAAATGAAAATCTTTAAATGTTTTCGCATAAAACCACACAAAAAAATAAAATATCTTTTATGCATTTATGAAACAAAAATAATTCATTCTTATTACAAAAAAAATTAAAAATAGTGTACGGTGAAAATTCATTCTATAAGTACAGACAACATGTAAAAATTCAAACTAAAATTAGGAATAAAACTACTAACAACTTCTCATCTCTACTTGATAACAAATTGGATCAAAAATGCTATCATCAGTAGATGTGTCAAATATGTCTAGCACAACTGTTGTCTTTTGATTCAAATGAAGAATTTTGTTCATTATTAACGGCCTTGGTTCTTTTTTTTTATCACAAAATCTGTTATTAGTGACTGTTTTTTGGGGGTAGGTGCTTCTTGATATCCTACTACACAAAACTTATGGTTACATAGAAATTATAATGCACCTTTTATGTCAGGATCATGAGTAAGAAAATGTTCCATACTTGCAGCAAATTTCAAGGCCTCGCTGATTAAATCAGCAGTAAATAGCTGAACTTCACCTTTGACTTTGTCATTATCAACTTCTTTCATATCAAACTGTCAAATTTAATTAATCCTAAAACAAAAAATTGTGCAAAAAAAAAAAATTGCTCAATTCATGTACCAAGTTATTTCCAAATCATGTAAAAAAGGAGTAGGGTGTATTAACAGACAGGAGGGGGAGGGGGTAAGCCTGGTCAATCAAGAAGCAGCAAAGAAAGCTTAGTAAAATTTGGAAATTCTTTAGTATGTGAATACAGAAAAGTAAAGGTAGATCTCTGATTAATCACATCAGGTAAATGAATTTAGCAGCTTTGAGGAAAGATATATCTTGGGCTTCATACATTTTTTTCTCTCCTCTCAACAAAAAACTTACATGATAACATTCCCTTTTTTATCCTCTTATACCCCCTCATTTCTCACCAACATGAACACACATAGCATATCCTTTTCTTCCCTCCCTCTCCACTTCTAGATGAATGCAAACAGCATCATAGGTGCTTGATTTGAACTAAAATTCAACTTCATTGGGTGATTTTTGGAACAAAAGTATATCCCTATGAATAATTCCTTAGTCCTGGGAATAATTTGATAGCAATTTTTTCATCATTGGTGCAATTAGTCAGATTAGAAATAAAAAGTGCTAAAAAGTAAAAATGTATATTGAAAAATCAAAGTAACAAGTTGCATTGTTTGGTGTGGTTGGCAGCTTTCTTAGACATTAATGCAGGTGTTTGTTTTTAACTGGGAAATACAACCAAATTTTAATACTTTAAAAATAGAAATAGTAATGTTTTTAATATTTAAATCCGAAGAAAATTATTATAAATAAAAATTTACCATTCAATTGTGAATACTTCTGACGGAACTGGGCTAACAACTTTTTGGCCTTCTCTTCTTTCTCATTTGCTTTTGATTGAACATCATCAACTTCCTTTTTAGCTTGATTAGTAGACTAATATAAAATATATTGATGATTAATTTACATACATTAAAAGGAATATCTGTTACAATGAATACAAAATTTAAGCTGATAAAAATTTAACTCTTAGCAATGTAATAATAAAAAAATAAATTTTCATTTTCTTTTTGAGAACTATGATGTTCAGTATTGCAATTAAAAAAAAATCAGTGGATAAAATAAAGAAATTTCAAAGATAAAATATATATATATATACAGAAAATAAAAAATCCAAATTATATAATATATAATAACTAGCATCACAATAATAATACTGCATATAATAAATTTAATATAAAATTGTATATAATGAACCCAATCAAGCAATCCAACAGATCCAAACTTATATATAATGGCAAATATTCAAATAAAATAATGCATTTTGAAGCTTTTTCTACATAAAACCAGACACAATTTAGTTTTATTTTTAAAATAAAATAATTAGTTTTTTAAAAAAATATTTCTATAAGGGTAAATCTTTAGTACACATTTTAACATTTTAAAAAATCTTTATTTCCGGTACTAAATTAAAAATGCATTTAAGAAATTATTATTGTTGAATTTTTTTCGCTCCCATTTTGATTTTTTTAATCTTGAAAGTTAGCATTTGAGGATAGTCACATACCTATCTCTCAACACTAAAATTAAAAATACTTCTACAGCAACAATAGAGTATTGAATAATTGCAATTTCAATTTACAAACTGAATTGGCATAAAGGTTTTAATATAAAAATATTTTTAAAAAAACGGAAATTTAATAAAAGCAAATGCATTTTAAAACAATCTTTAAGGTGTAAAATTTATTTTGACTATACATTTATTGACCCTTCCTCAATGGCTCAACAGCCCAGGGTGGGCTTCGACCTTCTCAAGAAGCCTTTTCCAAGCCAACCTTCTTCTCTGGATAATGTTCTCTAATTTTTATTTCTCAAAACTAGGAGATCTTTTTCTAGACCATCAATACATTTATTGACTACCATAAATAATATCGAACATTGAACTGAACTCAGTTGCACAGCAGTTTATGAGGGCCAAGGCCAAATGTGCCTATCTTAATTTATGTGACTTAAGATACTGGGGTGCATGTGCAGATGTTTCGGTCAAGTGGTCAGCCTGCCACGAAACCCCCAGTGTTCAGTTCCCAAGCAAGCCTGGTACTCATTTATCGACCCACTGAAAAGGCTGAGTCGACCTTACCCAGCTCAGGATTTCAACCTCAGACCTGTGGCGTAGAAGCACGATACACTACCACTCAGCCACTGGCCTTCAATATGAAACATAACTGAGAAATAATTTCAAAATGACTGGTTTTTAAAGATCTATAATTAATAAAAACTAAATAGATTGCACACACACACATTGTTAATATAAATTTTCGAAACAAATGAGAATCACCTCCTTCTGTTTGTTTATTTCTTCCTTTAATTCCTTCACAATTTTATCTGATTCTTCAACCTTTTTCTGCATTTCTTGTACTATCTGTTCTTGGTTAGATGAATCTGAAGCTTCAGCCTTGACTAAAAGTGCATCATAACTCACTTTTAATTCATCAAATTGTGTTTTATATTTTCTTCCAATTTTTTTAATCTGCAAAAATAAGAAATTAAAAGGATTATATTTGAAGAAAAGATTTACCATAAAAAAATGTCTTAACAAATTTATAATTCCAAAAGAAAAAGCTAAATTTAATTTTTATTATTTTCCCCCTTCAAAAAAGGTGGGAAAAAAGCTTATTTCAAATGCTTTGAGAAGATTTGTGACAGACACTTAGCAAAATAAAACTAAGGTTTTCCATTTATAATTACTATATATAAATTACTATGTGCTTAAGCATACCTCTCAGTAAATATCTTTATAAAAAAAAAAGAGAGAACTTCTTTCTTAACATTAATTATAGTATTATGTACACTTGCTTTGTTCTAAAATTATATAATTACTCCATTTTTCAGATTCTTTAATCTTTTTAAATTATGTTAAGTGAACCTTTTTTTAATGAAATTTCTTATTGTTAACATATGAGATAAATAAAATGGGTATATAAGTCATAGAAATCATTTGGTTAAAATTTAAAACACCAAAGTGTAATGAAAATAATACAGAAAAAAAATTATCATTTGTATATGCAAACATATCTAAATTCCTAATTGAGAAATGAATTTCTGAGAATAGGACAAAAAATAGCAAAACAAACATTTTTCAGATATAATAGGAATATTCATAATATTTAGAAACAAATAGTTCCATAATTTATCATTAAAAGGATAGTAGATTAGATATCACATAAAAACCACAAGCATATGGTGATAGTTTTATGTACAAAATAGAAGATAATTAAGTGTGCAAAACCAAACATGTACTCACCTAAGAATCTCATACTAAGATGTATGATATTTATCTAGACCGCTTCAAAAGTTTTAATCATATTAGAGTAATGGAATCCCCACAATTTAAGAAAATCAATATAATCAAAAAGGAAAGCAAAAAAAAATTAACAGACTTTTGTCAGTTAAAAATTTAACAATACATCTATACATATAAATAAAAATTAAGTGCCTGTTTGTAATTTGAAATTAAAAGCTTTTTACTAAATGCATTTAAAAGTATATACAATACTTATATGAAAAAATCAATTTTTTAAATTTTTGTCTTTCTGTC
Organism: Trichonephila clavipes; assembly: GCA_019973935.1. NCBI lineage: Eukaryota > Metazoa > Arthropoda > Arachnida > Araneae > Nephilidae > Trichonephila > Trichonephila clavipes. Next base: position 105,252 of record BMAU01002594.1, on the reverse strand, counting down.
AGTCTGTTTGTTCCGGCCAATCTCTGAAACAGCTGGACCAATTTTATCGAAACTTTCACTGGTACATAGCTAATGTTATAAGGAATAACTTAGGCTACTTTAATTATAGAAGAAAAAATTACGGTTCCACGAAAATAAAATTAAAACGAATTAAATGGTGGACAGTATCTGTTTCAAATAGGGATTATTTTTATTCATTAAGGATTATTTTTAGTCAATAGGGATTGTTTTATTTCGCGAGCCTTCTGTCTCAACGTTTCTAGCAGTTATATCAAACTTTTTTGTTTAATTAGGTTACTGACACTCGCAATTTTTCCCGTGAATTTAACAGTCATCACACCATCGACACTGTCAAAGGTCATGCATCTTTCTTACCCCTTGCTTGCGGCTTCGTTTGTGTTCGTTTCACCCTACCCAGTTCTCACCCCATCGACAGTGTCAAAGGTCACGTGACCCCCCTGCTTGCAGATTCATTTCCCCCTACTGCTACTTAGACCTGTTTTGAACTGTTGCATTCAATGCTTATAATCATTCCAAAAAATTATTTCATTCTCTCTCAAGAACACTGAGCAACATCTATTTTTCCATAACATAGACAGCATTTAAACTTAAATTAGGAAATTTTGGGGTTTTAAGTCATTTGACTTCTCCCAAGGCTCCGCTTTTAAATAGAGGTAAGCCAATTTCATACCTCTATTGTTTATTTCATTTCCAAACACTGCAATGATTTTACAGTCCTCACCCCATCGACAGTATCAAAGTCATGCGTCCCTCTCACACTTTGCTCAACAAAAAACAAAAGCAAAACAAAAAAGAAACATTGATTCACAAAGTAGAAGAATGACATTATACTTATAGCATAGGTATTTCTTTTAAGTGGAATATATAATTATTAAGTTTTCGTAAACTCAGCGAATTGAATAAACACTTTTTTGTTAAATTCCATGTGGACGAAGTCGCGGGTAACAACTATTTAACATAAAATAAATACCTCAGAAAGTAATATTAACATATTACACATCCAGATACAAATTATTTACATTATTTTAATGCGCTTATTACACAAAATTTGTAAAAATGTGTTAATTTTGCTGAGCAAAAGAAAGGTGTTTTCAAAAATCGATCCTTAAGAGTTGCGGGGCGTCATAAGTTAAAAAAAAAACTTTTTTATCAGCTATTATATCTACAGACTTAAAATTTAGCAAACATGGTTTTTTTTTGTTCAGCTGATATATGCAAAAAGCTTTTTTCTTTTTGTTTAATTTACTATTCACGTAAAATTAACTCATTAAAAACTTCTTTATCCTTCAGTCTGTATTGCTTAAATTTTCAATTCACCCGTGCGAAGAACGGGTATACCAGCTAGTGATAAATAAAAGGTATCTTATAACAAGATAACTTTAAAAAACTAATACCTGAAGTAAAGTTTTCTGATCTTCGATAATTTTTTCATTTAATCTAGCTATTTCATCTGATTTCTGTTTCAGTTCGTTTCTGAGATTATCAAGTTCCTTTTTAAGTGATGTCATGCTAGCAGTAACTTGAGATGCTTCAGCTTGCTTTCTCTGCAATTCCTCAGTGAGTCTTGATTTTTGACTTTTTAATTCTTCAATCTCTCGGCTATTAAAAGAAAAAATATGCTCAACAATTTACATAAAGTAACAAATACTGTATGATATAATTCTCTCAGCAAAGCTTATTTTCCTCAATCCAATATGAACCACATGTATTAAATGAAGAATTAACTTTTCTTTATCTATATATATAAGGGAGAAAAGCAACTCACTCATCATGATACTTTTAAAACTATTAGACCTACAGATTCAAAATTTGGTAGGCATGTTCCTTTGATGGAGTGGAGATCTGGTAAAATCAGATTTTGCTAAAATTCATCTCTTAATATTATCAATGCAAATACTTGTTACTTTTTATAACACTAAATTAATAGTCCAACAAGAAAAATTTTAATAGAACAATCATTAATAAATAATTTTAACTGAAAAAATTCCCACTGTTTAAAATACCACATATAAAAATAACATTCAGAAAATCATTATGAATATCAATCATCTATGTAAAATTATATTCATTTTTCATAATTTATCAAAATGTGTCAACAAAAAAAAAGCCACATGCCTCATATTTTTATACTCTTGAGGACCAATGCGATGAGATTGTTCCAGCAACTGATTAGTTCTTGATTGCCAACTCTTCACTTCATGTCTTAAAGCGTTGTTTTCAGCAGAAAGCATATCAATTTGTAGGTTCATTTCTTTTTCTTTCTCATTTAAAGGTTGAAATTTTTCTGTCAATTCTTGAAACTTTAATACAAAATGGAAGTATATTATTTTTAAAAACTAATATTTTAAAAATAATAAAATTAAACTATAAAGTTTTTTTTACAAAATTATTGAAAAAAATTTATTATGAATAATTATAATTACAACGTTTTTTTATCAATGAAAAACATAACATGCACACCAATTTTTTAAATTATTGCGGCTTGAAATTGTTACAAAGCAGATTATTATTAGTATATCAGTAATCAATATTCTGCTCTAAAATACATGTACTAAGCAATTTTTATGTTCAAGAGGTCGCAATTATATACATTGGGATTTTAGAAAGTTTGCTAATTTTGAAAGCAAATTTAAACTTAAATCCTTGAAGGAATTTAAATTTTAGTAAAAATTTAAATTATATGTGTTATTTCATTGAACAATCTTTCAGGCAACTTGAAAATTATGTCCTAGATTATCTCGGGTTTTTCAGCTAAAAACTATTTTTAAGTGATTTTTTATCTTAACCAAAAGGGTTGAGTTTTTGATAGTTTTTTCCCCAATCAAGGGAATTTTGAAGTGATTGAAATAGGAGGGAAGGAGAGGGCACAAGGTCTGGTGGATGTGGAGAATGAGGTAGAACATCCCAACAGAGCTCCGAAAGTTTTTGTCAAGTCATCAAAGATGCATGAGGCTGTGCATTCTCCTGATTAAAAACACCTTTCTGATTTGCTATTTCTGGGCCTTTTGCTCAATTGCTGCCCTTATTTCATCTAATTGGAAACAATACTTCTGGATTTATGGTTCTGTTATTTGGTAAAAGCTGATAATGCAGGATTCCAATCCCACTGTACATTATGACTATGAGTGTGGCTTTCTTCGGATAAAGACCAACTTTTAGGGTGGCTAAAGGCAGTTCATCCCACATTCCCAAAGATTTTTCACTCAACATCCTTATAAATTTTATAGTTTTCACCTTGCCCTTTCTGCTGACATTACTTACTTTAAAAATGCTGTCCCCTCATTATACTTATAGAGCAAGTTACCAATGGAAATGTAATTTACCAAATTTTTCTGTTAAATTGTGGGAAATCTATACATCAAAATAGGTTATGTTGCCAAGCTCACAAAATGCTCGAGAATAATGGTTTTTGATATTTGTAACAGTATTCTCTAACAGTTTTAATCTGATCATCATATGTGATAGAGGGCCTACCTGGATGTTCTTGTTCTTTAGAGTTGAAAAATCACTACCTTTAAATCTAGCACACTACTTCCATACAGTTCTTTTAGCCATAACACCTTCACTATAAACAATGCATATCTTGTTTGCTTTATATGTAGGCATTTTAGACTTTAAAGTAAAAGAAAAACATTCTGTGCCTAAAATGTACTTTTTTGTGCCTCTTGCCTGGGCCTATAAAATTAACAATTAATGCATCATAATCAAACTTTTTTTCGAATATTCCTGAAGTACCCTCTTTTAAAATGTATAAGCAGGTCATTTGTTTTCTATCATTCTGATGTATTCAGACACGTCCTTATGACACCTATCAAAAGTCAGTACGAACTTTCTGGACAACCCAATATATATAAATAGATAGGTAAGAGAGGAGAAGAAATAAAATAAGCAACCAAAAATAAGAAAATTGAGTTAAAAATAGTAAATTTTAATTCTTTAATTTTAAACATAAATGGGAGGATATAATTATAAATATACTATTATATATAATTTTTAAGATCTCTCAATAAGTATTTCAATAAAATCAGTGTAATTAATTTGACAAGCATATAAAATTATATTTTTAAATAAAATCTTACACAGAATCATTTAAACCATTAAATAAAATGAAAAAAACTTTATAATGGCTATTTTTGACTATGTTTAACATAAAAATAAGCTTACTTGAATCTCCAGTTTTGTCTTTGCTTCTGATAAAGATTCCTTTTCCATCCGTAATAAGTTATTGCTTTCACTCAATAAATTCATCATTTCTATTTTCTTCAATAGTTCGGCATGCTGAGCTTCACTTGTTGCTTTTGCCTTTATATGTAAAAATTTGAAAAATATAGCTATCTCTAAAAATAATTACTAAGGAAAATATCAGGATACTGATTTTTATATCGATGTATTTTTTCCCCACATTATTATTAAGGATAGTTATTTCAATCCTCGTACTGAAGTATACATTCTTCCAAAATTATTGTAAACAGAGATTAATAGTATATCATGCATGAATATATATTTTGATAAAAGCATGCAGGAAAATCCAAGTACTAATAAAAATTATATTTTTCCCTATAATTCGTACAAATTAGAAATGTTTTATACATATAAAATAAATTATAAAAAGGCATTTTTTTTAATTTTAGCATTTTTAATTGTTTTGAATTTATTAATTTTTGACAGTTAATATTTCTTAGCATTAAAAAAGACAAGGGGAGCAAACAATTAAACACAGGGAAATAAAATTAAACATTAAAGAAACAATAAGCAAAACTTAAACTCTTACTCTGTAATATCCATTAATAACAAAACAATACTTTGTAGGCTAAATTCACATGATAATTGCAATCCTGTGTTTCCAGTTAATCAGTTTATGTACTTCGCTGCTGCCAACTTTAGATTTTACAGAAACTTTATTTTAAAAGGTACATGTTTAGCAACAATGGCACACTTAGGTAAACAAATTGCAGTTGATTGCAGTACACATATAATACCACATTTATTCAAATCCAAGCCATACCCAAAATTCTCAACACGTTTTAATGAAAAAATAAAAGTGCAAAATGGCTTATAAATATCTGACATTTACGAAATTAAAAAAAAAACTTACTGAGAACTAAAAAGTGAATAATTAATTCATTTTTTTTACCGGTAACAAAAACTTTTTTGAATACATAAATGACACTGTAATTACTCTAACCATCAGCACCATGTTCAATTTCCCCCATCCAACAAATTTTTCTGCCTTCGATTGTAAGCCATACCCGATTTTCTGTAGAATTAACATTGGAAAAAAAGTGCAGCTTAGATTCAAATAAATACAGTATGAGAATTTTTTTTTAATTTTGAAAAACATTTTCGAAAAATTTTAATATTTGAGAATTTTTACACAACATCAAGTATAAGTTTAATGACAGTTTTGAATTCAATAGGGAACATGTGATTGCATTTATCAGATGACCATCCAGAATTCTGAGCCTATTTAAAAATTGAAATATATAATTAGTATATTATTGCAATCAACACAAAAGATACTTGGAAGTGAATGCTATTTCATGGTTTTAAAATTTAACAAAATTAATAAATTTCTTAAATACTGTGTTTATGAGATAATCATCCCAAAAAGCAAAAATAAGATAAATTACTTTTATTAGAAAAAATTATCAAACACTATGGGGAATAAAATAAGAACTTATGCAAAGATGTTCAAACATAATTTAAACAAATAAAATTCTGAAAAATATATAATGCAAATTTTTCCAATATTTTTTTAATTAATGCATATTGCTTATATATATATATTAATGAAATTTCAAACTAGATTAGTTATTTTTTATAGTTAAAATGTGCATATTACAAATATTCAGATATGCATGAGGCTTTAATAATTTTTCTAATTAAAATACAGAAAACTAATGCTTGAGAAATTAAATTATAAAATTATTAGAATTCTGAAATATTTTGAATTTTGTCACAAACTACAATTCCATTCAAATACTAATATTATGTCCAGCACATCAATGTAAAAATACATTACTCAGATTTTATCAAATATTGTTCATGTAAAAAAGATATGTTTTTAATAAATGCATAAAATGTAACATGCTTTGCAGATAGATCATAGAGATAATTCTAACATATGATTTAAACCCTCATTTAATATTCATAAATGTAGCTTATATATACCTGAACATCATTCATGATATCTTTAAGTTCAGCTTTGGCACCACTGAGATCATTTGTGAGCTGATCAACTTTCAAAGTCAGTCTAATATTTTCAGACTGGACCATATCTAACTGAGTACTTGCTATTTCCTTCTCTTTCTTAATGAATCTGAAAAAAATGCAACAAAAGAACCATGAACACATGAATTTTCGAAAAATTATCAATTTTCACTTTTTTATATTTTTTAAAAGTTCAAATATTTCTATTTAAAATGATATATGATATGAGTAAATACGATAATTAGAAGTATTTTTATTTATTTTTTAAATAAAGCTGCTCCTTGATGTGCATCAAATGAGATCTGCTAGAAGCTTCTGTATTTCCCCTTGCATAAGTTTCAGATGAGCGCGAATCAGTATGATGTTCAAGTGGAAATATTAGAGTGTATTGAGCTTATCCAAAAGTATATGGGTACATGTCTTTTGGATCTTAAAAGCGAATGAGGGAGAAAAAAAAGTGACGGAAAAAGCCTAAGTGGTCGTGACCAACATTTTAGTATAAAAAAATTGAAAGATATTATAGTATAGCTATTAGAAATAATATCAATGATCTACAAAGCAAGAAAACCGTTGTTTGTGCTGTTTATTTTCATCTTGTCTTCAAATGAGAACCCTTAACATGGAATGTATCCTGCGTTTATAAATGCCTGGTACAAGTTTCAAAAGACAGAAGCTGGATGCAACAAAAGGCACTATGATCATAAATACATACACACATGCCATATACCATAATGAACTACATGAAGTCAATTTTTAGAGATCTAGGTGACCCTATGTTATTAAGAAAATGTTTACATGGAAAGACCCAGAACTCAAATGAGTCAGTTAATAATACCATATGGTCAGTGATTCCAAAATCTACATTTGGAGAATTATAAAATTAGGGGTAAATAGGGCTATTGCGCAGTTCAGTACAAGTCATGTAGCAAAATTAATTATCTTAAAAAAATTGTGATATTAAACCAAATTATAATTGTGTGTCATGCTTCAAAAAACTAGATACATGTTGGATTTGTGTAGCCCAACGAAAGCATCTTGTGATCCCAAAAAAAGGCAAAATTGTTAAAAATAATGAAAAAAAAAAGAAAATTAGAAGAGTCATTTGTACGAGCAGAGAGTAAAAAAAGTTCTTCATATGCTTCTGGAAAGTACTCAAAAAAGTAAATGCTTAAAAAATTATAAATTTTTACTTTAAAGCCTGTTTACTCAAAAAGTAATATTTTTCCCTTTATGTACCTTTTTCTCAAAAACTACTTATCATACTCAAATAGTTAGTGAGCAGACTCTTAACATGTTTACACATTTTAATGGAGGGGATTAGACATATTTAGCTAATTTTTTAAGATGACATTTTTAAACTAAATTTTAGGGGGAAAAATTGGATAATTTTTAAAAAGTTTGTAATTGCTGTATTTTCCTGTATATAATCTGCAGCGGTGTATTATACACAAAGCCTTTTTTTCGAGTAAAAAAAAACATTGTATAATCCGCAGCAGTTTTTACGGAGAATATAATCCAAAATATAAACTGCCTATAATGAGTGTCTTACAAGATAAAAAAAATACACAATATAATTAAAAATAGAATTAGAAATTGTACAAAAAAAATCTATTATGAAATGTCTGGCTCAAGTGTAATAGAAGAGGACCACATCAGATTTAGCAATTTTTCTTCGGATTTGGCGATTTTTATCTAAATGTCATGGTGAGATATCGAATTCATTCTAAAATAAATAATAAATAATTCCGAAAAAAGTACCTTGGCGACCACTTTTAGCCGTAAAAAAAAAGAACTGCACCAAGTGGCCCCTTATACTACACTTTAACCGAAACGTCTTTTTAAATATGTATAATATTTTTTACGATAATCTCAATAAAACAAAAAAAAATTTGCTACTGCTATCTATGTTTTGCGTTGTTAAACAAAACATCCCACACAGAAAATATCTTACTCTTTTTTTAATTTAGCAAGTTAACAGCAAAAAAATTAAGATCGAGACTGCTATCTTATTGTCTCTCTCTTTTAAAATCCATTTATTTGTTTCTTCCTCTAATTCTGGCCATTGAGGTTTTCCATGACAATCACTCTTTAATGTCGATCAAAATTTTTTAAATTGGTCTTGTTTTTTCTCCACAAATGAATATTCAATTCGTCAACATTGAAAAAACCTTGCAGCTTCCCGATTTCCAACTTCGGTAGCCTTCTCTATAACTTTTAACTTGAAGTTTGCAGTGTAACTTAACGCTTTCTCTTCAACATGATGAAAACTTTCAAAGAACATCATAACTCTAGTCAAGAGAAAATTGGAAATGGTACCAGCAACTAGTAACTGTTTTTTCCTTCTGAGGAATCGAATTCGTTTTTGAATGTAATTAGACAAAGACTAGTTATGGCTGAAATACGTCATCTGAGTCATGAAAGCGGCATCTATTATTTATTTTATAAAACATAAACAGCATTTCTTTCAAACCTTTCTCATTAGCTTTTCTGATGGAGAATGTTTTTTCTCAGATAATCCGCAGTGGCGTATAATACACACAACGAAACTTGAAACTTTTTTAACACATAATCCACAGATTATATACAGGAAAATATGGTAATTTAATTTTTAACAAAAAGACAAAACCCTTCATTAAAGTGTTATTGGTGGTATACATAACCTACTGTAAAAATTTTATTCATGAGAAGTAGTTTCTGAGAAAAAGGTACATAAACTTATGTAATTTAACACGGGCTCCTATGGAAGTGACAGACCCCCTTAAAAAAGTTAGTGTTTTAAGTGTGAAAGTATTTCCATAAAATTAATATTTTTTAACAAAAAATAAAGAGAATATATCCAATAAAATAAATCTAACCAATTTTTAAGCTATTTAGGTAAAATTATAGGATCTTAATAAAGAAAATAAAGCAATAGCAAAGCATACCTTTGCAGATTATAAATGTACTTACAAGTCAAAAATGTAAAAATGCTTCCCAATAGAAAGCAATCATACATCTGATTAATATATAGTTATTAATAACAATACAACAGCCATTTTGCATCTGGTTTTAAAAAATTAGTTTAATTGCATATTTTTTTGCGCATTTTTTCATGAAAAATCTGAAAGATCCTTCAGAAATGTTCTGTTGCACAAAGCTTTTAAAATATTTCAAAAATATTGTTATATAATATACATTTTTCATATTTTTCCACAGCAAAATAATGATGAAAAAAATTGTACAAGTTTTAATCCTTATTTTGAAGTACTAAATAGTTGAGAGATTTTAGATTAAAGAGATTACCAGATAGCAGCTAAGTATTATGCATGAGAAAAGAAACAAGAAGCACAGTAGTATTCCAATATATAATTTGAGACTATATATATATATATATATATATATATATATATATATATGTGTGTGTGTGTGTGTGTGTGTGTGTTATATATGTTATATATATATATTCTCATATATATAATTTGAGACTATATATATATATATATATATATATATATATATATATATATATATATATATATATACCCTGAAACTAATCCATATAATAAATAAAGACTTTACTCCAAAGCAGGACCTCTATTTAGACATATATTAAAGTTCTTTAAAAATTATTTGGAATGACAAAAGTGTTTGATCAACTGCGGCTTGCAAAATCTATTTTAAGGCATAATGTTTCTGAAAAAGAAGTGTTGAAGTTAAATGTTTTTTGCTCTAATAACTTATTAGCATCTGGAATTCTTTTTCTTTTTACAATACCTTACAAGACAACTATACTAAAAAATTTCGGAATTCTTTCTTTAAAGACAAAAATCTAACATTTACTGCATTGGGATTGGTAAAATTCTAGAAAAAATTTGGCATTGTTCCACATATGTATTAGCTTCTGAAACAATGGAGATCCACCAAATCATCATTCACAAAACCCTCAAAATATTTTAAACACCAGAATTTAGATCAAAATTTAAATATTTCTTTGGTGTTACCCAAAATTTAAAATATAGGGATGCATGATCTGTTAAGATAAATACAACTTTAATCTATACTTATTCATCATCTCTACTCTCTAATCCATTCTATTCAAATTTCCATGAAAATTTTTTTTTTAAAAAAAACAATCTCTTTTAGATTTATCCTCAAACTAAGACCCAAGTTCTTTCAAACTCTTGCTCCACAATATTCACACTATTAAAAAATATATTTTATCACAGCACACAAACCAGATTCATTCCAAAGCCTAATTGAGCTGAGAAAACTGGTTATGATTACAAAACAAATATTAGAAAAATACATATTCTGTATGGTGCCGACACCTAAATTTAAAAATAAACTATCTCTAACTGCATTAAAAATAGTTTGATACTGCCATCTAGCACATAAAAATAAGAAATATTTTTTTACTCTATAAGAAATTGATTTTTTTAAAAAAAAAAAACTTTCTTGGTGCATTATTTTGAACAATTGAAAATATCATCAACATGACAAAAAGAATGTGAAACCTCTCAAATCCCATCATTTTGACAGGAGTGCAAAACATGCTTTTCTACAGTTATTAGAAAATACAATGTGATAGGCAGAACATTGTATTTTAACTTATATAATTCAGCATCCCAAAACTACTTAATTACACACATTTACTAACCAGATACCAAAATAACTTTTAAATTCGTTAAGTACCGTAATATAACAATTATCATCAAACTATCCAAAGCTTTAAAAAAGTATCGACAGCAAACTAAACTGAGAAGTATAAATCAATAGAATATAAATATAGACTAAATTATGTTATAAATTTAATTAAGAGCATAATCTTTATCTAGATTTTCCCCCATTTCCCCTTTATATTTGTTAAGCATTCTACAAAGACAAATCTGTAGAAATTATAAATGGCAATCCTTCAAAATCCTACATGACTGCCTTTTTTCAGATGACTTTCTGTCTAAAAGATTAACAGAACTGATACAAATTATTTTAATTAAAAACTTACTGTATAACTTGTAGAAGGTGCTGAGTGTCTTTCAAATCTGATTGGATTGATGAATAAGGAGTTTCTTCCCAGTTCTTTGACTGTAATGCAGCCATCTGCGTACCCATCTAAAATAATACGAAATATTAATGCAAAATTTTACATTAATGCTTAATTTTAAATTATCAAATTTTTTTGTGCATTATTTGAACAACAATTAGATAGATTTGGGAAAAATTCAAGTAAAAACTATACACTTGAAGCTCTTTTTTTAAAAAAAATTAACTGATAGCTTTTTTTCTTATGAAATTAAAGAAATTTTTTTGGAAAAGATATTTATTATAAAATATGTATTTATAGACACTAATATAATATGAGGGGGAATATTATATTTTAATTTTATTATAAAGAATAATATTTTGATTTATATTTTAAAGAATACATATAAAAAAATCAAATCTATGCTTACTAATTCAAGCTGGTGATGTAAATCGTTGTTGCATGTTTCAAAATCAGCAATTTTAGTTTTCAAGGCTTCAATTTCAGAGCGTAAAGTTTCTTCTTGCCGTGCCCAGGATTCTCTGCTCTCAGAAAGAGTTTGTTCAGCAGATTTTGCCTTTTCAGTTAAGTTTTCAATTTCTATTGAACACTTTTGATGCTGCAAAATAAAGAATTTTTATTGGAATTTTATAATTTTCTTTAAAAAAGGAAGACAATATCTTTTGAACTTCTAAAATCAAAAATATATTAAAAATTATGAAAGTTGAAAAAAGATTTTGTGAAAGAAAAATTGTGTGTTCAAATATACAAAACTTAACTTGTTGCACAAAGTATAAGTTTCAATTTGAAAGTTTAAAATTTAAATTCAAAAGCAGTTATAAATAAATATATTTTAAAATTTTAACAAGAAATTATATTCTAATCATTTGGCTACTTTAAATTAAGAAAATTAACTAGAAAATTATTTGAAAATTTAGCTTACAAGCTACCGTAAATAAATTTTGAAAAAACAAAAGTACTTACTTTCTCTTTTAACTCAGTAAGTGCTTGTATATCTTGTGCATGAAGCATCAATTCTCTTTCATATTTATCTTGCACCTGAAAAAAAAATTTAGCAATAATTTATCTTCCTTTCCTCATATAATTTCCTTCTATTTTACAAAAACAATATAAATAAACATACATCTTTCATTAACTTGATTTGATTTTGACAGTCTTCCCTTGCTTGGTCAGCAGTATTTTTAGCAGTTTCAGCCTTATTTTTGTAATCCTCCATAGTCTTCAAAATTTCAGTTAATTTTTTCTGCAACTCATTAACCTTTTCAAATAAAAAAATGGAAATTACAAAACATATTCAGATGTGAAGCATTCAAATATAAATACTATCAAAAGCATAAAAAATACATGTATTCTTATTAATCTGAAAAAATAGTTTTAACATTTTTACTTTGGAATGGTTTGATATTAACTCTAAAATAAAATGTAGCTACAAGTCATTGCTTTTAAGATAAAACAACTCTCAAATTTAACAAAAAACATACCATAAGCAGTCAAAAGACATGATTTTGCTGTGGTAGAAATAGGTACATATTAAGTGTTAGTATGTTTAGTTATAAATTTGTATTATAATACACACTATCGTAATATGATTTATCAGTTCTAGATTTGTATAGAAACTTAAAACTCACCTGAAAATTTGAATCTTGAGATAGCTTCATATTTTCTTCTATAAGTTCTCTATTATTTTTTTCTATATTTTCAAGATTTTTTTCTAAAGCTGTTCGAGCTAATTGGGTAAGAACAGAAGTATAAGAAGAAAGAAGGATATGTTTAAAAACAACAATAGGCAAACTAACATATTAAAAGCTTAGAATTTTACATGCAAGATGGAAATATAAGAACTGAAAGTTAAAATGTTACAATGATTTTAAAAAAATTAAGAATATACCTTCATTGCTAGATTTTAGAGCACTTTCCATTGATTCCTTCAAATGTTTATTAATCTGCAAAAATGTTTAAAGTTAATAAGCTTATACATAAGTACCATAAATAAATTTTAAAAAAAGTGCATTTAATATAGATTCACATGAACTGAAGCAGGAAAAACTATATTATGCTTACTTCATCTTGTTCTTTTACACGTAGTTCTAAATCTTTACACATATTTTGATATTGTTCAGCACTCTTTCCAGTCAGGGATAACTTATCTTGCAAGGCTACAAAAATATCAATATATATAAATTCAAATACACATCTTAATTGTTTATTCATTGAATAGAGTTCCAAAAACTCAGCCTGCGATAACCGAGCAGTCTGGGTAACTCAGCCACACCCATGTAGGTTGCAAAAATCCCACATACAGAAGACAGCAAGGCATTATACATTTTTAAAAAAAGTAGCCCATTTTTGAAAAAAGTTGGTTACTTAAATTTCATTATAGACAGCTTTATGCCTTCATAAGGCATTTTTGAGGTGTGTCTGATAATGTAAATTATTGAATACTATGTATTCATTAATTTTACTTTCATGTATTAAAAGCTCTATGCCTTCATATATATACTTTTCCTTTGTTTAAGGATGTTTGGGCAGTTTTATTTTCTGTTGTATTCTCAAGCAGACAATACATACAAGTATAGTGCAATATTTTGTGAGGAAACACTTGTACTTATTCTATTCTCCATAACCCATCATTTTCACTAACTCAATTACCCTTCGGTCCACATCAGGCTGAGTTTTCATGGCTCTACTGTATATTAAAACATAAGTCAAGCAAAAAAAAATAATTAATAATTTTCATATCAAACTATAGAAGCATCAAGTAATCCCATGCTCATTTGGATTAAAGTAATATATAATTAAACTACAAAAATAATGAATTATAAGTTGTTTGTTACTTAGAAATCTTACATATTTTTTCTAAACATTAAAACTGAAAATAACTAATTACAAATTATACTACTTCAAATAAAAAAAACTGATAATTAAATTTACTGGAATTCAAAATTTATAATTTTAATTTCCTATTTAAAAAATAAGATGCAATGATTAAAAAATTAAACTGAAATTTATATTCCAGACATATTCATTGCACTTATTTGCACATTTGGAAGAAGGAGTCACTAAAGAGAAAAATTAATATATAAAATAACACATTCAATAAGCAAAGATTTTTACATCAACATAAAAATTTGTATATTCGAAAAGATTTTCAAATCAAAACAATTCTAATGTTTGAAAGCACAGAAATGTTGTTAGTAATGGATCTTATCATTTTAAAATATAGCCATGTAAGAGAAAAGAACAATGCCTGTACTGATATTTAATATTCTAACTTTCCCTATTTCCATTCTAACTTTCTTTTATTTAACTATTAAAACATCATATAAACGAAGATATTTATATTACAACAATAATTGTTCTATACTAAATTTTTGTACACAATTGATTAAAAGAATATAGCTGAAAATAAATGCAAAACCATTACAAAATAAACAAAGATCATTTCCATATAATCATGAGTATATAATATCAAATTCTTACAGCTTCATTATATATTTTATTTTAAATCAATATTATTTATTTTAGTTAATTACTTCATGGTTTCTGCAATGTGATAAATAACATTTTTATAATAAGGTTTTTCATGAACAAAAATTTCTCTTTTGCATGCTTTTAATTACTGTTGTAATACAAAATACATTTAAAAAAAAAAATACTTCCACTTCAGACAGTCAAAACATTTTACAATTTAACATGTATATAATTCCCAATTCCTGTTTCTCCATACTTGATCAATATTACCTTCAAGTAATTTTTATAAAATAAACCATCAGAAGTGAAGAATAACTAGAGCCCACAGTACTAAAGAAGTAAGAAATTGGAATTCAGCAAACACAACAAAAGTAGATACAAAAAGTCATAGGACTAAACTGGAGACCTATTATGATTTCTAAAGCTGTCGCTGAATTAGGCCAGCGAATTAGGGTTAGCAATGCTTTATGGATCCACCTTCCCCGTACAGTAGAAATTTTCGACATAATAGGGGGAACAGAAGTTGAAAAGTTAAGCCTAATACGGCACATGGTTGTAGAACCTACCAAAATCGTAAAAAAAAAAAAATTGAGAAAAGAGAACAGTAATGAATCTATCAAGGAGAGGAATAATAAAACTTTTTTAATAGAAAATATTAGGAAAAACTTACTTGTGAAACAAAAATCCTGAACTCAAAGTATATATATATATATATGTCAGGTTTGAAAAGTTTAGGTTCAAAATTAAGGAAGTAATAAATGAAAATAGAGCGAACTCTTTACCATCGCGTAAGGATTTATGAGTAAACAAGCCTGTTAAAAGGAGCAACGAGCGCTGACGAAGGCGAACGCATACTAAGGAAGGACTTGGCTGGTGTCTCCTCGCTGCGATGTTGTATTTGGTAACATCCGATTGCGCGCAAAAGGTCCGCCATGTTAGATTATATATGATGAAAGCGTAATAAAGGAATATTGTGAAGATGATGATCTCCTCATTTTACCAGCAGGCCTGGGGCCTGTCAAGAGCCGGCAGGATGATTTAAAGTACTGCAAAATACGCGAGGAAACCAATGGAATGAACTTCAACAATTTTTTTTTTTCGAACGAGCGACTGCATTGAAAACGATACTACCATGGAAGACGACTCTTCCGGCAGGAGTCACCAGTCAACACATCCAGGGAAACTTTCTTTTTCCTGAATTTGATCTTAATAAGTTTAGTAGTTTGAAGAGTTTTCTTGAATGTTTTGATAAACAATGTTTGGAATATCAAAAGACGAGCAATGGAAGAAGCAAAATATTCCTAGATATCTCACGGAGTTTATCTTAAATTTTGGTACGAAAACCATTTATTTGAAAAGTCTTACGAAGAAAGTAAACAACTATTAATGACGGTGTTCGATGCGACGAAACAAGAAGATATTCGAAAATTTCAAAACCTAACATTAAACGACACTAAAGAATTAATTTCCTTTTTACGGAAAAACTTTCGTTGGGGAAGAAACTAAATTATGATGACAGTTCAATTGTGGAGCATATGACATTATCAATTCCTTTAGAGTTCCAAAAGTTCCTAGTTATCAAGAAGATTTCGACACCCTGCGAATGGATCTCAACGATGCGACAATTAATCGCAGTAACACCGGATAGCGCAGACCGAAACCGGTAGATACTGGAAGTTATACCCGATGGAATCACGCATACGGTAGTGTACACAGAGGAACTGGTCAACAGTACAGATTCCAAGCAAGAGGAAATCATGGACAGCCACATCAATCGCACATGATGAGATTCAGTGGAAGGCAACAGTTCAACAATCAACCTAGGCAGTTTGTACAACAGAATCGACATTTTAACTCGCCCAGAAACGAAAGTAACCAGAGGCAAGGATGACAACTAATTATTGAGTCAATGGTATGTTCCAAGCACTTTTGTACTCTAATTGACACAGGAAGCAATGTGTCATTAATTCCAATAAATTTAGCTAAACAATTAAAAAACATTAAAATTATAAGAAATAGTAATGTAAAAATAAATCAAACTTGTGGGACTATTCAACCCAAAGGTATAATTAAAGTTTATATGAATATTGGATGTATATCTAAGCAAATAGATTTGTTTGTAATTGATACTGAATTGCCTTATATTATTTTAGGACTAGAATATTTACATTTATTTAAGCTTGACATTAGTATTCGTAACATGTGTATTTTTCAATGTGGTAAAAATTTAAGTAATATTAAATATGTAAATAAGTGTGTTGGTGAGTTGAGAACATATCATGGGACATATTGTAAAACTCTTAATAATGATCAAAATATGAACTACTATAATGCAAATAATGAAGATAATATTAACGTTAAGAATAATAAAGGTTTAGATCAAATATCAGACAGCCCTGAAGCTGATCTGAAAAGATTGTTTAACCCAGCCATGGTTGTTGAGGACACAATACCAAGACAAACTAGTGAGCAATGGGGAGATTTAACCCAACTTCTTGACAAATTTCAAACCATATTTTCACAAAATAAGTATGATGTAGGTTGTATCAATTTAGAGCCACAAAGAATTCATTTAATTTCAGACCTTCCTATAAGTTTACGCCCTTATAGAAACAGTCAACAAGAATCTAAAGAAATACAAACACAGATAGAAGAATTGTTAAAAGCAGGTTTTATTAGACCCTCTCATAGCCCATATGCTGCCCCTGTAACTTTAGCATACAAAAAGGATGAAGGGAAAAGATCAAGATTATGTATCGATTATAGAAAACTAAATGAAATCACACGAAAAGATTCCACCCCTGTACCTCTGATAGACTTTGTAATTGATAATTTAACTCATGCTAAATTTTTCTCTACGCCGACTTAACAAGTGGTTATTGGCACATTAAAATTCATGAAAAAGACGCAGAGAAACTGGCTTTCACAACTAATTTTGGACTCTATGAATGGTTAAGACTTCCATTTGGCTGGAAAAATTCCCCAGCTGTTTTCCAAAGAACTATAAGACAAATTTTACAAAAATATCAGTTAACTTTTGCTTTAAACTATTTTGATGATATAATAATTTTCTCACAATCTTGGGAAGAGCATTTAACTCATTTAGATACAATATTTCAAATTTGTAAAAAAGAAAACATTAAACTTAAAAATCAAAATGTCAGTTTGCACAGGAAAAAATAAAATTTTTAGGATATGAAATAACACAAGGTCATTATTCCCCAAGTAATCCAAATATTGAAACAATAAGAAAATTAGTACCACCTAAAGATGTGAAAGAACTCCAAAGATTTCTTGGTTCCATCAATGTTTATCAAAAATTTATTAAAGATTATGCAAAACTTAGAGTACCATTAAATAAATTACTTAAAAAAGATGCAATTTGAATTGGTCACATGAATGTCAAGAAGCTTATCAAAAGTTAAAGAATTGTTTAATCTCAAAACCTATACTTAAATTATACAACTCACAATATCCATGTCATGTGTTTTGTGACGCAAGTCAGGAATCAATAGGCATAGTCTTGAAACAACAACACCCAGATGGAACACTTTACCCCATAGCTTATCACTCGAGACAATTACTTAAACATGAAAAAAATTATACAATTTCAGAAAAAGAGTGTTTAGCAATTATAGATGCCTTAGATAAATTCCACTGTTACCTACATGGATCCAAATTCACAATACATACTGATCATGCTGCTTTACAATGGCTTAAAAGTGTAAAACATTTAACTGGACGTTTATTTCGTGGAGTTTAAAACTTTCTCAGTATGAATATTCGATAGTTTATATAAAAGGTAAATTAAATGTTGAAGCAGACATGTTGTCGAGGAACCCTGTATGCCATTATATATCACCCATTTGTCATTTTTTAAATACTGATGAAATTATTAAATACCAAAATTCAGAGAACATTAATGATCCAAAATATATAAAAATTAATGATGTATTAACAGTTAAGAAAAAGAATTTAATTAAAATTGTAGTACCGTTATCTTTGAGAGAAAAATTAATTACAACTGCACATGAACAATTTGGTCACCCAGGTGTAAAAAAAAAAAAAAGATGTTAAAATTAATTTCCCCAATTTACTACTGGAAAGACATTATATTAGACATTTCAAATTTTGTTAAATGTTGTGAAACATGTCAACTGAATAAAAAGTCTACACAAAAAAAGTATGGATTATTGCAAGAAGTTCCTGTAGCAGAAGAACCATTTGAAATGATTTCACTAGACACTGTAGGAGGATTTAATTATCATAATTCACAAAAAGAAATACCTGCATATTGTTCTGGATCATGCTACCAGATATGCTTGGACATTTCCATCCAAAAGTGTCACTTCTGAAACTTATACAAATTGCTTAAAACAAATTTTTTTCAATTCAATGCCCAAAACAACTTTTAAGTGATAGAAATGCTGCATTCACTTCATCTAAATTTAAGAAATTCTTAAAACATCATAATATTAGACAATTACTAACTTCAGCAAATAGACCACAATGCAATGGAAAGAATGAAAGAGTTAATCAGACATTAGTAGCAAAATTAAGATGTAAAGTTAATTCAACTACAAAAACTCCTTGGACAAAATTATTAGAACAAGTTACATATGAATACAATAACTCGCCACATGATGTTACTGGCTTTCCACCTGCATATTTAATGTTTGGAACTTTGCCATATGATTCGCCATTACCTAATCAAGTTAAATTAAACTATCCACCTATACAACAAGCTAGACAAATTGCAGTAAACAGAACAATTAAGCATCATAAGGTAAATAAACAAAGGTATGATAAACATTATGTTGATGCAAAATTTAAAGTTGGAGATTTAGTATTATATCAAAATTTCTCATACCCTAATTCAAGTAAACTTCAATCTCCTTATAATGGTCCTTTTAAAGTTGTCAGGAAACTCTCAAATGTTACTTATGAAATAGATAAACCAAATCAATATACAGGAAAATTAACAGATATTGTTCATTCTACAAGATTAAAACCATTTCATTCAAAATCCAATTTCCAGTTATGCTAAATTCTTATTTATATTTGTTATAGAGTTTGTTTTCTCAAACTTTGGGGGAAGAAGAAGTACATTGTAATTTTAAAAGAAGTGCATTGTAAATTTTAGAAGAAGTGCATTGTAATTTTAAAAGAAGTGCATTGTTATTAAAATAATAATAATAAAAGTTGTGTTTAAAATTTGAATTTAAGACTTGTTTACATTATGAAAATCAAAATTATGTGTAATTGAATTTGTATTGTATCTTTATTCATAATGAACACATTATTGAAGACTTTTTAAAAAAAAATAACTGAATTATGGACTGTATGAAAACATTGTGATGAGGTCATTTTACGATACATTGTGTTAGAGTAATTTCATTGTGATTATTTGTGATCAGAGTATATTCTGAAAGTTAAAATATAGTATGTGATGTTATGAAGATTTTATTATGGTTGTATGTTTTTGAAATGAGTTGATTGAGTAGAGATTCTAATAATAAACAAAAGAACTGTGTGATAAACAATAATTGGATGATGAACATTGAACTATGATTTTTCCAAGACAGGACTGTGTGAAACATTACATTACATTGATTGAACTTTTACCTGTACTTGATATATCTGAAATACCCTTATTTTTCTTTGCATTTTATATTTCTAGTGATATTTTGATATAATGTTGATGTTGTGTTTATTTTGATAAATTTCTGTGTTATAGTTGTGTAATCTTTTCTTTTTGGGAGCTCCTAAATTCATTTTGCTGTTACTTATTTTATATCTCTTCTTTTATGTATTTACTTTACCATTATTCCTAAAATCATGTTATTTACTCTATACCTATTCTTCTATGTATTTATGTACTCATTATATTCCAACATTCAATACCATTTTGAAGTACTTGTAACTTTTCAACATTTATCACTTTATTAACATTGTTTACTATTGGTGCACATTTAGTGAGAATTTCACTTGATCTTATGTTATGTTGTTTAGTACTACTATATTTTTTGAATGTGAATTATCTTTCTTATGTTGTTTTTTATTAACCTCATTATTATTATAGTCATAGTGGAAGTATTAGATGTGTGATATTTTTCAGAAAACAATTCTATGTAACACAAAGTTTTATACCAAATTTTTGATACTTTGTTATTCATTATTGCTATTTTTTTTGTACATGTTAGGATTCACCAGCCCACTCTTTTACACAATTATTATATCTTCTAGATTTTTATTTCATTTAGGAATTTGATATCATTGAAATATAATTTTTTTCCCTGGGGACTTGCCAGTCAGAAATGGCCAATCTGGCTGTGCCAGACTTCAGCGGAGGGGGAAATTTGTCAGGTTTGAAAAGTTTAGGTTCAAAATTAAGGAAGTAATAAATGAAAATAGAGCGAACTCTTTACCATCGCGTAAGGATTTATGAGTAAACAAGCCTGTTAAAAGGAGCAACGAGCGCTGACGAAGGCGAACGCATACTAAGGAAGGACTTGGCTGGTGTCTCCTCGCTGCGATGTTGTATTTGGTAACATCCGATTGCGCGGCAAAAGGTCCGCCATGTTAGATTATATATGATGAAAGCGTAATAAAGGAATATTGTGAAGATGATGATCTCCTCATTTTACCAGCAGGCCTGGGGCCTGTCATATATATATATATATATATATATATATATATAACATATATATATATATATATATATATAAGCAGTCGTTACTTCTATTAGTCAAATTATATAATTATGATAATCAGCGACTTTAAATATTGATGAATTTGGTTCCATTATTTCAGTTATAACCTTGCTACAAAAAATTGGTTTAATTACTTTTCAACTTGACTTGAGCTTCATTCAACTGTTCCTTCAACATCTTAACTTCAGCAGCAGTCTGAGCATTAGAAACTACAGTCTTTGATGGAGTTTTTACAGCTAAATTAAGAAGAAAAAAATTAAGAATCTACTTAACTACAATTAATACTAATAACTAAAACTATTATTAACTATTTGTTAAATGATACTTACGCGATTCAGCACTAGCAGGCCTTTCAGCGGTCAACTGTGATTTGGTATTGACAAGCTGTAATGATAAAGAAAATTGTTATGAAAAAAAATAAATGCTTATATATATTTAATCAAGAAAATATATCAAAATTTTTAATGCTTGATAATAATTCACTTACATCTTGATTCAAGGCATGTACTTGTGAATATGCATCAATTAAATCTTCATGGATTTTACGACTTCTTTCCACTTCTGCATCAATTTTTACTTGCATTTCTTTTTTTTGTTTCTAAAACAGATGAATTTGTTAATAATAAAAAAGATATACTAATTACCAATGACAAAACAATAAGTGACAAAAAAATAATAAAAAGAACAATAACCTCCCAAACTTTCACAGCTGAACGATATTCTTCATGTGCATTTTCCAATTTTGTTTTTAAAATAGCATTTTCCTTTTCATACTTTTCTACTTGATACTGTAGATTTCTTTTGGTTTCTGATTCAATTCTTTCCAAATTATTCTGTAAAAAGACATTAAAGACTTTACTCAGATTTACAGTAAATATAAAAATAAATGAAGCTTACAATATCATGATTTAAACATTGATGTATAATAATGTAAACTATTCATTGCTCAAAATAGTATTATATCCTTTAATACCAAGAACAGAAAAAGATGAACATTTTTTATATTTATGGATTTCTACCAAAGGATTCGTTTTCCATTTTTAAAACTAAATCAAAAAAAAAATTATTATTTTTTTTTTTGGTATTGTAAGGATTAATTTTTTCCAAAAAAGATTCATGATAATAATAAATAATATAGTATTTATTTTTTTAAAAATTCATTTCTCAATTCCTCAGATGAAAGATACTGAGAAAGTTAAATCTTTGTTTTACTAGACAGTAAAAGCCACTTCAGGACACTAAAATTAAGAACAAAAGATGAGTAATTAAAAAGGATATAAAACAAAAATATAACTACATTAATTAACAACTGAAGAGGCTATACCTGAACAGTTTGAAGATTAGCCATCATTCGTGACTGATGTTGCTGTTCTTTTATAACTGATTCTTTCTCTTGTAAAAGGCGCGTTTCCACACTTTTCAACAAATCTCTCTCTGCTTTTAAATTTTCAATAGTTACCTTTGCTTGAGCAGCCTTCTCTTGTGCAATCATCAAATCCTAAGCAAAAGCCAAAAATTAAATTATTTAGGAAAAATATAAATAAGTATAGTAAAAAACTGAATTACTTATTAGACAAAAAGTCTAAATGAACTTTGCATGAGTTTTAGTACACAAGTTATAACTGCACAAGATCAATTTGCACCATATAGTTCTACCAATTAGATTGCATTAATTTAATCTTAATTTTTTTAAAGCATAAAATGCTTTTCATCCAGATGGCAGGAAGATATGTTCAGAAAAATAATACACTTTTACTTATAAACCACAATGTGAAAAGAAAATTAAACCAATTAATAATAAAAATAACTATTATCAATGTAATCTGCTCTAACAAATAACATTATAATGTTGCTTTTATACTGATTTTATTCAAGTGTGCAGGTATCTCTAGCAGTCAAGAGTCCAAATAACAACTAAATTAACAAGGCAAATTTAATTTTTATACCATTATAAAGCTCTCCAAAGAGTTCATAAAATTTGACACAGGAAAATGAATTCTTTGACATAGGAAAATGAATTTGATTACCTGTCTCATGCTGTTGATATTTTGTTGATGTTGAAGAATCAAAGCAGTAAGTTGATTATTCTTATCTCTAGAGGATGCATGTTCCTTTTTATGTACATCCAAGTTAGATTGAAGCATTTTCATTCGCTCATCAAAATAGTCACACTAAAAGCAAGAATTCAATTACAAATATATATATTCTATAGAAAACTTAAACAAATTTAAAAATTAATCAAAATACAATAAATATTCTTGCATTTTTATAATGAATAAACAAAAAATTTGAAGCTTAAATAACTTATGTAATTTGAATATTACCTGTGAAGCCAGCTTTGCTTTTTCAATTTTCAGATCTGAAATAGTACTTCGCATTTGGTCAACTTGTTCAGTCAATAGTCTGAAAAAAATAACAGGAAAGTATGTCAATATAAGATTCACCTAGCATATAAATTATTATTTCAGAATTTTAGAATGAATCACTGACAACAAATATCAAAATTTTGAATCACATTCAAGTGACAAAGACAGTATCAGAATCGATACCACTCTACTGATTTTACACCACAAAGAATTTTGAAACCAACTTTACAGAAACTTTATTATAGTACATTGGGACATTCTTCAAACAACCCTCAAACTTGGTATTTAATACTTACAATGTTATTGTTTTACCAACAGGGCAAACGTTAATAAAAGAACAAAATATTACAAAATTGTCTCAGTCCATCCTTTTAAGTCAAAAGATATTTAAATACAAATGATTAATTTTGCATACATAATGAGATCAGCTTTATTTCACACGTTTGCTTTCTATGTAATTTTTAAAGCAAAACTGGTTTCTATAGAATAACCTTTACTATTTCCACGTAACAAAATTTTAATTTATTTTATCTTTAATAAGCATCATTCTTGAGTTAAATTAAGACTAGTGAGAAGAGACCTAATGATTAAGTCATGTTCAAGTGATAAGGAAACATCTGAGGTTTATACCTTACCTTATGTTCAATTTAACAGATTCCCCCTCCCCTTAATCATTCTTCATAATAGTGTGGTAAAATCCAATTGCGAACCCACAACTCAACTTAAATGTCATTGGCAATGGAGTTCAAAACTATAATACAGAGCTAACAGGACTCTAATGAATTAGAATTTGTCTTAACAATACATCAACAAAATACCTTTCATTCTCAGATTTTTCTTTCTTATATCTATCAAACTCTGCTTGTAATTGAGTCATTGCAGCTTTAGCTTCTTTTAACTGGGGATCAGAAGAAAATTCAGAAGACTTTTGTAGCAGAGTCGATGACCCATCAGTTTGTCCAAGAAGTGTCTAAAATCAAAGTAACAATTTAGTACGAGAAAAATACAACTCAAAAATGCAAAACAATCTTTTTAACAAGAACTGATTTCAAATTAAATGGTTATTTATAATTAAAATTTTGAAATAAATCGATCACGATAAAATTTATGGAATATAAGAGGAAATAATACAATTGTACTAAATAAATACTTTCCAGTAAATATGATAGTTAAACAAAATAAATATTAATTTTTAAAAAAAACTAACTTCTGAGAAGCCTTGACTAGTTAATAAAACACGATACATATCCCTTTGACGAATAATGGTTTCTATCATTTCAGACTGCTTTGTCCGTTTCTTCTGCAAATCTCCAAGTTGTTCTGAAAGGCTTGCAATCTCTTTTTCAAACTTATTTGTACTAAAACAGAAAATCACATGAAATTATATAACAAAGCAAGCAACCATCAAAAAATTCAAATCTGTTGAAAATAAGTAACAATAATTGTAAATAGGAAAATAAACAAAACTTATAAATCATATAGAAAATTATCCTTTAATCATTCATGGGAATAATTTTATGCAGTTTTTCTAAAGTATATAAATATTATGTATAGTGACCCTTTGAGAATCATTAAGAATTGAAAGAAACAGTAATCACTCTTATTCAACATTTAATAGAATTAATATTTAAATCTACAATCCACCAATTTCCAACTGTACCACTGGAGCAGCTTTTATTAGTAAATTGAGAATGGGGTTATTGAAATAAATGATTTTACTCAAACAAAACTCTCACATAATTAACAATTTTGCTCAAACAAATAGTCACTGCTCGACACATTTGACATTCTTTGCCGGAGAAAAAAATGCAATAGCTACAGTCACCAAGAATCCCCCCCCCTTCCTGATAAGGAAGAAGAAATTTTGTTTGCTTAGATCTGATACTTAAAAGAGGTTTAAAAACAGTTCGCCACATTCTTCCCCTGATTTCTTAAATATTTTATACTTTTCAATTTTTCAAAGCCCTCAAATTTGAAAACACAGACAATGTAACTCCTTTTTTTCAGATAAATTCAAAGTTTCTGGTGCATTTCATTTCTAAAGAACTAATGGAAGAATTTTGTTAAATTACAGCAACAAACTAAATATACTTTTCCAAAAATATGGGAATTTTAATCCTTTTAAATATTAATTAAGCTAGAATGGACATTTTTTTTAAATTATGAGATGGAAGTTAGAAAAACAATTTTTGTTTATTCGTTATTCTCTCCTTCCATCTCTCATACATTGTCTTTGTAAAACTTTCTTTGTAAATGAAACAAATTCTAAATCTTGTTTTCTCAAAGCATCAGAGTTTCAAAGCACTGATAGCTTTAAAATAAAAAGTGTTAGATAACAAATAAACTGCATATAAATAAAAGTACAACAAAATTTAAACTTACATTTCTGTAGATAATTTCTTCTCTAGTTCTTCATGTTGTTCACTTAAATCTCTTATAGCAACTAGAAGTTTCTGATTCTTCCTTTGAATTTCTTCTATGTCTCTAAAAAATTTCCACACACACAATTTAAGAATTTTAAATTAATAAAATGTGCAAAAAGATTAAGTTAGATTGCTTTTAATGAAATTATATAATCACAAAGCTATTAATTTAAAAAGGTAAATAAATTTATAACTACAAACTTAATAGTTTTGAAAGGTTAATACATGCATTTGTGAGAAGAAATGGATAATTTAGAATTGCACTATTCAAATAATGCAATCCTTCCCACACTTATTTCCTGTTTTGTTTCAGTTTTTATATTTTCTTGTTTTTCATTAGTTCACAACAAAATTTCAGCAATAAAGTGGTGTGTGCATACATATATGTACATGTGTGTGGGAATACATAGACAGAGATAGATGAAAAGAAATATTTCTTCATTTAAGATTTTTAGCATAAAAATGAAAATTAAGATCACAAATTAAGGTTATACAACATACAACACAGACAAAATTTCATTAACAGAATGATAATGTGTATTTAGCTATAGGGATGACTTTCAAGTAAGCTCTAGAAATATATTAACTTGATTGGAAAAATAAGCTGATTATTTATATCATTTGGAATTTAACAGAAAGGACTTTCACAATTCTATCATTTCAGAATTTCTGTCACAAGTTCTAGTGGTTAAAGAATAAGTCCTCACTAAACTCTATGTCAGTCTTCAAACTTTGAAATTTGTTAACAAATAAATAATAGGTAAAAAAAATTTTAAATTATCTTAAATTTAAAAAAAAAATTGAATAATTTTTTAAAGCAAATTTAAGAAGTATGGAAAATCCACACCTAAAAAAAGTTCTTGATTTCAATGAAGCAGCAAATTACTTTCATACTAACCGAATGTAACCAAATGACGTGATATAACTTTAGCAGCAGTTATATCATCGCTGGATGTTACCTCTTCTTCATTCATAGCAGAACTACCCCGGTCATTCTTAATAACTCCCCCTCTTGCTTCCTCAACTTCTTTAAGAAGCACTTGAACCTATAAAGAATTTACAGCATATTGAAAATATGACTGCATTAACAAGATAGGAAGGGGAAGTATGTTTTAAACACAGTACTTTAAATGCTTGATTACAGAATGCTTTCAATACATTTTTTTTTAAAAATAATATCTTCCATATTTGGAAATTTCGGATTCGAAAGGATGTAATATTCAATACTAAAGAATATTAATTTAATTAACTGAAAATAGTGTTACGTAGATCCGAGAGTTCGAGGATTTTATGCAAAAACAATCACAAAGAAAAAATAATCATTCTTTAAGAGCGATGCGAATTTATTATCGAAAATCCAATCCTTTCGATACAGGATTCATCAGCAATATTCACAGGGTAAATATCCGAAGGTCTTCACACCTTCAACAACAATCAAACACAATAACAGTGTTTAAAAATACACGTAAGTAAAGATTATTCACAAGCACAACCGAGCTAATCGCTAGTCAAAACAATCCTCACTACTCGCTGGTTGAATCAAGACTCTTTGCCGTACCGGCGAGCATCCTTTTTATATGCGCGACAGAAACCCCTAGAAATATAACCGCTCGTGTCAGTGAACATGACACTAGTGGAGAGATCTACTACTTTCTAGAAGATTCTAGAGGGTTCCGAACTCGCCAACAAGGTCACCAATGACGCCAAAACGGTCGCCAACTTGGTCGCCAAAAATGATGCCAAGATTTCGCCAAGTTCTCATTCAATCGCCATTATAACGTAAGGGGCGGCACTGCTTGTGAATAGTACAATTTTAACATGAAATAAATATAACATAGAGTAATATAAATGCATTAAACACTCATATAAATTATTTACACTATTTTCACAAAATTCGTAACAATAGCATGAGGAAGAAATAGCATGACATTTTTGAACATTTAAAATGTTGTGCTGTTACTTTTTCATATATGTATTTTGATGATTCATTGTTTTGTGTAAGAGAGAGAGAGAGAAATTATGTACTTAAAATTGTACTTTTAAATAAAACTTGAAAGTGCCAAATATCCTATGGGTATCTATTATGATGTAGCTTGCTATAGAAGTACAAACAGACTGCCTGAAATTATAATTCAATACTATAAAAATAAATACCTGCTTGTTTAGATCAGTAACTTGTGATTTCAATCTAGTATTTTCTCTTTCAGATAAATTGTAAAGTCTGTTTATATCATTTCTTTCTTGAAGAACTTGATCAAATTCCTAAAAAATAAATTTAAAAAATTGGTACAAAATATTTTCTTAAAATAATTTTAGAAAAATCACATTTTTTTCTCTACAATTCATCTCTTTTGTACATGGGCAAATGAAAACTTGTATTTAATGAAAATATTTAATAACTCAAGAAAGAAAAAGACTAATGAAAAGCAATAACAATACATAGGAAACATACACAAATATATTACCATAAAAATAAAATATCTGATATACAAATACAGTAATCACAAAAATATTATTGGCCACTTTGCAGAAAAGCTTTCAAACTATATTTCTATCAACAATTTAAAAAATTAATCATAAAAATGCAAATTTAAGATTACTAAATATTCTTTTAAAAGTTATACAGATGAACAAAATATTCACTCGTAAATTTTTAATAGACATTAATTTTAGAAGAGAGAAGAGTACACCTATCTGTTTTTCACAATCTTTTTTTTAACAGTTTTGAGATAACAAAACCCACAATCTCAACATGGTTTTTTTTTACACAAAGGAATTCTAATACATTTTGAGACTACCCTTTGATCCACAAAAAGAAAAAATTTATTAATTAAACAGCTGGTTTCAATTTTTTAGTCTCTTGATCTTAACTGTATAAATATAAAAAATAATTTTCGAACATTGATCCAAATGTACAAGATCTGAAGACTTATATAGCTGAACCCCAAGAATTATATCAAGAACTTGAAAAACCTAAAGATTACAAAAATAATGGAATGTCTGATATAAAAAAAAAGTAAATATTGCAAAGCATTTCAGAACTTGCTCCTTTCCCTAAGACATTAGTACAGGTTAATTTTTTTTAGATTCAAGGAAAGCAGATGTGATAAATCTTAGTGAGGACAATTTTGATTTATCTAGACATTTTTTTTAAAATAACATCTTTCATTTCAACTTGCATGGTTTTTGATTGAAATAGAATGTGTCTCTTTTTTTATTATATAAACTTATCTTTGTTAACACCGTTTTTTAAGGGAAAACAGAGTTGGTATAAAAGTAAAAAAATTGGGAGTATTTTATGGGCACACATAAGGTACCAAAAAAATCAAAACTCTGTTAAACTGCTTTCTGAATAGAGAAAAAAATAGGATATCCAATGAGATGACAAAGCAAACACTGATAAAAAAAAGAAAGAAAGAATCCAACAGAAAAAAGTTATTTTTATACATAAAAAAGTACAGATTATACAAAGAATTTTTAGAACCAGAACTATATCAGCCTACAGTTGCATCTGTAAACCCATGTATGCTTGATAAATCTCTACCATCTGCTCACATATTGTCAAATATTGTACACAATTGTAAAACAAATTAAACCATTCCTTCAAAAAATAAAAGCTTTTCATTTTGAATCATCAAGATGTAACAAAGCACGGTAGTTAAATCTAACATAAAACTTGATAAAAGTATCTCAGGAGCATACATTATTAACAATTTATGAATGACTTGTGTTTAAGTCAATCAAATTTTTTCCTGTACAAAGTGTTTTTTGGTTAGATTAACAAGATAATAAATACACCAGAAGACCATGTTCATCAAGGATACCTGAGATTACTGGAGGGGGGAGCATGATTCTGTGGTAAGTGAATATTAACATCACACTGTTCAGCTACATGAGGGCTTTTGGTGATGGACCTTGTAATTTTGAACCATGGTCAAGTGACGAGGATGACATATGAGCTGGCACCCCCCTATCCTAACTACCACACCACAGCAATGGGAGAACATTTGAGCTCTCGAAAGATTTAACATGCATCGCTCCTCTACTCGGCGGGTCTTTAGTGGTACTCGAACTTGTGAGCCACAAACCGATATCTTGACCACTAAGCTACTGCAGCCACAGGATTGATTCTGCGGTTAATAATTTCAGTGTATCACTGAGCATGATGAAAGTCTTTAAATGATTTGGATCATCCTGCATGAAGATTGGGATGATCACAAGTCTATGCTAAATTTGCTTCACATACTCTAGTAAAAAACAAAAATAAGAAATCAGTCAATGTAACATTGCTGAGGTAGTTGAGCCATTGAAAATGAGATATAAAGTTCTTAAAACTATAATTACAAGAGATGAAATAGATATTTAGAAGTCATGTTTTTAATACAATCCTAAAACAAAGCAACTAAATTTAGAACAGAAATGAAAAAGTCACCATAAGATTATGTTTTTAAGTGTTTAATGACTAAACTTTATTATCCAGAATATTGATATGAAATCAATTAAGGAGTTTGTTCCATGATAATGAACCCACAGTTAGAATTCATTTATCCCACATAGATTTTTGGTAAAAAATAACACCTGCATGTTCAATAACCATATTCGCTTGACTTAAATTATTTGAACCATACAAGCAGATTCAACCCATGCACTAAATGAAATTTTGCAAAGTGAACTAGAACAGATACCTAAATCATTAAATATTTGTAAACAAATATATTGAAGACAGAGAAAAGAAAAGAAATCTATTTCTACAATGATTAGAAACTGGAATTTCCCCAAAATTCCCACAGATACTGAATAAAGTGTTAAAATTGGTGTATATAATTATAAAAAAAAAAAAAAAAAATTAAAAAAAGTTAATTCTACCTGAAAATTCATTCTACTAAATATTAAACATACTCTAAATTGATTTAAAATAAAGAAATTAATTAATAAAAGTATTCAGCACACTCTGTTTTATAAAATGGAAGGATAATATGAAAGAAACAAAAAAAATGCATTTAAAAAGTGTAATTTATAAACATTACTGACAAATTCATATAAAAAAAGTAGTGGTAATTTTAACATAACATACATATCTAAAAAAATCTCACTAAAAAAATATTTAAATTTTACAAACAAATCATGTATTTCAACACTGAATCATCCATTTTAAATAAAAATTTTAAACAAAAACAAAAAGTCCTTCAATTATAAAATCAAATTTAATTTATAATTTATATTTTACAAGCATAGTTTTCGATTAAGAACTTAAACTTTATCCAAAAACATTAATGTAAAAATTACTTGAAACAAAATATTTATTTTCCTTCCTTTACTCACATCGTCATTTTATTAGAAAAGTATACATGTTATGAAATTTTAAGTAGTCTTCAGTATGTTTATCTTCATAAACATAAGTTTAATAATAAACTATTTTGGGATCAAATCATATGAAAATAAAAATTTCAAGTATCAAGATAAAATATTTCTTAATAAATAATTAAGTATTTGATCACACGTACAGACATAGAATTAGCCAATCTGCTTTTTAAACTTGAAATAGTCTCATTCATTTTGTCATATTCTAGCATTCTTTGGTTGATTATTGGAGTTTTTTCTTCAATTTCCTATAAGAAAGAAATTAAATTAAAATAATGCATTTGATATAATATATTTAATTTATTACAGAATAAAATAATCATACGATATGCAAAATATTTCCTGCATTTTAAAACACAAAGTAGATGTAAAATATATATAAAATTTATAACATGTAAACATATATTTTTTTATATTTTTTAATAAAAGAACTATGTAAAATAATTTTCTTTTGAATTTTAAAATTTAACTAAACAATACTCTGCTCTAGAAATAAATATTCTATTCATTTTGGCATCTCATTCATAATAAATAAACTGGCAGGAAAAAATGGCACTGTAAAAAAAAAATCTATACAAAAATCCTCTTATAAAAGAATTTTATATATATATAAGTACAGTAAAACACTAAAAAATAACTATTTACTTATAAATCAAGCAGCTCTATAATTCTTAAATATTTTTTTCATCAAAATTTCATAAATGTATGTTCAATATTTGATTATTTTTCTTAAAAACTCCAAAAAAAAGGAACTTATTTAGTTTTTAAAAAAAATTTCAGACTTGTAAAAATTGAGCAAAAAATGCAAATGTTTTCTGAATATGGAAAATGGTATTAATAATATAGAGCTGGATTTAAACTCTAATGGTAACATTGGAAATTTGTAAGCTAAAAAAATCAATTCAAAAAAAAAAATTCAAATCTCTAGAAAGAGTAATTCTTTCAATAATAAACTAAAGTATCTCTATAAAATGTTCTCAATCCAGTACATTTCTTCTTATACATTCAGAAAGGTCTAATTTACAGAAACACAAAATATTGCAAAAAAATTACTTTAAATTTATATAAGGGTATTTTAAAGATTTTAAGTATAAAAAAATAAACAAAATATGAACTCAATTTTTAGCTCGTATTCTTAAGACTTCTCTACATATTCATCATCTACAGTTATATATTTCTTCCAGTATTTCTTGACTTTCCGAAGGCCATCATTGTAAAACTCTCGTCGGCAAATTGTATCACAAACCATTATTCCACCTCTAGAATGACATCTGAGTTGTTTCTCTAAAACCTCCAACCCACAATGATTTTTTGAGTTTTGGAAATAAGAAAAAGTTGCTTGGAACAAGACTGGGAGAATAAGGCAAATGTGGCAATATTTCAAAGCCCCAACACTTTAATTCTTCAATCACATCATGATCTGTGACAGCAGATGCATAGTCAACAAGAAGATGGATGCCTTTGGTGATCTTATCACACTGTTTCTTGATTAGAGCAACAAAAAATTTATTTAGCAATGTGCAGTAATAGACACTACTGATGGCCAGAGTCTGTGTTGTAACTGCTAAAATCTCTTCAACAATCCCCCCTCCAAAAAAACCCTCAGGGGCTCACCTTCTTTAGGTGAGTACGGGTGTCACAATCCCGAGTTACCCTAGTGATCTTTTCCTTTTCCCAAGGGGTTTACTATCTTTGGTAAACACGGGTCTCACGAACCTGGGGTACCCTAGTGATCCTTCTCTATTTTCAACCCTCCTTCTTGTCATTCAATTTATCCTTTCTTTCTTTTCCCGTCTAGATCACAGATTTTCACAAATGTTTGGCACAGTATAGCCAGATTTGGCTCTTGCACCATAAAATCTCGCATTCACTCACTCACTTCACCACCACCATCCCCAAAAAAAACAGCATGGCCTTCTTGGGGTAGGGGGGACAAGGTGAGTCACATCCTTCTACTTCTACTATTTGGACCAAATTAATAAATTAAAGATTCCTTCATGGTTGCTAGGAAACCAAAAAAGATCTTAATATTGCTTTGCGCAATGATCTTGTAAGATTCAACATCCTCTCCCCTTGATGGGGTCAAAATGTATTAGCATCCAAAAAGGAATCAGTAATCATGGGATGCAGCGTGCTGACAAAAAAAAACTTTGTTAAGTGTGGCTCTTCATAGATAATTTTTCTCATGCACCACCATCAGTCTTATTCATGATAGTTTCGATAGTTGCTCCTTGGTTTAATAAAATAAAATCCTCCACTATCTTCCCTTCGGCAATGTCTGCCAGTAGTTGGTTTATCAAAGAGAAAAAAGTGGTCAGCTGGAAGATTCTTTTTTCATCTCACAATTGCTTTCTATGTGACGAACTATCATACCCATAAATCATTATTTCATTACAGATTTGCCAAGCATTGTAACCTTTCAAATAAAGGAACTTAATCATCCTGTGTGCCTTAACTTTCTCTGTATTGTGCATTTAAGCTTATAGCATCCTAATATCAAACAAATTAACATAAATAGTTGTAATTTACAATTCTATGTACTTAAGGATCAATTAATATACAGAATAAATTTTATCCAGAGATATATTGGTTATTTCTTCTTCAACTTTGATACTCTTTGTAGTTTTAAATTAATTCAAATCAAGCCATTAAAAAATAACACTTACAGAAATTATTTGTTTTAATTCTCGAGTCAAATTAGCATTTTCATCCTTCTGAATTTGTAATTCCTCTTGTATTCTTGTATATTCTACATACAATTCAGTAAGGGTTATACCAGAATGAAGGACTTTACTAGTAGCAGCAGCTACTGGAAATATTTTTTCAATAGTATCTTGATTCAAACCTACATTTTGAGGAGGAAATGAAAATAAAAATCAATATGGATACAGATATTTGTCAACAAATACCGTTTACATAGCTTTAGTACTTTGTTTGTTTGTTTGTTAGTTTGTCTATTTTGCATGCTTCATAAAAAAAAACTAAAAGCATCTACCTATTTAACAAAAAAAAGAAAGAAAATTTTAAATGTGTGTGAAAAAAAGATAAATATATTACTATACATATCTTCATAACATTTTATTTCACATATATAATCTTGTTTAAACAATTAAATTCAAATTGAAATAGATTCTCTCATCAATCCTTAAAATATAAAATGTAAAAAATTTTAATGTGAATTTTAAAAAATAAATATATCAAGCATAATTTTGATTTGTGACTGAATGATCACACTTGAGCAATATAACAATTAATGGCAAAAAAAAAAATTCCAGAATTTCAAGTTATAGTTATAATGTTCACTTACATGTTCAACCTTTCCATTTGTTTGTGGTCCGTGAGAAGTAATTAATAATTGAAGTGACATTGTTATGTCTTAAGAAATGTTTAAATTTTGAAGAAGTGAACACAGTAGTTAGAATTTCACTTGACAAATTTCCATCTCATAAGAAGTCATTAAAACTAATTTGATATTTTATATACAACAGACCTTATCAAGTTAGAATAAGTGCAATGAAACAGCCATTAGACACAAATCCAATCCCTTCTTCAAATAAAATTCTACAAATGTCACAAGTTTTGTTCATTTAAATTGTCACATTAAAGTTACAGAAGAACTATTAATCGAAAATCTTACAATTTCCCTTCAGACCATGTGCTGAAAATAATACTTTTTCAAATGGTAAATAGCACATCATCTTGTAACTGTCATTCTATCACATGATAATTTGGAGGACCAATTCAATTCAATAAACAGCAACTTCATTATACTTTTAAAAGATATGTCTCCAACATCCCCATCACATGCATTTCCCCCTCCAAAGCACATAATCTTAATCTTAGGTCACTTAAATTTTTATTTTATATTTTCTCTGAAAAAAAGAACATACCATGAGCTGCTTCTTTAACTCTTCTTAACTCATCTTTTAATTTTGTTATTTCATTCTGTTTTTCTTCTAGCTGAGCCTTACATTTGTTTTCAACCTCAGCACAATGTTTCTCCATATCCTCACATGAATCATTACTCTCCTTAAGAAGTTTTTGAGCTTCTTCAAAGGCTCTCATAAGCTCCTGAACCCTTTTTTGGTTATTTTCACTTGCTGCCTAAAAATACAAAGTCAAAATTCAACAAAAATTATATTTTTTAAAGCTAGAGTACTTATACCAGTAAATCAAATGAAAGTATTTTAAAACCATATTTGATATCTTATAATAAAAATGACAAAAAAAAATCTTGGAAAAAGAATTTTTAGATCACATATTCTGATTTCTTTCTCCAATATTAATCGCAAATGAAATAATATAATTTAATACTCTCATAATAACTACAATTTTATAACTTATAAGTATTATCTATAAAATTTCATTGTGAACTGAAAAAGTTAAAAGAAATCCTACTCAGAAAAACCAGATACAAGCTGTTCCTAAGAATGATCACATACTACTTTCATAATGTGTCATCAAAGGGGATGTAACCCTTAACACGGTAACTTTTTTTTCAACTACGCAGAATAATATAGGAAGTTTGAGTATGAACAATAGAGCAAAATTTTCCATATAAATCCAACTAGTTTGTTTGCATTGTAATGTAGACTTCAAATGTGAGAGAGAGAGCAGCTGATACACAACTACCAAAGGCAGTACTTAATAACACTTCATAAATAGAAAGTCAATTATACTTTGCATATAATTCGTACAATATATTTGATTCTTTTAAACTCTTTATTTCAGTTTTAATTTAAGTAAAGTTACACTAAAACAGCAAAATAAGCCATATATCTCATAATTGGAAAATTGAACCAACTTTTACATTCTATAAACAAAGTCATTAAGGATTGTCTATATCCTATTTTATTCTTAGCCTTGAAAGTTCTATTCCCTAC
This sequence comes from Trichonephila clavipes, assembly GCA_019973935.1. Lineage (NCBI taxonomy): Eukaryota > Metazoa > Arthropoda > Arachnida > Araneae > Nephilidae > Trichonephila > Trichonephila clavipes. The sequence continues at coordinate 68,784 of BMAU01002594.1, read as the reverse complement.
AACACAAGTTTAATTAAATACAGTTGACACAAAACAATAAAATAATAATTCTATAAAATGATTTTTTTAAATTATTACTGTTGTGTGTGATTCTTTTTTAAAAAATCTAATAAATTAAAAAATATCAAAAACTTTGTCATGCACACATACTTACAAATAACTTTTCAATTTTTTAAACATATAAAATGGAACGAGCAAACTATGTACCCTTCCATACTTTTCCTTTATTTATAAGTATACATTAACTTTTTAAAATTCAATGGCATGATGTTAGTGCTATTACATATTCATGTATATATAATTTGTAATTTTCCTACTTTATAATTTACTTATTTTCTATTATCTAATCATTTAGTACTGTTTTTCATAGAATTTTCTCACTTTAAGTAGCATTAATTTGATTAGGCTTCATTCCTGGTTGCAGCAATTGATGATTGGAGATTAGCAAAAGCTTATTTACAAAAAATAAGGAATAAAAAATACTCAATATAATTCTTTCCCAAAATGGATATTAAGTAGGATTACTTTGAGAAATCAAGAGGTAGAAAGTAAGAAAATGTTTCCTCCTTGCTGTTCCCAATCATTTCAAACATACATTTATGATTACAAAGGGAAAAAAATTTGCAGATAGAACTATTGTATTTTCAGACCTTAAGAAAGTACATATAAAATTTCTGATTCACAAGCTGATACAACTATGTCAGATTTTAATAATTCTTGAGCATTAGTAGAATAGTATCTGTTGAGAATTTGTATGATCCTGTTTATTGAGCATTTATATCAATGAGGTATTAATGCATGTATTCCGAAAGGAGAAACATTTTTTACTGTACTAAGTGCATTTTAAATTGTATGCTTATCTTTAGTCCAGTGCAATATTTTTTTCATGTGTTTATAAAAAAATATATTTACATGTTTTATTAAAACCCATTCCAATAAAAATTATTGTAAAATCAAAGGCTTTAAGACAACACAGTACAATTGACAGAAATTAGTCTAAAATTCAAATTTTTGGGGGGCCTAAATTATTTATATAATTTTCTAAAATCTTGTAAAATTTGAACACTTTAAGTTAAAAGTTATCATAACTCTGGATTTTTTTATGTTCAAATGTATTAATATCCCAATAGCAAATAAAAATTTTAAGCAGATTTATCTAGGAAAGAAAAAAAACTCATTTATCTTTATTTAAAATACTAAGGTTTTTTTCTATTGTGCTAAATAATCTTTACACATGTAACAAAAGTAGGTAAGCATTTTAGAATGAAAGCAATACTTGTTATTTTTTTTAAGTAGTTGAATGTAGAATTTACATATTTTTCAAGGAATTTTCAATAAGCATTCAATAAAAAATTTATTTTATGAATAAAAATCATGTTAGCAGAAAACCCATACCAACTTTAGCTATGCATAGTTTGAAGTACTTGTAAATCAAATTTCATGCAAGTACATCAATTTTTGTAGGAGGAAAAATAATAGCATTTTAAAATCACTTCATAAATTTTAAAACTGTTCATTAAAAAATTAAATGTTTAGTCTTTTGTGATATTTTGTGAGCACAAAAACCTGTTTTATATAATTCGTCTATATTAGTTACAAGCAAAAAATTTCAAAAAAACCATTAAATCAAAGATTTTTTTTAAAAAAAATCATACCATGTTCCCAAGGTATCCCGACTACTTGCTACAACTTTTTTTTTTGAAAAAATGAAGATATGGAGACTTTTTGATTTATTTAGTATATTTTAAGAAAAAAATCATAAAATTGAAAACAGAAAAAAAAATTATTATTATTAAAAGGGGAAAAAACTGGTGAAAATGTACAAAAAATTACATAAACGGAGCCCACTCTGTACAAAAATATTTTGAACAAATTCTCACTTTTTCAACTTTAATGTGTTATTCATGTTTGAAATGACCTTCAGGATAATAGATATTTTAATTTTTACAAAAACTAGAGCACTCTATCTTAATGACTATATGAAATTGCTTAAAAAACAATGATTATATTCACATAAAGGACTGTAAATTTTGAAATAAAACAGTGATTGATAAATCTGAAGGTCAAAACACTTCTATTATTCAAAACATTCCCAAAAAATTTCAGCAAATTATTTTCAAAACTTTTTGAGCAATCACTATCCGTGATTCAGTTTTTCGAAAAAACACATTTCGAGTAAAACGCATTTTAAAGTTTGACATCTTGTGTAAAGTTATGACATTTTCTTTTATTAAAACACTTGTAATTTTTGTTCTAGTGAATAGAAAATAAAAGGCTTGGTATTTTTATTAAGCTAATAAGAACGTCTATAAAATAAAATCATAAAAAAATTTTTGTCAGTTTTTGAAAAAAATCATGATTTTAGGGTAGTTGGATACCTTAAGCATAAACTGAATATACTTAGGTAACATAGATAGTTCTAACTACAACTATAAAATACCATCAATGTTAAAAAAACATTTTAAAAATCTGAAATCAAACATAAGAAAACAATGACATCTTAAATTATGTGATATATAATGAAAACTTCAATCAAGAGAATATAATTTGACTTACTTTGTAAAGATCAATCAGTTTTGTTTGAGTGCTAAGCTCATACTGAAACTGTTCTTCTGATTTACTAATAACCTCATTCAGTTGGCGAATTTTGTCTGCCAGTTGTTCTACTCTAGTATTTCTTTCATCTAGTATTGATTTATACAACTCTGTTTTCTTTTGAGCTGTACGCAGCTGTAATAAAGAAAAAATATATAAGAATACCTTAGATTTAGCTTTAAATAAAACAACAGTATAACTTTATAACATAATACAACTTACCTGATATTAAATAACACTCTTAATTCTATTATGATTTTAAAAGAAAAGTACATATTTGTAAATGATAAAAGAAATTTTTGTATAATTGTGAACTGAAAACAGAAATGATTAAATATGTTTAAAAATTTTTATAATCCCCTCCTAAATAGATATATTATTTAAAATCAGATAATTTCTTTTTAAATGCAACGTCATCTATAACTCAAAACATATATTAGTCTTATAATGTATTATAATAACAAGATGAAACATAATTTCATTGATGAATAAACTGTTATAATGAAATAATAAGTCAAAGAAACAAAGTCATATGAAAATGACAGATCAGTTTAATAGCATGTTAATATAATAAAGTGTTCCAAAAAAAAATCTTAAATTTGTATGATGTTTTTGAATGTTGGAAAAACATTTGTAGCATAATTTTAAGGCATTAGCAAATTTTTCTCATGTCTTATAATGGTTAACTTATATAAACTATTGTTATGGCCTTGCAAAGATTGTTCCGCAAAAGACCTTATTCCTAAATTAGGGTTCTCAACGTTGCCATGACATCTTTTGTTGCTATGCACACAACATGCCTATCCTCATATTTGGTGATGATAGGAAGTTGGTGCAATCCTTCCCATTGGTGAATGATCCTTTATGCATCCAATAATTCCATATTTGCATCAATATGGTTTTATTTTATTTAATTCGTGCACTAATTTTTCAGAAGGATAATTTACAATATATTAGCCAGTATTTTTTTTATGTAAATTGTAGAAACATGCACAACTGATTTTTGTATTCTTCAATTAAGGCATACTAAAATTTATCATGCAAAAAACAGTGAAAAAATACACTATCAATACTTAAGCACATTTTTCAGTCACTTCATTTGTAATTAATTAGCTTTGCTAAAACACAATTTGGATGCACACTGATAATTTGCATATTTCATGGAGGAAATTTCACACCCAAAGTATATTTCCTTCGTGGTTCTGCATTTTGGATGGCTAGGAGTGTATATTAATAACAACAATGAAGGCTTGCTACTCAAGCATGAAAAAAGTAAGTATTCCTAAAAAACATGTGAAAAGAAAGGGAAACCTACTTCATCTACTCGGTCTTCTAAGAGAGTTTTCAATTCCAAATTGCTGTTACATTTTTCTCTCTTTAGTGTATGTATCTCATTGCTCTTTAGAGTCAATTCAGCATTTAGATCAGTAATTTGTTGAGTCAATAATTCCTTTTCTTGTTGTAATCGATTAACTTGATGCTAAAAGAATATATACAGAAATTAACAGTATATTGAATTAATAACAGAAATATAAAACAAACATAGCAATTTGTTGCATAACATGAAAATGGTACAATTATAAAAAAATAGGACACTCATTTACAAAGATTGACAAAAATTTGTATTAATGTTAATGGTTCAAAATAGTAACTAAATCATGATATTAATGTGCTAAATAATTACCATAATTAAACACATTCTAATTATCAGTGTCATTTTTACCTAATTCTCTTTTCACCATGAATTTGGAAACTTTCTAATTGAAAGTTTTAATAATGGGTATTTAAAAAAGATTCATTTTTACAATATGAATTTACTTAGAATATAAACATTTTACAATGTAAATATGAATTATTAAATAGTTAAGGGGGGGAGAATTATAAAAAATGAAAAATTCGACATATTTGAATTCCTCATATTATAAAGGCCTCAATCTGAAATTTCATGCAATAACCTAACAGAAAACACCCAACATTATGGAACTATGTATTAGTTTATAGTATTTAAATACCAATGCACTTAATACAGAGTTCCAAAATAAGAAAAATATTGTGAATCTACTTACACTAATCTAGTATCCCTTTAATGGTTGTCTTTGAATATCTCTGAAATTAATTATTAAGTTTGGTTGAAATAAACTATTTAAATCATTTTCTACCCATCTTCAAACAGTTTATATTTTGTAATGAGATTTTTTAAACTTTAATAAGCGAAGTTTCTTAATAAGTTTTAGTTAATAATTTAATTCTCAACATCTAAGTCAGCATCCCAACATTCAAGCTTCAATATCATACCAATATGAAGAATTAGAACTTCAACACATTTAATATGCATCAGACTACATGGCAGGCTTTTAATGACATCATGACTTGAACACGACTCAACAGCAATATTCAAAAGAAATGGCTTTTTACATAGTATAATGGATATAAAAATAACAGAAAATAATTTATGCACAATAACTTCCCCAACCCTCACTTTCCAATAATTTTCCTTGATCAGCTAAACACAAATATCTTTATTTCAAAAATTTTAATACATCTAATTCCAGTTGTCAAAAAATCCAAAGAATACTAGTGGACAATTTTAAAGGACAGATAGGACCGCTTAGGCATGCTAGGCACGTACCTTAGGCCCAAAAGGTTCGGGACGCAAAAAAATTGGAGGTTGGAAAATAAGAAAAAATTTTTAAAAATCCCACTAAACCCAAACTGGCAAAATAAGAACTGCAAGATGGAGGAGCTCTGGAAATACGAAAGGGGAGGGCATAACAATTTGAAGTGCCAAGGACACCAGGCAAGTTAAAAACAGCCCTGAGGACAGATATCATTCATAAACTAAACTCAGTGGCCCAACAGCCCAAGGGGGCCAAGGTCTACTATGTCCATTTCAGTACATATGACCTTGGGCACATGTTCCAGAAGAGCAGATGTTCTGGTCAAGTGGTCAGTCTGGCGTGAAACCCCCAACGTTTAGTTCTCAAGCAAGTTTGGTACTCATTTATTGAGCCACTGAAGGGATGAAAGGCTGAGTCGACGTTGCCCAGCCTGGGAATAGAATCCTTAACCTGCAGTGTGGAAGCGCGATACACTACCACTCGACCACTGTGTGTGTGTGGGCATTGATATCACTCAAAGCAAACACAAATTAAGACTAGTAAAATGAGGACATTATAATAAATGTGAGTCATGGGAAGAATAGAGTATTTCATTTCAACACATATTCATAACATGATTGTGCAAATAAGAGACACATACGAATGGGTGCTGCTCAAAGTAAAATCTATAATGTAAAAGCTTTAGTTGATGAACGTGAATTTATAGGTATGTTTTTCCAATAACATTTTAATTTTACCCATGAATCCCTTATTGAAAAGATTAAAGAAAGGAGGAAAGAACAGACATTTCCAGGAAGTTTGACATCACCAACAGCATTGTTTCAAAACTTTAGGAAGCATTTTAAAACACTGAGAATAATTACAGGGAAGAATATGTTAGAAGTTGTGACAGGCTCACGCGTCTTTTCATTAACATGTCCTTTTGGGTTCTTTGGAGACAGAATTAATGGCAACTCTTTTCCAACCAAACCAAGAGGTGAAGCGTGAAGGAAAGATGCAAATTAGGAAGCTTTTAAATAACAGAAGTTTAGAGTAAGCCGTGTGGCATTTGGGAAATGTTATGATAGTCCGTAGTTCAAGTGTGAAGAAATTTTGAGAGGTTAAGTGACAACCAACAGAAGTTATCCGTGACAGAGAGCCCTTAGGTCAAGGTGCATACCATTGCACTCCAGTGAACCGCAACTTCAAATAGGATTAAGTAGAGTAATACTTTGTGGGACGATAAAGGTAGGAGTGACTACTTAATATTCGAATCTGTGATGGCATTGGAATTAAGCTTAGACGAGTTAGTTATTGATAGTGGTCCGAGTTACCTTATTACGGTATTATATATATGTGTGTGTTTAGCCACCGTAGATTCTCTCACATGTCATTATCTAATCTGTAAGAGGTTTAAGATCTTAATAAAGTCATATTAAGATCATGGCAGCTCCTAGTTCTTCATTTATTCCTACACCTCTAGCTCACGCTGATAATCAAGGAGAAGGGCGCCCTTACAAAGTACAACACCTACAAAAGGCAGGTACGTTGTCTTGTCAGCAAAAATGATTAGCACACTACAGGCAGGCAAGTACCAGATAAGTTTACTGCTGCCACAGATAACAGATCTCTTGAAAAATAGTAATCAGACATTTGGGAGGAGGATTTTACACATGGAAATTTGTATGTGTTTTGTTGTCCAGTCTTTACCATGGAACTCCTTTAGAGTGGTGTTGTGATCATTGAAATTGGACTGATCATGACTGAACTATTCTCTGATGAAATTCAATATTAAGTCTGATTTAAGACAACTTATCCAGCATGATAGTGGTACAGCTATCAAACAAAATATCCAAAATAGATATCCTACATGTAGTGTCATGACATGGCCAGACATCATGATTAATAGCTTTAAACCTATACATGTGCTTGAAACTGAAACTATAACCAAGCAACAATACCTCAACAAAGTTTAGCTGTCTCATGTCCACCTTTTCCATAGTGCTATCAATGATGAATTTGTTTTCATGGATGGCAATGCAATATCGAACAGATGCTGTTGGAGATTGTTCAAACAACTTGTATGGTCAGCCCATTCTTCAGACCTAAACCCCATTGAAAATGCTTAGTATGCCTTGGGGAGGAAATTTATAAATTGGCAGCAATTTTCAAAAAACAAAAACACTCTTTCATATACTAAAAGAAAGATGGATAAATTACCTGAGCATTGACTAAATCATGTTGAGCAAACATACTTGCCAATTTTGAAAATGAAAAAGAGTAAAAAATAACTCAAGAGTGACATTTTAAGCAAATTATTGTAATAAAGCATAAACAAACTCATACACTAAAATAAATTTAAAGGCATATATATAGTAACATATAAGAAAGCAATGACCCTATACTACAGGTGATTTAATAAAAAAAATGCAGTGAAATTATTACTCAACTTTTATAAAAGAAAATAAAATTATTTATAAAAGCAAATTATTACACATACAGATGTTAACCAAGTTAGAAGAAGTTGACATCGAGACTTCTAGTCAAGTGGATAACCATCAAGTTCATGAATGCCTCAAAATTTAATTAGGCTTCTTTATTGTACAAACTTCGAATGTTTTTATAAATAGTAGAATACATCTGTTTCCTACACTTTTCTGACCAAACTTAATTGTCACTGAACGTGCCATATTTTCCATGCTTCTCGCCACAACTGCAACTTTACACCCCTGCACTGAGAACATTCCAGCTTTAAACACTGAATGCAATAGACTGACACAAGGTCTTTGTCTTCATAAAAAAAAGACTACCACAATTTAGACTCAAATATTCATGGCACCTTCAAAGGTGTGATTTTCATCTATACCCCTCATTTTATTATTAAAAATTAAGTGTTAATATTTCTGTAATTAAAAACATCAGTAAATATTTCTATAATTCTCCATATCTGGCTATTACTGAAACATAAGCTACATCATCATCTACAAACACTTTGCCCCTTTTAGTCCCCAACCTCTTAATTTTATTCTATATTGTCAATTGTGATCTGTTCTTAGCAATTGTCCACAAATGTATACAATTTACCAATCTGACAGAATTATGTTATTTGCAAACCTGTAAATTTGATTCTTTCACTTTAACTTCTTCAACTGAAGCAATAGCTGCAAATTTAGCTTCATTGGCTGAGTTCACTTGATCCAGTAAACTCTTGACATCCTCTGCAACAATTTTCAAAAAACACAATTTCAATAAAAATATTTTGAGCTAAATTATAATATTAAAAGATTAATTAACATAGAATATCATATAAGTATTATATATTATCTCATTAAAAGAAAGAAAATTTTTTCAAGCATAGAATGTGATCTTTTTGTACCCCAAATTTCTCCATCTTAAAATTATCTTAAATTTAAGATTTCACAAAATTCTGCATGAAACTTTCTGAGTCATAATATTTAAAAAGTGAGTTGATTCTTTAATGTGTTAAATGAGCATCTCAAACATTTGATAAAATGTTTTTTCCTTCCATTTCTAAAATTATTAAAAACTTGTAATGCTATAAAAATATGAATTATTAAAAAGTTGTGCGAAAAATGAACTTTTAATGCCCAAAATCTATACAAATTTGGATAACTTGTCATGGAACTCCTAAAACTAAAATTTCATGCATTTATGTGTATGAATAATATGTGTGATATAATCTAGTATAGGGTCCTCTAACAGTTTTTTCCAGATATCATTAATTAATAATTAGATTTAAATTAAATTTCAAAAATAAATTATTTATAAGGACTTTTTTTTTTACTTAATCTCATTTTAGGAAAATTGTTATAGAAATTTAACTAAAATAATTAATTAACCCATAACACATAATTAAGTTGTGTTACAGTCATTAACACTGATACCAATTTAATCAGCAGCAAAGAAAATCATTACAATTATTAAGAGTGGTTTTTATATGTGCAAATTAAAAATTCATTCACTATTCTATGTACATAAATAAAAGAAAACTAAAAGATATTTCTAGAGTATAATATATTTAATATATCTAATCATCATAATGCATTAAAAAATTTTAATATTCAAAAATTTCTTATACATTTAAATTTAAAGGATGAAATGTTTCAATAAACTGAAAGACTGTTCAACTGTGTTCATCATAAAGTACATTTTAATCTGATGTTAACACATATACATTGCTTCAAATTGTGGCAGTGTCTTTAAAAAAAGCTAATATTGCAAGCATCTTCATTTTTACTATTATACAGAAATTAATCAAAATTTCAAATGGAGCATTTATTATTTTCCAGTCACAAGGATACATAAACTAATAAATGTATAACCATCAAAAAAAAGGGAGAGAAACCTCACACAATTTTTATTGTATCTGAATAAAATTCATATAATTTAACTTGTAAGAAACTGAATAAATATGTAAAAATTAAAAAATTCTCTTTAGGCAATCAAACTTTTCTTGCAAAATTAGAGAATGGTCTAAATACCTATGTTTAAAAAATGATGGTATTAATTAGATTATTTAGCATACACAAACAATTCATATTTTTTCAGTTTCCAAACATCATGCAATAAATAAACTATTTAACATTATAAACTAGTATAGGGTTTCGTAACACTGGCAATTTTTTGATAAGTTGACTTTTGACATTTCCTGGACTATTGGAAAGAATTGTATGAAATTTTAAATTGCAAATATCAAAAAAGTATGTGTTGCGAATTCCTTTTTCATATGTGTCTATAATAATACTAATAATTTTCTCACTTTTGAAAATACGTTTTGAATTGGAATGAAATTATCCACAACTAACACAAATATCTTTGAAAAAGACTACATAAAAAATTTTTGCAATCAAATATTTAAGACACGTATTCAACGTAACCTTTTACAAAATTTCATTTCTAATAAACTTCCAAGCAGATTTTTTAAAAATTTGAAGCATGGATTTTTTTTATTTGAAATTTAGGTTAGAACAGAAATAAGATACATGAGGGAGGGGGAGATCCTACAAATAATAAAATTTCTGTCCTCCCCCTTGATGCATCAATTAATTGTACGATTTACTCAACATCAAAAGTTTTTCTTGAAAACATTAAGCAGAATAACAAAAGTTAGCACTATTCATGGAAAAAGGTGCCATAGCCTCCAGGAGGTTGGACTTCTACCTGTTGGTCCACGGAAGGTATTTTATTTCCCTTCTACCACCCATTGGAAACCAATGGAGGCGTTCCCCTATCCGCCACCTGGGGACGCACCCTCTAGGGGTTACAGGCTCCCCCGAGGACTAACATCTCCTGTGATATTATTACCCTTCTAGAACAGCTGCACAACAAAAGAAAATCCTGTATCCTGCAATGGATACCCGCACATGTCAACATTGAGGGTAATGAATGTGCAGATAGCCTCGCCAAAGAAGCTAGAGACATCGAACATAAGTGCACCACCATCACACTTGATGATGCTAATGCAGTAGCCAAACATAGAATTATGTATCACACTTTTAAAAAACCCCTAGTTACGGAATTTGACTGTCCCCGAATTATAACATCCACAATTGCCAGATTGAGAACTGAACACCTTAAGGGCATGAAGATTCACCCAGACAAGACAAGATCATATGTTCAATGCAAACACTGCCCAGATCTTCAACTGACGCCAATCACATCTTGGAATGCCCAACCGTCGCAACAAAGTTACTAAAAATGGGAATGGTCCCTCTGAGGGACTCTTTGCGGGAACTCCTGTACAGCCCTGATGCTCCCAGAATAGCAGAGGCAGTGATCAAGACTTTCGACGGAATCTAGTGATATCTACTGCATTTATTCATGGACACGAGAACAACAACAAAAGTTAGCAAAGACACCTCCTCCCCTTTTTTTAGAAAACTGTATATAAATCTAGTTCATAAGCTCAGATATTAATGAAATGCTTATAATTTTTGTTTCAATGGATGGTAATTATTTAGATTATAGTTGGTTAATTAAAATTTTTTGAAATTTAAAAATAATTTCTACAATTATAAGCCCTTGAACAAATCAGCTTTAATATAGAATTATTATAAGTGATAGTATGTAAAACTATTTAAGATTCGTGCTTTTTTATAACTAATTTTCTTTTAGTTCTTTAAAACTATGCTGAGCCTTTATGACAATTTTTTTTCAGGCCATTACTATCCAGGTATTGTTTATTCATACATTCAAAGATGCTTACATACTTTAATATGTTTAAGCATAGAAGCAATTGATTAAAAACTTGCTTATCCTATCAATATAAATAGAATTTTATTCATTAAAATATTTTTTCAAAAATTTTGCTTTTTATATAAAAAAAAATTATTTACCATTTAGTTTTTCAATTTCACTTCTTCTCTTCTCCAGTTGTTCACTTAGACTCCTTTTCTCCTGATTCAATAATTCATTCTCTCTTTTTACAGATTGCTGTAAAAATACATTTAATTATGTAATTACAAAGAATTATAGTTATGTAACAATAAATGCAATGTTATATAAAAGAGTTATGTAAATAATATATGTGTTAATAATATTTATATTACACTTAACTTTATGTCTCATCAATAGCAAAAAAGAATGCTTGATACTAAATCAAAACTTTTTACACAAAAAATAAACTAATAAAAAATAGTAAAAATAGAAATTTTTCACCTGTATATTCAGTTGGAAAAGTTTAATTTACCAGGTGTATGCAAATGAAATGAGACGATTGCTTTAAAAACAACACAATAAATTTGCGAAAACTATTAATATTTCTTTATTCGAAATAATATCCATCGCTAGCTACACATTTTCCCCATCTTTCGGACAATTTGTGAATCCCACGCCAAAAAAGGTTCGATCTTTTGAGGCCAGCCAGTCATCAAGCCAATATTTGACATTTTTGTAAAAAGTGGAGCGCTGTTCAGCCAATGCGTGTCCCAATGATGCAAAATAGGTGGTAATCAGAAGGAGCCCAATCTGGTGAATAAGCCACATGAGCTAAGAGCTCCCAGCCGAGTGCCTTAACAATGTCCTTGGTCGGTTTAGCACGGTTGCAAGGTGCGTTGTTATCAAGGAAAATCACTTTGTGCTGCTGTTTCTTGTATTGCTTGCGTTTTTCGAGTATAGCATCATTCAAATTAAGTAATTGTTGTTTGCAGCGATGTAGCGATCAGTATTAACAGTTTCACCGGGTTTGAGAAACTCATAAATGATTGGTCCCTACTTATCCCAGAAAATACACAGCACTGTCTTGCGGCAGAAGCAATTTGGCCTTGCGGTTGATTTGGACGACTGTCAGGGGTCAACATATGATCGATTACGCTTGGGATTGTCAAAATAAATCCCTTTTTAATCGCCAGTCACAATAAGATGGAGATATGACTTGCATTTGCATCGGGCATGCAACATTTCACACACGATTTTTCGGTTTTCCTGTTGACGGTCCGTTAGCTCGTGTGGTCCTCATCTACCGACCTTTATTATCTTGCTCATTGCTTTGAAACGACGGGAAACAGTGGTGCTCTAGTCAGCATTCAATTGGTCTGCAAGATGTTCTTGGGTTTTGCCATCATCTTCATTGAGTACTGCTCGCAATTCAGCATCTTCAAATTTTTTGTTGGTCTGCCACGCTCGTTTCTCATATCGAAATCACCATTTTGAAACTTTTCAAACCCCCAGTAGCACTACGCACCGCTCAGAGAATTGCCACTGTATGCTTCTGCAAGCATTTGATGCGATTCGGCAGCATTTTTCTTCAGATGGTAACAAAAAATTAATGTTGTCCGCAAATCATGGTCAGAAAAAATAAAATTCAACATTTTCAACGCAGGAAAAAAATACAATGCAAGCTGAAACTCGTCCAAATATAAACTACACATGAGTATCAAAGGTCAAACTATAAAAAAAATCACGTGTCACGGTTTTGTATTGTTTGCATACATGCATGGCGACATCTGTTAGCAATCGTCTCATTTGATATGCATACACCTCATATACTGATCTAAAAATCACCTTAGAATTACAAAAAGGATAAGGGCAACATTGTTTAACTCGTGATAGTTTAAAAAACAATCTAATATATATTATAAATGTGAAAGTTTGTGAAAATCTTTGTGGGTCTTTCACGCAAAAACTTAATAGATTTTAATGAAACTTTACAATAATATAGCTTATACATCAGAAAAACACATAGGCTATAATTTATACCATAGGCTATAATTTATAAAAATTTGTAAAAAGTTTCCAAAATATAACGCTATTTGTCAAGTAAGAAGGAAAAAATTCTGCCATCTGCAAGCAAAAAAGCCCACGTCAGCATATATTTATCTTTTGTTTGTGAAAACCTTTTTGTTTTGGCTACGCAAGGGGCTCGCTTTTAATTAATTTCTGTGATCAGAATAATGCCTATTTTTTTATTTCAGAATAAAACTAAGATTTGAAGGGAGAGGTTGTTATAAATCTCTCTTTATTTTAATGTTTTTTTTATGATTTTATTATGCACATTTGGTAGTAAGAAGTTGATCTATTTTCAAAATAACTACTTTTATCACTTCTGGTACTTAAAGTAAATAAACTTTCTCTTTCACACTACATCATTTGGACAAACTTTCATAATTTTTTTGTGGTTAGTAGTTAATTATAACGCTGTAATTTTAATTGAATATGCAGATATTGTATTTTTAAGAATAAAACTAATTATAACTACTGCACTGTATTTTTTGCAGTGAGTGAGTGAATATTAAGGTCGCACAGTTCAGCTACAAGAGGGCTTTTGGAGATGGACCACATAATTTTGAACAATGGTCAAGTGACGGGAACCACACTTGAGCTGGCACCCCTTCTCCTAACTACCACACCACACCAACTTAGCAGGAATATTCTACCAATACTTAGCTTTAATATTCTTTGAAATCCACTCTTCCAAAATATATGGCAGCACGGGTTCTATGATGAGTATTTAGGTGGGGAAGGCGAAAAGTTTTGTAGCAGATATTGCGTTTTCAGCGGATTGCAAAGATTATTATTTTTGTCGCAAAAAAATAGTTAATGTCAGAATTTAAGTGTCTTATGGTTTTGTCTGTTAATGAAGACCTTGGAAAATGATTTGACTACTTATTTTAAGTGAACGGTGTACATAATTAATTTTACAGTGGAATATCTTTAATTTATTAGCTCTAACGGATTAAATTTTCCAAAGTAGAGTATTTTGTTTATGTATATCCCTTAATTTGTACATGTAGTGATCCAAAAAAATATTGTATGAAATAAACTGCAGTAAATCATAATGCGGTTGGATAAAGTATTAACGTGCATTTCCCCCCTACACGGCGGGTCTTACAAAGCTCTAATAAAGCTCGAGCTACAAAAGTAGCTAGGCATTTGCCAACTTGACTCTATCGTTAATATTTCGCTATGTTTTTCATTGAATCGCCATTATAATTTAAGAAACGGCATTGCTTGCGAATATTACAATTTTAAAATAAAATAAATACAACAGAAAGTAATATTAATGTATTACACTTTCAGATATAAATTATTTACACTACTTTAAGCGTTCATTACGCAAAACTTTTAAGAATGTGTTACTTTTGCTGAGCAGAGATCAGCTTAGGGAGGTATTTTGAAAAATCGACCCTCAAGAGTGTTACGAGGAATTATAAATTTAAAAAATCCTTTTTATCGGCTATTAGATCTACATAGTTAAAAATTTAACAAAGGTGTTTTTTTCTTTCTTTTTTTTGTTAAGCTGAGATATGCAAAAAGCTTTTTTTGTTTAATTTTCAATTCACATAAAATTAACTCATTAAAAACTTCTTTTTCCTTCAATCTGTGTTGTTTAATTTTTCATTTCACCCGTGCAAAGAACGGGTATACCAGCTAGTCAAACATAAAGATGTTATCTAAGGTTGACACTTCACTTACCAAGTCTTTGTAATGTGCCTTTTATAGTTGAGGTTAAATCAGATTTAATGTATAGAAATTCACAGTATCTCATGTGACAATTTGAGGAATGTTTAAATGAACACATTCAAATTCATAACCTAAACAAATTTCAGACCATAACATTTGTGAATCATTGAAATTATTATAGCAATGTTAGTAAATTTTGAGCTCCTGGTACCAAACATTTTGTTTTATAACTTTATTAGAAAAGTCATAAGCTTACAAAGAGTATTGGTTTCAATAAGTTTTCCCAAAATTAATATTTGATACTTTTAGAAAAACAACTAAAATTTAAAAAGTACAAAGATGTTTTTTAAGAAAATCAAAAGAAACCTTAACTTTCATTAGTAAATTTGAATTTGAGCCTTAAAAGTTGGACATTCAGCAAAAAAATTCCAAAGTTAGTCCAATTTAGTTTACTAAGAATGCTGTAACACATTAGGCTAATTAAACCATGCATTCTATATATGGAACAAATTACAGAGTTCATTTTGGTCTGAAAAATAAGATATGTAATGGAAGGGAATGGTTGCATTAAAAAAAGGCAATATTTGGATTTGGGAAATAATTTACAAAAAGCATGAGTATTAAAACCCCATAACCATACAATTTAATTTTTTTTTCTTTTCTTTTCATTAATGCTGCACTTTGAAGCAAACTGAGAGCTATCCCATGCCATTGGCGAATTTCAACAAATTTTTTCGACTAAGGGATTGTTCTTAGTCTGGTATCAAATAGTTTGCCATTATTCCCTTTTTCAACCAATTTGGGTTCACTCCTAGGAGAGCCCACACCCTTGGCCCGAATTGCTTTGGTTGGCGATAACTGCGCCATCTTGGTAACCCTACTTTTAACTACTACATATAGCAACCCTAACTATTTCTAGCATTTTCATATTTTGAGGGTGTGCATTTCGAATTTCATTTTGTTGTTGGACTCCGGGCTGGCTGTGTGTGTGAGGGAATATACTTTAGAATTTTTTGTTTTGTTGAATGCGAAAGGAAAGAAAGAATTAATTGAATGGTGTATGAAGGAAGGATTGATTGCTTCGAGTTATGAATGTCCTAAATGTAATGATCTGCATGATGTAACATGGTCGGCAATAAAACGCTTACTTCGAAATCGTACCATCCACGCCGAATGTATGTTCGACCATTACCCCACAGAATAAATATGGCGGCGCTCACACGATCATTCACTTAGCGATGATCGAGTGAGATCTTTAAGGCTTTTTAAAAATCTGTTGTTACACTGTACCCTCCACTTGGAAAAGATCAGCAGTAAGAAAGTAAGTGCTGTTTTTATATTTTTTATCTTAAATGTTTAATTTCTGTATTGTTTACATATATTTTCATTACGCATCAACCTTATCCCGCTATATTCCCTTACAGCCATTGTCGGGTTCGCTTGGCGCCATCTTGTTCTGGCTTGGCGCATTTTTCAGTTGTCGCCAAGGGTGTGGGCTCTCCTAGGATTTGATCCCAATTTGTGATAATGAAAATATTCCTGGAGGAAATAAGCTCTAATTCATGATCCACATAATAGTTTAAAATATTGGAGCAAGAAAATTGGATGAAAGCTTCCCGGTATTATTTTAAGGCTGTAAAGAGTTAGAAACCTGTTTTTTAAATTACAAATTTTATTCATAAAACAGAATATACAAAAAAGCAGTCTGTTTAAATGGGATATTATACTTGTCTTAATATTTAATATGTTAACTTTATACAAAAACTTCAATGGGAAAAATAAAAGAAAATTACATAACATACCAATTCCAGTGAAGATGAATCCTGTACTTTCTGTAAATCTCGCCACTGCTTTTGGATAGAACTTTGGCTTTCCTCTAAAACAGCAAAAAGGAAAAGAATTGCAATAACTTAACTATATTAAAAGAGGAGGGAGAAAAAAATTTCTCATTTATTTAAAACTGCAATTGTTAAGTTTAAAAAAATAATTTTGGTATATATTTGTACTTGTATTTTATCACAACCACTTCTTTGGATATTATTAAAGCTAAAAAATGAACCAAATCTAATAACTTGACACCATTGCTTACAAGCAATAAGACTTGTAATTATCATTTCTGTTTCAGTAAACAGCATTGCAACTCAACATTTAAATTTCTCAAACTTGAACTCAAAGGCGCAACAGCCCATGAGGGCCAGGGCCTACTGTGCCCATGCAACTATAAGTGACCATTGGGTGCCGAGGTGCATGAGCAGATGTCCAAATCAGGTGGTCAATCTGAAGCGAAACCCCCAGTGTTCAAGTCCCCATGCAAGCTTAATACTCATTTATCGACCCACTGTGGTAGGGATGAAAGGTTGAGTCAACTTTACCTACCCTGGGAATAGACCCCGGACCTGTGGCATGGAAACACAATATACTACCACCCGACCACAGGGCCCATTTAAATTTCTGATTAATATTTTTTTCCATTTTAACCTGAATTTTAAAAAAAATTAAATTATGGGATTTGCCTGAAATGGAAGAAGGATAAAATCACTTCAAGAGTACAATATTTTTCTTCAGATACATAAATATTTAAATTCAAACATTAACTTGTATACAGGTGAATGGGCACTTTGGACACAAGCAATGTTAAATTATATATTTAATTTAAATACAGAATTTATGAATTCTATTAAAGGCAATGTTTTAAACGTGTGATAAATTTTAAAAAACTATGATTTTCAACATTTATATGATGGAAATGATGTACTTTTTAGTAAATATTTCATAGTAAAAAGGATAAAAAGAGTAAATATTTGATAAATTTTTTAAAATAATTTTTCTGTTTACTAATGAAAATAAAATGCATTCACAAATACATAGTGTTGAATTATCAAATCAAAAAATACATATTTGAAACTATTTAGATTTTTTTTCAAATAAGTGAAAATACTGATGCATACAAATAACATTAAAACTTTATAATGCATAATGAATTGAAAATATTATTTTCCCACTTTAATATAATTAATTATATAAGAAAGAGAATAAAATTAGAAATAGATATTGGTTGGAAAATAGTAACCTATTTATATAACAGTTGTTAGATTTATATGTTAAAGACGTACAAAAAAAAATAACCAGCATTAAATTCTAGTATGAAGAGCTGGAAATATAAAACAAAACAGTAACTGACAGGAACAATTATTTGCAAGCAATTGTGTTCCAGTTTAAAAAGGCAGAGTTGAAAACAGATTAGTGGGGAAAAATCTAGTAACTGAAAATGATAAAATTCTATTTTCAAAGTGTCACAACATTTGTGCTTTTTTTTACCACAATAGATTTTTAGCTGGAAATTCAGGAAGATGAAATTCTTTATTAGAGCTCCTAACAGGAGCTAAGTAACATTAATGAAATAAACTTTGAAAATACACAAAAAGGGAGTATAAACTATTCAGACTCTGTCAGTTTGTGTATAATGCAAAAGAGTTTGAAAAAGTTGGCTACAAACAAGGAATTTTCAAATATACATATGTTCATTGACAATCACACACAACACATTGAAAAAATACAGCGGGTCAATAACATCGAAAAACCCACACAAAATAAAAGGAAAATTGTCAAACACTACATTGTATCTTATTTAACAAAATTTTTACAGAGCAAAGGAAAAAAGAAATTGTTTTCAAGCTATTTTTAAGTAATGAAATACATCAGAAAAAAAGTACAAAGCCCTGCTTAAAAGTTTAAAATGTAAAATTAAAAATATGACGACATAAATTCCTATATTTATTTTTTATTACTTTGTTACTCATTCTACTCTTACGAAAAAATTGCCAAATTTTGCCAATGTGGTTACAATAAGATACAAATACTAATATATATGTGTGTATATAAAACATATATTTATACTAACATATTTTCCATACAAAAATACAGATAACTTAATAAACAATTTTGCACGAGACTGATCACCTGACAAAACATCTGCTCATGCACTTCAGTGCCCAAGATCATGAAAACTTAGATGGGCACAGTAGGCTTTGGCCCTCATGGGCTGTTGTGCCACTGAGTTTAGTTTATATAATAAACAGTTTCCATCCTCATTATATATAAAGCATTTAACATAAGTTGAAATAATACTATTACTAATATATTACCTACTTTAGATTATTAATTTTGCACTACTAAAATTATACCTTGACAATCTTAGATTAATATTAAAATAAAAAACTGAATGATAAATTTAAAATAAGAAATTTATCATTCATTACATAGGCATGTTTAGTTATTTTACATTAATACAATAAATTTTACATTACTGCAACAAATATTATTTGAGTATATAAAAAATTAGAATGAGTTTTAAACACACAAAAAAAAATTAAAATATAGAATTTCAATACCTAGTTCTGTTATCTGTAACTTTAACTTTGTACATAATTCTGTACTTTGTTGAAGCTGTTGTCTTGAAGCTGATATCTCCTTCTCAAACTTAAACTGTTCACTCTCTACAAAAACAAAAATGAAAAAAATTACTTAAAATGACTTTTTTTTTTCAAAATCACAGCAACACATAAATAAGATATGTTTCAAATCAACAAATGGAACTAAAAATTATTCTAAAGACAGACAGAATTTTACATGTGTAATATCTTTACTTTATACATTGTATTATACATTGAAAAAAAAATTGTATTTGAAAATGAATGTTCAATTGTAGAGAAAACTGTTATGTATAGGATTGACATCTTTTTGATTATTTTTTAAAGATATGAAATTATTAAAGTATTGTTTTAAAAATGTCTTCTGAGAATAAAAATTTTATAAAAAGAATGGATTTCTAATAAACAATTTACAGGAGATATCTAGTTCCCTTGTTTGGAAAGATGCTCCCTTTTATTCTAGTTTTTTTAATTCAGAATTCTGTACATTCGTACAGGTTCTAAACTATATTAAATTGTCCCAAGTATTAAAAAAATGTAAAAACTGGAATTTTCTACTTGAGTCACCAAATGTAATTATCATAAAAACTTAGAATTTTACAGGTTGTGGTTAAAAAAGCACTCATCAAATTTTCCTTTAAATAGAAATTCATTCATGGTTTCTCTGGGAAAAAAGAATAAGATTTATACTAATATTTGAACTTAACGAATTATTGTGTAACAATTGCTAATTCTATTAATAACTCACCAAGTTGCCAACCACGATTACCTATGAGTCATATGCACTGAATTGTCAACCAAGTGCTTTGTTTCATATTAAGTCGCTAATAGTTATATAATACGAAAGTACCCTAATACTTTACCCAAACTGCAATTAATCACAACCATGAACATAGTGCAAAATAAAGCACGCCATTTTAAAAAGAAAAAACTAAATTAATTTTCTTTTGATAACATGAATCAAATGCAAAATGGAATAAGGATTACAAAAAGGTAACATTTTTAAACAAAATCATTCAATGTTTAAATTATATTTAATAAGAAGCTATTATATTTAAGAATAAGCTACTGAGATAAACATTTAGTTTTGAAGGGCTGGAGTATGAAAATAGGGAGCCTCTCAGATTTCACATGCTGCAATGTCAATTTCAATCAAGTTAACTGCTTATTTTGATAGCTTATGTATTGCAAAGAGGAATAATTTTGGTGAAGTCACATGTTCTGTGTTCTTGACAGCTATTTAATACTTTAAAGCAGCTGATGTTTTCTTGGGAAAAAAACAGACCACTATTTTTAGAAATTTTGTAATTGTCATTGAAAAGCTTAAGAATTCATTTTTTTAATTCATTGTGTTTGCTTAAAAGTACAGTTCAAATTCCTACTTTTAAATTTTTTGATGTTCTAACGATTAATTGTTTTGAAATATATTACTCAGAAGAAAAGTTTATTTTCTTTTTTTTAAATGATCTGCAGTGAAATGAAAAAATACCTATGATACATTACTAAAGTTTTATTTCAAGTAATATCGAATGTTTAGTTTAAAAAAATTGCATGCATTTTATTAAGATTCAACATATGAATTTAAGAAATCCTTGAGAGGAATAAACATATTAGATCTCTAAATAAGCTTAGTTGGTATGAAAAAAGCCAACCAATTATAATCTGGATTTTAATGATAAAGACTATAAATGTTTAAAAGGCCAAACATAATTTTAGGTACTTGCATATTATGACAACATGTTGGTGACACTATACGAAATGAAGTACCTGGCTGGCAACACAGCATGATCAACACATAAGAAATGAGGGTTGCCAACTCGGTGAATTATTAATAGAGTTGGCGATTGCTGCAATAACACACAAGTACAGGTGTTTCTTGTTAAAGATCACCAAACATATTTTCCTCGAGTACATTAAGAAAACAAAATTGCTTCATGAGAGAATCAATTCCATTTTAACTTTTTGGAGCAAAAGATGCACAAAACCAACAGTGCAAATGAACCATTTTACATCTTTCTTGGAACTTTCAAAAAGGTTTTTATCTCCTTCAAGAAGAATTAAGCTTTTAATAATAATTCTTTTATAATAAATAATTCTTATTTCACAAAATTCACAAATGCTTCTTCAATTTACTTAAGTTCAATAATTTTTCACTGTTTTAATTCAATATATTATGTTATGCTGCCTCCAATTTTCATGTGCATTTTTCATTGTTACAATGTCGTTCTTGACGTACTGCTAATTTCAGGCAATTATTGATATAATTCGGTTACCAATTTTAAAGATGACCAAGAGACTCTCTATACTTTATTTTAACCATTTTGTAGTACATAATCAAATTAAACAGATATCACTCGTACATCATAGTAACACATTACGTAAAGAAAACATTAACAAATATCAGTTTGACTATTAGAAGATTCTTTGTAAAGCCATCGATATAAGTTATATTGATAGACTAAGATTAAAACAAAAGCGTCCAACCGATGACAATTTTAAATACTAACTTTTTAAACTTTTTACCATTACTCCAACAAAGGCTTTTGAATCATTGACTCAAAAACTACTTCATTCAAACACAACGAGAACCTAACATAGCATTATAATGAATATGTTAAGACGAATAATCGTTGAATGTATAAAAATAATCCGGTAATATTGTTATAGACATTATTACTCAATGATCGTTTTGACTCACAAACTTACCTAAAATTACTTTCAACTCAGAGTTTTCGTTTCTGAGTTCAGAAACTAGTTGGTTTAGATTTGAGAAGCGTTCAATAATCTTTTCTTTAGTAATTTCAGGAATGCTGCTTAATTCTTGTTCCTCAAGAAAACTTTCTAATTTCGCGCAACCCTCCATTACTGTCACAGAACTATATAACATGTGCAGTTACAGTTTTAAAAAAAGCTGTTATGAAAGTGAAGTGTAGGAACGAGTAAGGACTCATTCACATCAAATTAGTGAGTGAGGAAAACGTAGCCAATCAAAGGACTGAACTATCTTGCGCAAAAATCTGATTGGCTACATCATCACCACTCATTATGTAGATACCTAGATAAGAGGTGTATGTAATGCATGAACGGAAAATGAGATCTGGTCAAACTCAATATAACGATTTACCCTTAGATTGGTGGAACAGCTTTACTGAAAAACAATTTCGGAAAAAAAGTATTACCGTACTAAACTGTTGACTAATTTAGCCTATTCAAAACACATCGCTAAATCCTATCATTGATGTTATCATCGTGTTGTGAACAAATGCGATAATGGTTTTCCACTATTGGCTTCATACCGTAGCTTTTGGCGACGAAATTTGTGGAAATAGTGCAATGCGTGTGACAACTTAGCGAGTTATCTTATAAGGTGGCTTGCTGCGACAGTCAGTCTACCAAACAAAAGCATAATGTGGCTTTTGAGCCTAATTACAATTGTGTAAAAAAATATTAGAAAAGTTAGATTGTGTAGCCATAAGTTTTTAATTGTGAAAAGTGTATTGGCCTAAATAATAGGATATGAAAAGTTCTATGAAAGTAAAGACCCTTCAAGACTATCTAGTAATGTATACTCTAAAGCAGAGGCAGCAAACCTTTGTGGATCAACGTGTCATTTTTTTTTCGAAAGAAATATTTAATGAGGTATAGATGTGCCGCCAAATAATTTTTATTTGGGATTATTTGGAAAATAAAACTAAATACTAACATCTCAAAATTCTGTATTTTCTACGGAAAAATACATTGCAAACTTTATAGTAGTAAATGTTTTAGCTATACGTGTAATTCAAATTATATATAAAGTGACGTTAGCGCGTAATTTCGGCTGTAGCAGATTAGATATCAAATACACTCAGGAACATTGAAATAGCGACCCAAGAAGAAAGCATCGGATTGAAATGAAATTTAATACACATAATGACACAGATGAGAGATTCACTTCATCTCAAAAACAAGACAATTAAACGAATACAGGGTGTGTAACGACACAAATACTGGACAACTTCAATAGCGCGTTGGACCACCTCCAGCTGCAATACATGGCGCCACACGGTCCGGCATTGAGTTGATTAGACACCTTATGTTGTTCTGAGACAGATGGGCCCACAAATCTTGAACAGCCGACTCTAAATCATGTACAGAGTGACACGATGGCATCTTCCGTTTTAGCTGATCCCACACGGGCCAAGTCGGGGGAGCGGACCGGCCATGGAAGAGTCTGAAAATGACGTATGAAGTCTTGAGCAACTCTTGCTGTATGCGGACGATCATTATCTTGCTGGAAAAGTGCCCCTGGCAGACCATTTAGGAAAGGTACTACATGGGGTTGAAGAATATCATCAATGTAACGTTGGCCCATTAAGGTTCCACGCATCACAATTAAAGTGGACCGGCTATCATAGGCTATGGCCCCCCAGACCATTACACAAGCTGTGTGGGCAGTGTGACGTAGAACAGTGAGAGGGAATTGTACCGCTCACCAGGACGCCTCCACACCCGTACACGGTTATCATCTGTCCCCAAAACAAAACATGATTCATCACTAAACACAACCTTTTGCCAATCTGTGACATTCCACATTGATCTGGCTTGGCACCACTGTAGATGCAGTTGCCGATGTTCCGGTGTTAAAGGGAGTGTACGGAAAGGGCGCTTGGATTTAAGATTTGCTTCTGCAAGGTGTCTGGAAATCGTTTGTGGAACAATTGCTACGCCTACGTCTGATCGTATCGTTGAACGAGTCACTGGGGTCCACAAGTGCTTGCCGCACGATCCTTCGATCCTCTCTCCTCGTGGTCTTCCTGGTAGCTCCAGACCCGGTTTTCCGCGCGTGGGTACCTTCTCGTGTCCACTGCTCCCAACAATTTCTAACGGCACACTCGGAACGATCCACCTGGCCAGCAACACGGCGCGTCGACCAGCCTGCAGTTTTCATCCCGATGATCAGGCCTCTCTCAAACTCGCTTAACTGTGAGAAATGCCTTCTAGCACGTTTACCTGGAATGTTTCGCTTACCAAAGTCTTCCTACAATCGGCGGGTAATCGTCACATTTATGAATCTTCGAATTTGCGCTTGCTTATATAGCACCCTCTTCCTGATTGTAGCGCCACCTCGGCGTGTATGAGCATGCGTATTTGCACAAAACTTGGATCATTTGCATATTACATTACGCTGTACTTATTTGCAAAGTTTGCGATTGTACTTAGCTTCCTTCTTGTGTCGCTATTTTCAATGTTCCTGAGTGTAACTTACATTCGGATTGTAAGATGTTACTTTTAGCAGAATGCATAATGAATTGGAGTCATCAGCCAAACAGTTTCTGAGTCTTTAATATTATTCATCTCTGAAAATAATGACTCGCTGGCGTTGGTAGATGAAAATATGGTTAAAATAGCATGGTCCATCGTTTTTAAACAATTAAATCGAATTCCATGTATCCAAAATTTCCTACACACACATTACTAGCATTTTTACTTATATTGTATCTTAATCTTTCTTTTTTAATCAATTCCCACTTTCTCCTTTTTTCAACAAATTTTTGAATCCATATTAAACTAGACTGAAATCATTTAGTTGCATTTCAAGTTTTTCAATTTCCAACCAATCCAATTGGGACAAGTTCAGTTTTTTAAATGAAATTACATCAGGGTACATAAAAAACCCCAAGTGTTTTCTATAATTCTTTGAACTGAGAAAATCTCCCTGAAAACTGCAACGATCTATCGCGTTTGTTCATAATACTTCATATTATACCGAAAACTTTTCAAGCGGATTCGAGATGGTGAGATCGTTTTGAATTTTTTATTTGTATTGAAATTTATTTCGTATAACTTTTATTCTATCTTCGGATAAGAGCTTTTAATTTTAGTACTTACACAAGATAGTGTATTAATACAAATTTGAGTGTTGGAGTAGGGAAGAAAAAATGGGTGACTACCCTCACCCAGATAATAACATGGAGGTGGAAAATACAAATTCTAATTTTTCATTAAATAAATATAGATGTAATTTAACAGATATAGAATTATTGGCCAAGTTTGCGGAAAGACAAAATTTAAATACGAGTTCAAATATTACAATTTTCTTAAAATCAGAAAATAACTTTCAGAGTGGTATTCCAATTAAATTAAAAGAAAGTATAATGAAAGCGTTCACAATTAAAAAAAGTATTCTGAGTATAAGCAAAACAAGAAACGGCGAGATCATAATCAAAACAAATAATTGCGAGACCACCAAAGAAGCTTTAAAAATTAAAGAAATTAATGGTGTAAAAATATGTACAAGATTGTTCTTTATTGGCCAAACCAATAGTTACATATTACAAGGAATAGACACAGAATATACAATAGATGACATAAAATCGGAATTAGAAAATAACAATTAAGCAATTTATGATATCCATCGTTTTACCAAAAAAAAAAACAATCTGGATTTAAAACTATCAAAACAATTAAAGTTCCTCAAATTGGATGCAGTATTCCCGAAAGAGTTCCAATAGGATTTAAAATGTTTAAAACTAATCTTTACTTTGAAAAAAACCTAAGCAATGCACAAACTGTTAGAAATTTGGACACATTGAAAAATTTTGTAGAAGCTCAATAAAATGCTGAATTTGCTCACTAAACCACTCTGAAAACAATTGTAAAGAAATAAAAATAAAAAAAATGTAGCTCTTGTGCAGAAGAGTATGAAGCTAACGATAAAGGCTGCAAAAGATATCAAGAGGAAGTTGAAGTCTTAAAAATTAAAGTACAGCAACAAATCTCGAGAAATGAAGCAGTTGAGAAATTACAAAGGGAAAAAAACACATCATACTCGGCCAAAACGTATAATGATCAAACAGAGAAGATAGAAAATCGTGAAAAAAAGTTCACGAAATTAGAATTGAAATTTGAAGAAAACACAATAACATATTTGAAAAGAAATTTGAACAAATAGTGCAACGCTTCACGACAGAACTGAATAGCGTGGTAGCACAAATATATAAATTTGAGCTTTTCTTCCTTAATGAATACCATGGAATCAATCCACCTTGAAGAAAGTTGCATCCAATAAAACAATTCCAAAAGATGATGATTTTCTAATAAATAGAAAACTGAATGAAAAAGCAAAAGGATTTAAGAAAATATCAGAACAGAGAGGAAATACATTAGAAAGTGTAGTAGAAAAAAAATAAAGAAACTTAAATAAATAATCAAATTTTCTTATATTTTTTCTCGCTAAAAACTCAATATTAATCTACTTTCTTTTTTGAATATTTAAACTAATTCGTAGTTTCGCCCCTTTTTTTCGTTTTAAATCATGAATATAATCCAATGGAATGCACGTGGAATTAAAAACAAGAGGTTAGATATTCTTTTCGCGCCAATTTTTCAAAAAGCAAGTATTTTAATAATTCAAGAAACTTGCTTACATCCAAATGATATTTTCACAATTTGCAATAAGAATATATTCAGAATTGATAGGGAAATCAAAAGAGGAGGAGGGTTAATGATAGTTTTAAATAAAGATATTAGTGCAATAAAAAAAAAATATTCTCAGAAATTAGTGAAGATTTAGAAATTTTAATAGTCAGAGTTTAGATAGATTTAGTTCCTATCACAATTTTTAATATATACATCCCACCGGGTAACTTTAAAGACATCAATTTATCTAAAATAGCATTATATATTGATAATCACAGTTTGATATTGGGAGATTTCAACGCATCTCATGAGATATGGGGATCAAAAAATTCCAGTGCTTCTGGAAAAAAGATTTTTGACTGGATCATTGAAAATGTGTGTGTGACTTAATATTATTAAACGATAAAAGTCCAACTTATCTCCATTCATCGGGAATTTTTACATCTATAGATCTTTCTTTAGCATCTATAGATTTAAATTATGATTTATCCTGGTCCACAAATACCGATAATTTTGGAAGTGATCATTTCCCTATAATTATTAATTACAAAAGAACAAACAGCTCAGCAACTAATAATTTTAAACAAAAAAACAAATTGGAACAAATTTATCAATATTATTCAACAAAATTTAAATTTAAATGAAAACATAAATATATAGATATTATAAAAGAAATTAAAAAAGCTCAAATCTTATCTCAAGAATCAGAGAGAAAAAGTCAGTTAAAGATCTGCAGGGTGGACAGCAGCATGCGGGCATGTAAGAGCAAAAAAAGAAAACTCCTTAATAAAGCAAGGGAAAACATTAAAGAAGAAGACTGGATAAAATATAAAGAAGTAAGCGCAAAACTTAAGCCAACAGTTAAAGCCTGTAAAGAAAAACTTTTGGCACAAGACATGTGAAAAAATCTCTTCTCCTAAAGTTCTTTTTAAAATAATCCGAATAATTAAAAATAGAACAAATCCTAATTATTCTTCATTTAATATTATTGAGAATAACGGAACCGTATTAACAAACGAACAATCCCAAGCATACTGTTTTTTACTATATTACGCAAAACAAAACAACGATAGTATTCCAAATATCTCTATTTCGGACAATAGCCAAGATATTAATAAACTTTTTTCTTTAAAAGAATTAGAAATAGCAATATCTCATCAAAAGAACAGCAGTCCAGGGCATGATAAAATTTCTCTCCAAACAATAAACTATCTCCCCATTAAAGCAACAAATCTCCTCCTGAAATCTTTTAATGACAGTTGGTCTTCAAGTCAAATTCCAAAAGATTAGACCCACGCAATTATTCTACCTTTCATAAAATCTCACAAAAATCCCAAGGAAGTTTCATCATACCGTCCTATTTCTCTTACTTCAGTAATTGCCAAATTATTAGAAAGAATGATACTGCATAGAATGTTAGATTTCAGTTTTCAAAACAAAATTTTTCATGTTAATGATCATGATTTTTTCCTTCACAGAAGCAGCATTAATACATTACTTCAATTACAACATGACATTATACTGGCTAAAGCACGCAAAGAATTTTTTATTTTGGTAGCGTTAGATATTAAAGCAGTATATGACTGAGTGTGACCAAGTGGCCTTGTTTCTAAATTAAACAAAGTTGGATACTCTGGTAGATTGCTACGATGGATACAAAACTTCTTACATCAGAGAACAATTCAAATTAAATGGAGGAACATTTTTTCAAAAATCTTTAAAAATAATTATGGTGTACCCCAGGGTTGTATCTTAACTCTTTTCCTTTTTATGATTTATATGGCAAATATTTTTGAAATTCAACACGATAGCCATCTTCTGGTTTATGCAGACGATATATTCTTATACAATAGTGCTACAAATTAGAATAAAACAATAGGCGAAATGCAAGAATCTTTAAATAAAATTTCAGTCTGGTGTAAAAAATGGAAATTGTCCACCTCTATAGAAAAAAAGCAGTCTACTCAACTTTTCCAGAAAAAGAAGCACAATACCTCCATTACTTAAAATATGCGACAAACCTATTCCCGAAGTGAAGAGTCTTAAAATCCTGGGTATAATCTTCGACCCTAATATCACCTGGAAAATTCATATTAATTACCTACGTCAGAAAGGATTTAAATATTTAAATGCCATTAAAGCCTTATCCTCTCCGAAAATAGGAACAAGATCTGATCATCTTTTAAATATTATCAATGCCACAATCCGTTCTATCTTTGACTACGGAAGTCAACTTTTTTCTTTTTCTAGCAATAGCAACAGACAAAAACTAGAACTGATTTACAATGCTGCCTTAAGTTTAGCCCTAGGTCTCCCAAGAAATACCCCGTTAGATTTATTAAGAGCAGAGTCTATGAATGGAAGTATTAATATAATCGCCATAATTTCCTTTGCCAAAAATTTATAACTAAACAAATTGCATTAAAAAACTGGCCACCGACGATCAACCTGCTCCAAGAGTTATGTATCTCTAAAGTGGATATTCTTCAATCGATCCCTCCTCCTCCAATCTACGAATATCGCAAAATAAACATCTATACTCATGAACTACCATTTCAAAACAAGGATCTTCCAGATGTCCTAGTACAAAATATGTTTAATGATTATATTCAGTCTAACTTTAATAACAATATCATAATAGTAACAGATGGTTAAAAAAATACTAATCAAGCATCAATAGGAATTTTGATCCTTAAGAAAAAAGCTCCACAAAATTTCATACTGAAAGAAATTATTTCAATTTTCCCAGCTGAAGCTATAGCCATATGGACTGCGTTAAAAAATTGGGTTTCTGAAACAGAAAACAATGTCATCCTGACGGACAGCTTATCAGTTCTAAAAAGTATCCAAAATATTAATAGAAAATCCAATACGATAATATTAAGTTTAAGTTCAACTTTACATGAGTGTATCCAAATAGAGCTCTCAATCAATTACATTCATTTGTGTACCAGCTCACAAGGGAATAGGGATTAAAAAAAATGAAGAAGTTGATAAATTAGCTAAAGCCTCTCCAGAGCCGTGGAATATTATTTCTTGGATAACTTGGGAAGATCTACATACACATTTCAAAAAACAACACAAAAATAAAAGCGAAGAAATATGAAAAAAGAGCAAAAGACATAAAAATTATTTTTATATTTCTCATCTTGAAAAATGGAATAGACAGGCGGCAAAAAATAGAACTACAGAAGTTTTAATCATTAAGTTGCGAGCTAAAAAATTGCCATAAATGATATATATTTCCTTTTTAAACAAACAGATTCTCCTTTGTGTGCAGATTGTCAAGTACCAGAAACTAGTGAACATTTTATATTAAACTGTATCAAATACAAATCGCAGCGTGAAATTTTGAAAAATTTTATCTCCAACCACGGAGAATTGTCTTATTCCTCAATAGCGAAATGTAAAACAATAGAGTATGTTCAAAAAGTTGAAAATTTTTTGACACCAACCAATGGATTCTGAAATTTCAGCTAATAGTTTTTCAATACTCTACTTTCATCAATTTCAGTTGAAGCACAAGGCGGTAATTAAAACTACTGATGGACAGTGCAATCACTAGCTGTACGTTACAATTTAAGTTAAAAACTAATCAAAATTTTATCGGAGCATAAGGCGTTGGCCAAGTCTCCACTGTTACATTGATATCACTGTACTAAACTGAACTGAACATATTATACCTTGTTATTTTGAATTAAAATTCAAACCGTTTTGATCAGTGGCGTGCCCAAAATATTTTGTCGCGTGCCATTGGTTCGCCATCCCTGCTCATCTGCTTGTGTTCAACTTTCTAATGTACCAAGAAGCGTTAGATAAATCTTAAAAAATTGCTGTGCAAGTTTTGAATTATTGTTTTTTTTTCAAATGAGTATTGGTTGCTGCTATTCAATGGGAATAAGTAAACATTATGATAGGATCAAGGACTTTCTTGAAAAGAAGTATTATGTTGCTAAGCGAGCGAGGAAATTTCCGACTCTAGATTCAATCCGAGGTATTGTACCACAAATACGCAGTTAATGGTGTCTTCTTAAAAAATGAGGTTACTAAGAACTCTGATTTTCCAAGCATTGCTTGAAATTTATCTGGATTAAGTACTAATTAATCGATCAAACATTTCTTAGAAAATTTAAGAATATCTGCATGTTTTAAATGGTTCAGTTCCTGTGTACACTTTAAATGGAAGTTGTAGAGTCATTTATGAATAAACAAGTGCTAACTGTGAAGTATCATGGTGAATCGTAAGTGTAGGGAATACATAAAAATGGGTTGAGAACATTACATTATATCCTACATTATCCCGAGTACCTGTTCGAATGATGCCCTTATTTCAGTGTTTCTCAAACTGTGGGGCGCGCCCCCTGGGGGGCGCGATAAACTTACGAGGGGGGGCGAGCATATCGAAAATAATATATTTAAAAAATAATTAATTTACTGGAATGAATTAAAACAAAATAGTTTCAGACATAATAAAAAATGCACTTTTACTCTGATATAAGTTATATGCGATATTAAGTCATCAAAAAAAAAACTTCTTCAATACTTAATTAGCTATCTTTGTTCCTATAACCAAATAAAAAATATTTTATTTAATTTGCTGTAATCCCATGATGAGAGAGTTTTTATTACGTTTTCTTTTTTAAAACTAGCATTCTACTCTTTCAGAGAAAAAACAGATCCCAGATCCAGAATCGAAAAAATTTAGGAACATAAAAAATTCATCACTGTCATTATTTTTGAAATACTGCACATTATAGCTATAATCTGTTTGACCTTCTAAGTTATTGGTACAGTTAGTTATAACCCCTCTCTTATGTGTTTGTTTCTCATTTAAGGAAGTTGGAAGTAATGTATTTCTCTGTTGCGCTTTTTTCCATGCAAAACAGTTTTATGATATTTGGAAAACCACGGAGAGTACACACACACTTCGATGGATTACTGTTCGAAGACTTAGATCAAGATGAGTATTTTCAAACATATAAAGCATAACAATTGTTTTTAGCAGTAACATACATATTATCATAATGAATACACTTTTTACCAGGAAGTGGTCGCGCGGGACACACAGATCACGAAATTGTTAATTCTGGCAAAACTGTTTATTTGTTACGAAAGAAAAATTGAAAAGTCCTTGAAAGTAGGTAAGTAAACTTTCTCTTACTTAAATTATTCACTGGAATTACGATTTGTATCGTGTACAATAAAATGATTATAAAAAAAGAAGATTGGGGTGACTCAATAATCCCACTCGACCGTATCGAGTGCACGCCTGCTCTCAGGTTAAAACATGTTGAAGTCTTTTTGCATTGAATATTAAAAATAATACAATTATTCTTCATCGGAATTTTATATTATTGTTCATTATTTAACATCAAATATAAATGCTAATTCTGTGAGGCTTAAAATTAAAATTCGCTCAAAACTAATTATATAATTTGAGCAATCATTTAAAAAAAACATTTTACATTTTTGCAAACATTGTCGCGCACTTGGCTTTACTCTCCTTACAATACAGCTATTATACCAAGAATGTGTTTTATTTTCTTATAAAGGAACTTCTAATTACTTAATTTTTTTCCTTAAAAGAGTAGTATTCAAAAATTTAATATTTGTTATTAATTTGTATGGTTTTTATAATTAAGATCTCGTATTGTAGCTTTACTGTCAAAGTGCATTATTAATGTATAAGGAGGGGGGGTGCGATAAAAATTGTGATTGAAAAGGGGGCGCCAGTATTGAAAGTTTGAGAAGCACTGCCTTATTTGAATATATACAATTTACTCCCTTGGTATTAATGAGTCTTAACTCTGTAGCAGCCTACCATCAATCCAAATAAATCACATGATAAATACTTTGATGTCATACAAAGGCTCATTCACACCAAAGTAGTAATTAAAGAAGAGCGAAAATGCAACTAATTTTTCACTTTTGGATGAAGTGTGTGGAGCACTTCATCATTTTTATCAACATGTAAAAATACTCTAAGAAACAAGAGATAATGTTGGATGTTTACGAATATAACACTTAAAGTAATATATATAAATATATTAAACGAAGAGCAAACGCAATAATTTTTGTTACTTTTATGTTACACATACGCATTAATTCTTAAGGGACTACAAAATACAGGGATTACAAAATGTAGTTTGAAACTGAAAAGATCGTTAACTCTCTCTCTCTCTCGCTGTTTTTACACGAAATGAAGATTCTCCAATTCCTGTACAAATGCTGGAACTAAGTAAATAGTTATAGTTCTGAAAGCAAATTGTCACAAGTTCAGCACCATTTTGTTTTTTTTAAAAAATCTCTTTTTCTGAATCTCTCATTCTATCCCCATGTAGCGGTATCTAAATAAGCCAGTAAGAGTCACCATACGATGACGATCGTTTTCGCGTGATGGCTAAGATACTGGTTTTCGAATCGGAAGGTGCCCAGTTCTATTCTTCCTACATTGAAGACCTTGACTGAATTAAGAAAACGCAACTTTCTGAACTGTCGTGGCGCCCTCTACCGCAAGCAAGAAAAATAAAATAAATAATATATATATAAAAAATAATCAATATATAATAATAAGAAAAATAAATAAATAAAATAAGTAAATATAAATAATAATAAAACATGCGCTCTTTCCGTAACAAAAAGAAATCGTTCGCCTATCCACTGACTCATCGGTGGGAGAGTAGTGTAGCGGTATATAAATAAGCCAGTAACTGCCTCTGGACAGAGGTGATCCCTTTTGTCTAGTGGATATGTTACTAGGCTATGAACCCGAAAGTCGCGGGTTCTAACCACCCTCCAAAAAGTGTCATGAAACACAAATGATGTTTTCATCACTTTTGTTAGGGTTAATTTGTGGCATAGTGTATCCCCTGTAATGGCTCCCAAATTCAAAGAATTAAAAGTTGCCAAAAAAGAGGCTGTCCAATTAATTACGCATAAAAGAGGCTGTCCAATTAATTACGCATAAAAGAGGCTGTCCGGAACCAAATATTTTTAAGTTTTTCCCATGGTACGCGCGATTTGCGTTGGGAAGCAAGAATTTAAATATTTCGTGTTTGTCCAAACTTAATAGAAAACGTGTATCTGTCTTGTCTACACAACTTGTAATATTCTTTTCCATTTTTTAACTCGTAGGGCTCCACGGAACACAGTTTGAAGACTACTGGTATAGACTTCAGGTAATATACCGTTCAATCGCCAACTTAATTCATAGAATCGATTTTATAATGTAATCACGCACTGTAGCCCGTGGTCAACACTCTGAGCGAAAGAACTGGTACTAAAGAAAACAACTAGATCAGAGGTGTCCAACCCAAATGACCTTGCGGACCATTTCGGAAAAACATTATAATCTCGTGGGCCGCACGTAAAAATACTTAACTTTATATCAGATTTGGAAACAAAAAACATTTATCGGAGTGAAAATTTAAAACAGAACGAATTATTATTATTGCTTCACTATTTTTCATGTATACAGACATAGATAATATAATTGATCAAATAATGTTTAAAATATTACAGTAGTGTTGCCATTTTCTTGAAAATTACGGTGTTCCTTTTGAACTGATCTTTCGTTACTCATTGGTTGAAATTTGATAGTGCTGTCATTCCCAAACGATTAAGTATACGTTGCCCTTTATCTTAAATGTCCTGAATATATTTTTTAAACTTTAAAAAACAACTCTGACTGCCTCTTGCTTTTTGGGCACTCGAAACAGAAAAGGAGAAATGAAAATCGCACACACAGAGAATCATGTACCATCCATAGTAAAGGATATGCATAATGCAATTCAGAATTTATTAAAAAAGTAATTTATTATAGTAAAATCAAATGTAACTGTTTGATAAAATATAAATCTATTTTAATCTAAAGGACATTTCTATTATCAAAAAGGATTTATTTTAAAACAAGAACAGGTAACAGGCAAATACATTGTAGATTTATATATGTATAAATATAAATTTCCCTCAAATAAATTTCAAAATGAGAAGATTTTAAAAACCTGAAATTTTAAATTTTTTTAAAAAGAGTCGGCGGACCGCAACTTACGTACTGATGAGCAACATGCGGCCCGCGTGTTGGACACCTCCCTGAACTAGATGACGCTGCAAGGATAATGCGATACCAAGGTTATCTTGGCGCTACATGATGAAGCAAGTTTCCTACAATTGTTGGATTTTCCTACAACGTATGTGAAAAATGCGGGGTAGCCTTATACTACACGATAACCAAGAACTGCTTCAAAAATTTCTACCTTTCGTAACACGTAATGATGTACTTTACGTATTATGACCTTTTAATTCAGTGTTACCATAGCAACATCCTCACATTTAGTGAAAAAAATTAAAAATCCAGAAATACATGTATTTTATCATCCCGAATCAAAGAATCCGAGTACATGAGGGTTAAGCTAAAAAATTAACAAAAATGTGTAAAAATGATACTAAAAATTAAAATATATGTCTTTCTTTTAAAAAGTTAATATTTATTAAATACATTCAATTCAAAATAATGCTAAGCTAATTCATTTTATTAATTAAAATTTCTAAAGTAAATGTATATTTTGATTATTAAATTCTTAATAAAAAATTCAATTTATATATCATGATTAAATGTTGGGGAGAGGGGGGAGCACAACAGATAAATTATTCATGATGGAAAATGAAAAAGCTTAACTTTAAAAACATGAGGGGGAAGGGAAAGCACCATATTCATATTTGACCTATTTCCTATTTACTTTACAAAATTCTGTAGCAATAAATTAAAATCCTTTTAAATATGAGAAGCAAGTTTATGCAGAAGAATTATGCAAGTTTTGAAATTTTAACTGTTATAATTTCTGAAGGTAAATTCTACCATTATTAGATAAAAATGCATCCAACTTTTACTATACAGCTGTCCACGAGTCACAATGTTCCAAAATTTGTATATATATTAATATTACTAACTTGTTATATGCAATTGCTTAGTTAAATATTTCACAGGATGAATATCAATTTATAAGCAAAATGCTTACTGAAGGCTTGTAGTATTATTGAGGAAATAATATTCAGTTTCTTGACAATTAATTAAAATACTTTTAAACATCAGTACATTTTTTGGTGAAGCAAACAAAAGCTATGAACAAAAAAAGTAAGGAATTCTGAGAAAATAACAGGATTGTTAAATTAGAATGTGTGTGTTTCCTATAAATCCAAAAACTTATTTCTAAGATGAAAATTTGTATAAAAATGGAAAAAAATGATAGTTAAATATGCTTAGAAATTTGTATCCAATACGGATTAAGCAAATGTTACTGAAAAATAAATTTTAAAATAATTTTTAGTGTTCAATCAAGAATTGCAACATTTTCTACCAGAAAATAAGTGATCATTATAAGTTATACAAAAGGTAATGTTCCAAGTCCACACACATTCATGGATTTGAGTCTTTCTCAAAATATTTGTACATTACTTGACTTGAACCTTTAAACATAGCATGAAACAGAAGTTAGAAGAAAGATATAACACAGCTTACTTATCACTTCCTTACAGCTTAGAATCATGTTACTTGTCACCAATAATTCTTATAAAGTTCAAGACCCAGCATTATTTCCAACCATTCCATTCATCTAGGATTATTATACAACATTGGAAAATATCTGGGGATAAAATTGGGTTTTTCTTTCCAAATAAAAGAAGTTTAATTGTTTTAAAAACTTAATCAACTTTCAAAAATTTATGTTTTTTAAAATTTTATTGTTCATTTTTACAATTTCATAAGTATGTTATACCTAACCATATGCAATGAACTTTTTGAAATTAAAATAAAAAATGTTTAATTTTTCTCAAACTAGAATAAGGTAAATCAATTAACTGTAGTAATTTTTTACCCTATAATCCATCAAATTAAAACATTGATGACTAAAGGATAAATATATCTTATATCTCTCGGTATAATCTATAAAAAATGTTTAAATCATACTGCAACATTTTATTTTCAATAACTATACAAATACATGATCTTCTTAGTTTTGACTCAGTAATGTTTGGACTAACAGATTGTGTTTCTAATTTTTATAATACAAAGTACAAAAATCCCATCTACAAAGCATAATTACAGTATATAACATGAAAAATATGTATGTAATCTACTGTATTTTTGTCTGGTCAATTTTTCTTTATTTGCAATTTTTATTTTTGTGGTTATTAGGAAAGAGAGCGGGGGGTGGGGTGGGGGGTGTTTATACACATAATTTAAAAATACAAATTTAACTTGCATAAGAAAAACACAACATTCATTTTCATTCAAAATTTATAATTGTTAAAACAGTTTTTTCAAAGAACATAAATATAATAACTTCTTTTCAAATACTTATTTGTACAAAAAGAGAAATACTATTTTACAGCTTAAAAAAATTGCTAAATCATATTAACATTCAAAATAAAAAACTTTATTATTTAATTGGTTCTGAGTCTATATCTTTTAATAAAGCATCTGATAAGCATTCAGGTGTCATTTTAGTTCCGAGGAAATCTTCGACTAGTTTTCGTGGAGGTTTTGATCCTCCATGGGCTAATAATTCATTTCTATATTTTGTACCTGCTGCTTGGTTAAATGGATCATCTTTAAAATATCGGTGCCAGATCCAAGATGCTACAGCTCTAGACATAAGATATGAATAATATTTAGCTCCATATCCTACAAGGTGGCCAAAACGTAGTTGCCATGCAGTATTTGGCACATGAGGCAAACCATAATATAAGTTCTGGATTTGAGCTAACAATTCAGTAGAAGAAAAGTTTAGAAAATTATTACTGTGACAAGCTTGATCAAATGCAGCATAAAAAACTTGCAACTGAGTTTCACATGCAGAAAACTTTTTTTTACAGCTTTGGAGTTTGCTAACAAGATGATGAGGAATTACTTCTCCGGTTTTAAAATGTCTAGCAAATTTCGATACAACTCTAGGATCTGAAGCAAAATATTCCATTAAAACAGATGGTACTTCAGCCAAATCAGTGGAGCATCTAGTTCCCGTAACATGTTGGTAACTTGTTCTTGCTAGCATTGAATGCATTGCATGACCCATTTCATGAAATAAATTATCTAGCATGCCTGTAGTCAACAATGTAGGTTGAGACCAACTTGGATTGGGTAAATTTAACATCAAGACAACAATAGGTTTTTGATAAGTTCCATCATCACACAATCTACCACCCTGAATTGTGAAATGGCAATCTTGATTTGGTTTTTGAGGGCGCTCAAAAAAGTCACAATAAATATAACCAAGAACTTCCTCTCCTTCAACAACACTTATTTTTCTAACATCATCATGCCAAATTTCCCCTTCAATTACATCTTCAACTTTTAAAGATACATTATATAAGGACTTAAATATATAATTTAACCCATCCATGCAAGCACCTAAGGAAAAATAAGGTGAGTAATCGGAAGAATCAACAGCAAATTCTCTCTGTTTGAGTTTTGAAATTAAATATGCAACATCCCATGGCATGATATTTTTTGCATTTTTATTCAACTTCTGCTTCATTTCCAACATAGTACTGTAATCATCATCAGCTTTAGGTTTTATCTTTTCACTTAAAAGCCTTAAAAACTCATGAATGAAAACAGGTGTACCAGCCATGCTACCACGTACAGCACGATCAGCATATGTAGGAAAGCCACACAAATTTGCAAGTTTTTGTCGTGCAACCAGTAGTTCATGCAACAATTCTTCTTGTTGTTTATCAGGATATAAAAATATTTTATAAGCAGCTTCTCGCAAAAGTTCATTTTTTGAATCAGAATAAAGATCATTAACAATTATTGTTTCTCCATCTCCAGAAAACAAGTTTCGTATAGTTTCTGGAAGTTGGGATTTAAGTACTGTACGAGGTGCCAAAGTCTTACTCATAAAATGAGAGCCAACATGCAGAATATAATCATTAAAGGCAACTATTTTATCACGTGTTTCTTGATCTAAGTGTATCCCTGACTGTTCAAAATCAAACAGAAAAAGGTCAGCAATATAGTTATCTATATGATCTGTAGAACAAATATCACCATTTTTTGTTACATATTTTAACTTATCGTATAATTCTTTATTTGTATTTAATTCTTCTACAAAACTACTAATACTGATAGATGTTTCCTTAGCTGCATATGAAAATCGTTCTTGTGGATGAGCAATTCTGACAAATTCTGCTAAATCAGCAACTTTACATAAAGTGTCTGATAATTCATCGAAAACTCGAACCATTTTACGCTTACGTGAAGGGTTCTTGATCTCACGTATAAGCATGTCTGCTTTCCCAACAGCATTTTCTTTTAACAAATAAAATCCATAAGGTTCTTGTAATTCCTGATAGCCAAATATACCAGTACTTTCACCCAGAAATTGTGACTTAAGTGATCTTACTTTGGAAGGTTTCGTATTAAATGCATATGCAACAGAGGACCAAGATGCCAAATTTCTCTGGATATTGAAATATTGATCTGACCATAACTTGATTTTCAAAATTCTGAGATTCGTTCTAACTAGCATCTTGTTTAGGTGAAAACACAATGCGGTTAAAATTGACGAAGCAAAGCTAATTAATATAAAAGAAAATTGAAACTTCACTCACATATAAGCAATCTTGATAAAATGAACATTTCTTTTTAATAAATGATATCAAAATCGGAGTTTCAGAAAGCAAATTTCCGTTTGATAAAATATCGAATTTTTACTCCCTTAGGAATGTATGTAATAATAAATTACATAATTGCGCGAAAAGGCTGACCGAGCATATTCGCAAACAGTAAACAAGAAATTTATTTTCATCTTTTCCGTCACCTTAGAGAAAAAGGAAAGTTGAGTTGATATAAATTTCTCCCACATTTAAAACAATATAGGCTGTTAAATTAGTGATTTTACTTCCTTATATCATTATTATATGACATTAGTTAACAATTTAAAATTTCAAAAGTGTTAAAAAATAAAAAAAATGCTTTATATTGAACACTAGCGTTTATTTTAGTTAATAAGTATCGATCAAGCTTTTACTTAAAAGTTGAACGCACTACGTTAGCAAACACTGGCATCGTTAAGTGAAACTCATATGTTTGGTTTGGTTATCGAAATGTTGCCTGCGGTGCCTTTTTAATGAATTTATTCAAAATAAATATAAATTATACTTACAAATTCAGAAATTTTTCTCAGAAATTGAATTATTCGTTTTCGTAAAAAATTTTTTGTTCTCTGAATTCTACTTTATTATTGGGTCCGGACCAATATATTCAAGTATACATTGATAAATTCTTATAAATAAAAACTTCATGGAATCGCTGAATTGGACAATTAAAAAGTATGCCTCGGTTTAAAATTAAAAAGATAATGCTGAGATTTTCCCCTAAAGTCAATAATATTTTATTTGTACAATACATTTGACGTTTAAATTGACATTCAAAATGATATATTATGTAAAAAAATGGAAAAGCATTGAGATTTAATACATTTTTTATTTCACTTTGTAAAGTTATCAAAAAAATTTACGGTTGAAAAAATTCTAATACTGTCTCTTGATTATAAAAATGTTTTTAAATTAAAATGTTTTGGAGAGGGAAAATGTTTTATAGATCTTGAAAATTGGAATTAACCAGCAGAGATTCTTTAAAAAAATATATTTTAAGGATTATTTTTAAAAAAATATGTATCCATTCTTTACATATCGGAGGACTCTATGTATTATTTTAGCCGTATTAATTTTTATTACTATCACTTGATATTCTGTTACCAACTGTCAAGAAATCCTGTTAGAGATGTAAGACCATAGTCTACTAAGAATTGATCTTATGAAATAAGGAAGTTGTAGCATATGAAAAATAGCTTGGTAACCTGCCTATATCATATATGATGTCCTAAAAGTAAATCATATTTTGCCTTCATCTGACAATTGGAGTTTGTGAAGGGAGTTGTTGTACAGTTCTGTTATATGGTTAATCAAATAAATCTAAAAATTAATTAAAATAAAATGAATCAATTATTATCATGTATATTTAGATATAATTCATTATTTGAGGTATAAATTTAATCAATTACTCTTCTCCCTCTTATCTTAAAACTGTAATATTTAATTAATTAGAAATCATGCTAAAATGGTATTTTACAGCCAAAAATAACCATTATTGCTTTTTCTTTTGATGATAATATATAGAGAGAATAAATTGTTTTATAATTCTATTTTGAAATAAAAATTCGGTGCTTGCGTATTATCACAATCTATTTGTGATACTATATGAAACAAAGCACCTGGTCGGCAATTCAGCGCATGCAACACATAAAAAATAGAGTTGCCAACTTGGTATGTTATTAGTAGAATTTGCAATTGTTACAATAATACGTTGTTACCAAAAATTCTGCTACATTGAAAAATGCTTTGAGTTTGAATTAAGATTAAATAACTGCTAACAACAGTTTTGTGTTTCCTTTTATTAACAAAATTTGGCTTTTTTATTAGACAATGTAATTTGTTTTTATATTTTGTTTTTAATTTTTAAGTCAAAATGTGCTGTAAACTATTATGCATATATGTATCATTATTTAATTTGTTTTATGATTTTGAAATTTATTTTTTAGCACTCTTCAATTTGTATCTGTTATTCAAGATGTTTGTGACAAAAAGAGGTTATATATTGAGTCACTGAGGTTGCATGAGTACAATAAACAGGTGAAAGAATGGTAAGTTTTGTTCTGAAGTGGGGAAAATACATTACTGTGTCCTAAAAACATGTTTTTGTACTCTTATAAAAATATTAGTTTTAATTTAATAACAAGACTTAAATATGCATAATATTAATTATTATATGTTCTTTTAAATTTGTCAGCTTCATTTGTTCAGAGAAATGGGACATATTGTATCCACATTGTTTTTTATTTTGGTGGAGGAAAAGTGAATCTGATTAGCATATTAATTTATAATTCCTGAGCAAATTCAAGACACTCAGTTTTAATATCAATTTTTTTTAAAAAAATTAAAACATCAATTTGATAGCTATGTAATTTTTTGTCTTATACTTCATCTGTTTGAATTTTAAAAGGAAAAAAAATGTTTGTTTTATTATTGGGATCTAATTTATTATTATATTTTATGCTTTATTTTTATGTTTAAGGAAACAAAAAAATTATGTTAAACCAGCTCAAAAGGAATCAAAACTTCTGTGCAGTAAAAAAGAACCAGCAACTGGTAATTTTTTATAAAATATATATATAAATGATTTTCCTTCATTGAATTTATCACTTCTGTCTTTATTTCTATAAATATCATTTTTAAAATTTTTTTAATTATCTAATTTATTTTTGATTATATTTTTTACCACACATTTTATTTTTGAATTTTTATTATTTACCGTAATCTTGTTTAATGTTACGTGTAAAATCTAAACAATTGTGTGATTCATAAACATAAATTTTCTGAAATAAATGATACTATTTTATTTATAGCTTCCCAATTAATGATATATTCTTTTACTAATGGTTTTATTTAAATGCAGAAAAGGGAGAAAAATTAGAATAAATTTCGACTGTGTATAGGGATAGTTTATGA
The DNA here is from genome assembly GCA_019973935.1 of Trichonephila clavipes. Lineage (NCBI taxonomy): Eukaryota > Metazoa > Arthropoda > Arachnida > Araneae > Nephilidae > Trichonephila > Trichonephila clavipes. The sequence goes on along the minus strand of BMAU01002594.1, from coordinate 26,270 downwards.
TTTATTTGTACATAATTTCCTACTTCTTGATTTTAATATCTCCTACATGTTTATAAACTTTTTTTTAAATTTTATTAACTTTCATAAAATAATAAAAAATTGCCTTTTTTTCAAAAAAATTTTGAGCAATTTTAGATTGTTATATTTATATTGAGTTATGATTGAACTTGCATACTTGTTTTTATTTTAACTGAGGAGTACCTAAAATATGAACGTTGTTGCCTTTTTTTTTTTTTTTTTTTTTTTGTAATTATTTTATAAAATAATAAAAGGCTAAAAAATATTACATTAATACTTTCGATTTTTCATTTTCCTAGTTTCTCTAAAAGTATTTTTAAAAAAAGGGTATAGTTCAGTAATATCTATCTATCTATATATATGTATGTAATATCGTAAAACAGAAAAATAATCATTGGTATTAAATATCCTACAAAACATAGGGAGATGAAATTCTGAAATAACTAAGAACATGAGATGTATTATTATATATGTATATAAAATCAACAAGTATATGTTTTTCTGGGGTTTTTTTTTATCATGTTTTGAAGTGATTTATGTTTACTATTTACAAATTCTCTTACATATATGTTTATGCATACTTCTATTAGTACTCTATAAATAATCAAACTGAAGATAATCTGTATAAGGGTATGGTCATCAGTATATTTTAATTTCAACTCTTTCTTTAAATTCACCTAAATTTCATTATGGATTTATATTTTAATATTTCCTTTTCTCTTGGGTTTGCAGTTTTACTTCAACTGTACTGCTGCCCTTGCTCTGATTGGTTTTCAATTCTCTAGATTTATAGTAACTTAGCTGGCACATTCTGTCAGCTAATCACAGAGTTAACTCTTATCAACTTCATTTTGTGTAATCTTTCTGAAATCATATCTTCCTAAAAACATCAGACTTCTTTACAGTTCTCAGTTTGGTTTGGCCACTTCCCTGATCTCAAAATTATTCTTTTGTAAATTTTAAAGCTTTCATTTTCATACCAGCATGTAACGCACACCCTTGAATTTTGATAATATTTTTTGTGTTAAGAGTGCATTATACGCTGGATTTTAAAGTAGCTTAAATATTTCTGTTTTGTAATCAAATTTTACCACTTTTAGTATTTTTTTTTTAGTAAACACTCCATAAAAGAGCATTTCATTAGATTTCTTCTGTTAAGTTATGGTATTCAAAAATTGCTTTTTCTATTTGAGATATATACAACAAAAAATTAGGTGTTGTAATTAATCGTTTTATGTAATGAAATTAACTCAACATGAAATTTAAGTATTCTTTTGTAATACTTCTTTATTTATGTAACTATATTAACATTTGTCTGTTATTAATTTTGCTTAGCTATATCAATTACAGAAGAAATAGAAGAACTTGCTTTAGTTGATGTTTTATTAGAAAAGGCTAAAAGTATTAGGATGAAAAACAAGGTAACATTTTTGTTTTTCAATAATTCCTCTTAAAGTTTTTGTTTTTATTTTATTTTTAAAAATATTAGCTATAAAACAATTACAATACTCCAGTTGTGCTTTGTCAGATTTTGTTTTGCTCTCCCCCCGTCTCAGTATAATGGGAAAACAATCATTTATGGAAATTTAATTTGTTATGTGAAAATGAATTAAAATAAGTTTACACGGCAATTCAATTTAAAGAAGCTATTATATCTTAAAGGAAAAAGTTTGCTCTTAAAGTTTGCTGTGTTTGGTTACAAAAAATGTTTTAGAATACATTTACAGATATTGTTGATATTTTTAATTTGAAAACAGTATTGTATTAAAAATTAGGTGTGCCACTCAGCACTTTGCATCACCAATTCAGAGTCATACTTTAAAATTTTGTTCAATAACATTATCCAAAAAGTGAGGATCATTTTCACATTTTCAAATATTCTTGACGTTTCAATTTTAACTATATGCACAAGAGGTTAAACAGAGGCTCACAAGATTGCTTGTTCTTACCCTTCAAGAGAATAAAGACCTCTGAGAAAGCACTCCTTTGGTTAACAACTCCCCACCAATATCTGATGGCAGAGGGTGCTTTGACATACAGTTGCTTCAAATGAAATTCATATTATTTTCCATTCAGACCTAGTATATATACTATACAAATTTTATTCAGAAAGGAGAAATTTTTCTAACTACCTTAATGGAAAAGATTGATAGATATATAATATTAAAATGTAATGTTGACAAGTTTAAAATGAGTACCTACATTACCGTGGCCTTTTTAGTATTTACAGATCATGATTTGTTCAACATCAAATGTTACAAATTGATTATATTTAACTTTATGCATATATAAGTGGCATACAACAAACTTATTTTATTAAGAGGCTCTTGAATTTTACTCTTTGAATTCTAGATTGAAAACATGATAAACTAATGCATTTATAAACAAATTGATAATTATTGCAGTTGCTTTCCAGACCACATAACCTCTATTCTGTATACACCATTGATTTATGTTTTGAATTATATTAATTTTTGTTTTTGAGGTAAAATTATATTAAGTAAGCTTACAAATTTAGCTATTAAATGATTGAAACTGTTTCTCATGTGCTTAACATTTATTTTTTTTTAAAAAAAATTGAAGAATCACATTCATTTATGTTTGTCATTTTCTGTTTTTGAGGAATAACTTTTTATTTTTAATAAATATGGGTCTTTTTAAGAAGACCATACCAATATTTGTAATTCTAAATGAAAAATCTACTCCTTGAAAATGTCATTAAGGATATGAAGTATTACAGGAATCTATTAACATGAAATACCAAGATATTTATTATCTTGAAATTCTTATAGCTAGCACAGATTAAAATATTAAGTTCCTTTTTTTAAAAAAATTTCAGAAACCCTTTATATATTATACCCTTTATATCTTAAACAGTAAAATGTACATCAAAAACTTCACAAATATTTTTATGATTTCCAACGTACTATTTAAAATTTTATGGAACTACTTAACATAAATTATTTATATTTGGTTGTAACCAAAGTTTCCCGTCACTGTTAATATTCTCTCTACAAACAGTGCATGTTAGCATATTTGCTCATATTTTATCAAATGATTTTTGGTATTTGAAAGAAAGAGACTTGTTTTAGAACTCTGTGTTGTGAAATCTGTAAAAAAATATTATCATTAAGTACAAGGTGCTTGAAATGGAACTATCCTGCTGCCAGATTAGAACCATCATTTACTTCTAGTTCTGTTGCAAAAAGTCAGCTGTAGAATGTCTCCCTATCATGTGTACAGCTTTAGGTATTTCAGTTGTCTTTAATATAATGCTGTGAAGGTTTGGTACCAAAAGTTTAAAAACAAGGACAATGACATTCAAGAAGCACAGTGCTTTGATGGAAAACTTTCTTTACAACCCAATATTTAATCTTCTGTAAATAATCAGTAATTGTGATTTCATTACTATGTAGCATCAGTTTTATATGTAATATTTTTTTTACTTCTAGGATTTAACTAAGGAAACTAAAAATAGTGTGATTAAATCTCAGTCCTCTACAGAACCAACTACTAATGTATCAAAATCAAATAAAGGGGAATTACAATTCAAGAAAAGACTGTGCAACAATCTGAAAGATTTAAACGGAGACAAAAAAGTTGTGCCTCGTAGTAAAAGTGCTTTAATTTCCTCAACATTAAAAACCACTGTAGTCCCTCGATCAAAATCTGCTAATACACAACATATATTAAAAGATGAAGACAAAGTGCCAAAGTTTAATGAAGCCATTACCAAAGCCAATTGTCGAAAAAATATAGTGACTCTTGTAAATAAGAAAGTAGAACAGAGGGTTTCTGATAAATCCAGCTCAGCTGTGCTGACAAATAAAGACTTAAATGAATTCAAGAAACTATATACTAATTTCAATAATTGTGATAAAAAATGTAATGGTAAATTACTAAGCTCTGAAGATTGTAATAAAGTATTAAATTCAGGTAATTTACAAATTTCAATATCCAAAACACATTTTTTTTTTAAATTTTTATATTGAAAAATATTTTTCTTATTTTCTGTTATTTTTTTAAAGGTGTTTTAGTTATGTGTTTTGCTTTTTGTTTTCAAACTGATGCTAATATTTTTTTATAACAGTACCTTCTAGATTTTATTGAGTTGGAAATATTTAAATATTAAGTCATATGTAACATAAACTTGTGGTGTGTAGCCAATTTGCATGAGTATCACATTTTATATTAATTTAATAACCAGCTAAGTTCATGTTAATTTTTTGGTGCTAATTTGTTATTAGAGTGCTATGCGCCAAGTTGTTTATGTTCACCAAGATGGGCGATTACTTTACAATATGGTTACCTTGATATTTTTGTCATGTGTAATGTAGTTGACATGGGAATGACGCATATTATAGTTAGTTTTAATTTTTTTCCCCTGGTAACCCTATTAATTTCAGGCGATTTTATTTCAATTTCTTTAAAAATTTAAATCATTTTTATTGCAATTATCCTTCAACCTTCTACTTCAGTCTTCTGTTGTATTTTGTGCTATTTTTAGATATGGATACTTCTGACATCATTGGGGAGTATTAGGATATATATATATTTTAAAGAATATGAAGGCTGAGTTTTTAATTATTGCTGAATTGCACTTTTCTACTTTATTTTACTTTTAAATAATGCATTTTTAAATTGTTTTTGGAATATTGCAAGTTATCAGCAATTATTAATTGATATTCATTATTGATTAATTTTATATATGTATGTAATTGTTTTATGCTAATATAATATAATATAATTATTGATTGATATTGGTTATTTTCAATCTATCCCTATATTCTTTATTTGAAATATATTTCAAAACAGTTTTTTAAACTTATTTTCCTCGTGATTTGTCACAGCTAAACCGCCATCTTGGACTCCATATCACTCAACAATGAGCTGTGCTTGGCGCATAGCACTCTGACATCAAATTAGTTTCATATATGTTTAAATTCTTCTGTGCAGTATAGTACTGCATAATCTTTTTTCTGTAATCAAAGGAAAGACTAAGAATTGTCCAAAAAAGGGAATATAATAAACAAAGAATAAAAACATTTATTTTATTGTTTAGTAAACTTTTACCAAGTAAATTATCATTAAAAAAAATATAGAAATCAGTACTATATTTAGAAGATAAAATAGTGTTCTCAGTTATATTAAATAATATACTATACCTATATTTTTCTTTTAACATGAATTATTTTTGAATAAATGAAAAGAAAAGAGAAAATTTTAAAACTCTCATTAATATGACTAATTGATAAAAGTTAAAAATGGAATCAAATATTGAATATTTTTAAAAAATAAAAATCTTTGCCATAAATGAAAATGCCAGCATTAGAAGTAATTGACTTTCCCTCTCTTCTGAATTGGTGAAGTGTTGCTATCTCTTGAGAGACAAATGTAACTTACTTTTTGAAGGACCTTTATAGTAGTTTGAATACTTTAAAGCTTATTGTTTGTAAAACAATTTTAAGTCAATATATACCTTATATAGCTACATTTTAGCAAAATAATCAATATATTCAAGTATACTTAATGGAAATTTTAAAAATATGGTCATATTTGCTGCTAATTAAGTCACAAATAATATTTTACAACTGTCTAATAACAAAATTTTTACTCTCGTGTGTTCAAGTATACTTATATACTCAATATATTCAAGTATACTTAATGGAAATTTTAAAAATATGGTCATATTTGCTGCTAATTAAGTCACAAATAATATTTTACAACTGTCTAATAACAAAATTTTTACTCTCGTGTGTTATTGACAATTTAATTTTTCAGACTTTTATTAAATAAGTGTATCTTTTTCCATATTTGTGTAAGGCTTTTGATTTTTTTAAGGTTTCAACGTTCTTAAATTATTGTTTATGAAATTCTCACATTTTTTTAAAAATATTTTTGTGCATGTAGTTTTTGTTTTGTTAATTTTAAAGAATTTAACAAGAAGCTTTCTTTCTATCTTTTTTTTTCTTTTCTTCTTCATAGGTATTTAAATTTTTCATTTAAGAATTAACTGTATTTTTTATTCATTCTAAAAATGGCTTCCTTCAGTTCTTTTCTGTGTAAATTGAATACGAGCTCTTTCTAGTGATCTTATCTCCATGAAATACTGTGGTGTGAAATAATGTTAATGCATTAAAGCAAACCCCTAAACTTTCTCTTATTGTGAATTTATGAATTTGAAAATACAATTAATTTTAATTTAGAAGTAATGTTATATTGTGCTATAATGTTATGTAAGTGTATATGTATGTCTAGCATCATTAGCATTCATGAACATATGATATTCAGTTTTTTAATGTGATAAAATTACTGACTAATCCTGAATTTTCTTTTCCAAACTTCTGATTACTGCAGATTCAATTATTATAAAACATAAATTATGCTTTAAAATCTTTGATGGTTTTGATAATTAATGTATTTTGCTTTTGATATTGAAATTTGTTTTAAAAGTAATTTAGTATTATTAAGGTATTGTAAATTCTTATTTTTACACTATTATTTAAGAATGTATATATGTTGATGCTTTGAAAAATATTTTTTGAACAGTGAAATTCCCTGGGTATTTCAACAGTGTTAGTAAATAATGAAAGTATGGTAACAGTTGAAATGACTTAAATGTAAAATAGTTGTGAAGCGATAATTAACTAAAAAATGCTAACTTGTTGATGTTCAAAAGACTATTAATTCTTCATATAATCATTTCTTAACTGAAAAAATTAATATTAGAATTGAATCCTATTATAAAAAGATTGTGTAAAAAATTATAACTACTTTTTTTATTTATTTTTAAGTTGTTTTTTTTACCCAGATTAGATTGCTCTCAAGTTTTAAATAATCAGACTTATTTTCCTACCTTCAGAAAGATTCAAAATGAATTAAAATGTAAGTATAATTCTAAAAAGTTTGAATATAATTGAAAGTTTGAATGTAATGAATAAACTATTATAACATTATGTAAATGTGAAAACAGAAAATTATTTCAATTTAATACAGATTTTTTCCCCTTTTGTGTAATGTAATATCTTATTTGTAATTTTTCATTTTACAGTAAAGTTCCACTTAAAATCTTGTTTCAAATTGCAAACAAATGTATTCTGGTATCCTTATCTAAACCATCAAAGTAAGTTTTAATGAATATTCTCTTAAATTCCTATTTAAAAAATCTACAATTATGCATTGTTCTTATGTGATCAAATTTTAATTTTGTAATTAAAGTTTGATCACAAAAAGGAAGAGGAAAAAATACATTATTGAGGAGAGAATGCATTCTAATTCATATTTCTAATATGAAATTTTTTCGATTACATAATTTTTTTTAATATTGTAAATATGCTGTTGGATTGTTAAAACTACGAATTTTTTAAGATATCTGAACGTTAAATACCCTTTATCTGTATGTTCAGGATGATTAAATAAACTGATATTTTGATTTTTGTAGAAGATTAATATGCATAACTTATAATATGCAAAGAACAAAATACAGAGTTATCTATATTGTGTTTTACATATTGTGATAACCGTTTTCTTTATTATCATGGAACAGTTGCTCTTTAACTTTTTTCATAGCACATTTCAAATGGTAACTGATATTCTATGCACTGTCAAGGTGAAATTTTATCAAGCAGTGATCTTTGGTAAAATACAAACACTGTGATATGTATATGTATAATTTTTCTCATTCATTTGAATTGAAAGTGTATTTTTCATATTTAATTTATACATTTGTAGGATTATTAAAATATAACTTCTTATAATTATCTGAAATTTTAAAATTGTGTGATATTTTTTTAAATAAGTGAGTTGCCTTTATACCTAAAAAAATTATTAACATAAAGAATAGAATAATACAAAGTCAGTTTTTATAGCAGTACCTAAAGCAACAGCAACATCTAGTAGGGATTTTTAACTTAGACTATTTTAATGTTGTCTTACTATATATGTGTTTGGCTAAAACACAAAACCCTCTAGTCTCACAAATTCTAGTTTCTTTAAGTTATTCTATGTTGACACACATCCAACAGTTAAAAGATCACTTCTGTGTAGTTTATTGTATCTGGCTTGACTTGCATTGCATTCAGTCCATAAAAAATGTATGCAATTTCATTTTCATCCTTGCATTCTCTATTTCTATTAAAAGTGAATTAATTATATTCATACCAATTCAAAATTAATATTGTTATTAAGGAAATTTAGCAATGAATTATTATTCTCCTCTGGTAGTTTCCTCTGCAAAACTGTAAAAACTAAATGAAAAATTCTGAAGAATTTCATCTAAATTTGAGATATTCCTAAATCTTATTTAAAATGCATTACTTTTCTTTTTTTTTTTTAAAAAAAAAAAATTATTTTTAAATAGTCAATCTGAGATATAATACTCTGAATGTCTTTCTAATAGGCTCTTCAGTTTTATTTGTTCTTGCCTTAGTTGCATGTGCTACTTGTATTTTTAAATGAACTGATTTTCTCAACTGATTATCCTTTTGTAAAATGTGTTTTTATATTAATTGCTTTTATAAAATCTTTTTTAATATCTTTAAAACAGACAAATATATATACATACATTATATTTGGTTAAAATTGTTTATTTTGTGGCCATCTTACCCACACAATTTTTGTCTAAATCAGCATACAATTACTTGTTGAGAATATAACTCTCATACGTTGAAACTACTTGCAGTTATGCAATTTGTTTCCTAATATATAATGATGTGCAAATACAGACATTTCACGAGAAGATTTGACTACAAATTTTTTTTGTGAAAATATAAATTTTAGGTCCATTCTCTTGGATAGTATGTGGTGATGGGGAAAATAATTGAACATTTAATTACAAGATTTATTATGTATGAGACATTAGTCAATTTGTGCAATTAAATGCCTTATTAAAAATATTCTCTTAATTGATTTAAAACTTTTTGCACAAGACAATTAAATAGTATCTTTCTTTTCTATTAACAAATATGTATATGTTTTGTATTTGTTAAAATCATTGCCATTTCTATAGTTTGTTTGCCTGCTTTATTTTTTAACATCAATTGATAAATATTTTTAAATGTATTTTTATGTTTTTAAGTAATTAAGGTTAAAATTTTTGAGTTAAAAAATTTTTAGTCCTTAAATTAAAATATTTTTTTTGTTCACAAAGTAATTTTATTGAAAGCCCAGTTTTTATATGATTTTCAAAGGTTTTAGCTTTAATTGCATTATGAATGAGAAAAAAAAATTATGTGTATGGATCTTTGCTTTTCCCTTTTAAACTGTTTCTGTACCCTTAAGAAACTCTGTTAAAAATGCTCCAGTTTTAGAACTACTAGCATAAATGTCATATCGGTATTTTATTTGCTATTTTCTATGGGTGCTGTAGCCTAGGGGTCAAAGTCACGGACTCACAGCTGCTTTACAAAATAGTATGAATGATATTGTTTATAATTAACTGTTTCAATTTTATTAAGTTAGTACCTTAAAATTGAAGAATTTCTTTTTATATTTTTTTATGCATGAGCTTAAAATAGGTATTTGCTGTAATTTTTAGTTTTTTTTTTTTTTTTTTTTTTAAGTTAGTATTAATTCATATATTTTTTATGTGTTTCAGATCAAAAATATTTACTTAATCAAAAACCATTTGATTCTGTAGATACTTTAAATAGAGCACTTAAAATTGTATGTAAAATTCAGGAGACTATGTTATGGATTGACCTTCTCAGTATGGTTGGAAATGCATTATCAAGTCTACAATTATTGGATGAAAATGATTGGTATGTATTTTGAAAAATAGAGCAATTATAAATTTCAATTATTATTTGAAATATCTATGCATAATCATTGTATTACAATAAATGCCGTAGGTGCTCTCTTATTTACATTTTTTCAAATAAAGATAAATACTCAACTGAAAAAGTGGCACATAAATTTCTATCTTGATATTTTTGCTTTCTAGCTCTCAGACTTTTGTTTAATGTTTCATATCATTCAGTCAAGAACATTTATTGTACATGCATTGTTAGCAAATTATGTGATCATTTTTTTTAATATTTCTTCTTTTTAATTTTAATTTAGAAAATGAAAACATTTTCTTTTTGTTAAGTGACTGAAAAAAAATAAATATACAAAAAAATACACCAGTGTGTTAAAAAAATTTCCAATGTTTATTTATAAAAATGTATTTATATTTAGATATAATCTTATCTCCTTCAAAGTAGTCACCTTAGAACTTCTCAAATTGTTTCCGCCTTTATTAGAAGCAGTACGGAATGCTTTTTTTTTAGATGGCATGTAGCTGGTTGATCAGATTTTACAGTATGTTTTATGTGGACCGAAATCTGTTTTCTAGGAATTGGAAACCTTTATATAAAAGTTAATACTATAACATTGGGTTTTTATTAAGTCTTTCTGTCAATTTGTGAGAAATGAAAATCCAGTGGCTCACATTTATGCTTTCTCACTCAATGCTCTGCTAGTGATTGAAAATAGAAATGGGAAAAAATTTACTCATGCTTTTTAGGATTTCCTTTGCTAAGTCATGTATCCTTTTTTTCATTTGTTTATGTATAAAAAAAGATTAAAAACATATTTTTAATACATCTTGTAGTAAAAATATTGTATTAAATTGTATGAGTTGTATGTGAACTATGAGCAATGGTTTGACATTAAGTATCCCAAATCAAAAACATATTGATACTTTACTTTTTTTAAAAAATCTCTGCTGATCTTTGTGATTCTGTATTCATTATGTCTTTTTTTTGAAAATTTATCTTTGAATTATTTTGCCATTTTGGAAAAGCAATATTAATGATTCTGCTTGCTCTTATTTTTGAAAATAATAGGCTCTGAATATTTCAATCTATGTCTCATAGATTGAATATCAGAACTTGTAACAATAGACACATCCATGTCGTTTTGATCATGCAAGTAACATTTTTTAAGTTAATTAAAACTAGTTGCATCACTTTCAAAATGACCTTCACTTTTTGAAGTTAAATCAAATTCTTTCTCTCTGTCTCTGTTAGAGCCCTAGTTACACTATGCAATTTTTCAAAAGAACTTTATCATGTTTACAAAATATGAGGAAAATTAATTTATTGGATTTGTTGTTTAAAAGTCACACTTTGTATAACAGTAAGCTATATAAATAGGATTGGAAGGTGTCCTTAAATTCATAATTATATCTTAAATAATAGAAATATTTAGATAATATTTGCCTATACTTTTCTCAGATTTTAAAAGTTGAATATATTTAAGAACTAATTTACTAAATAAATATAAATGTAAATCTAATTTTACCTATTGCAAATTTGCATTGGTTTTTGTAAATATATCTTTTAATAATTCATCCTGCTTCTAATCTTAGTTACTTCAGAAAGAGCTTTATGTATAAAATTAAAAAATACACTTCACTTCAACCTACTTGAATTAACAAGCTTCAGTGTTTATACATTAATATTTATCTTATTCAATTGGCAATTAACTTGACCTTATTAAATGTAAGTTTTTTATTTTAATATATTTTTATTTTATTCATGCTGTGTTAATACAATAATTTTACTTCAATATTTTTATGCTTAATTCAATTCTTATTTAGAAGGAACTTTGTCGTGAAAATTTATTTCTCTATTATTATAGAAGCATCAATTATGCATGAAATTTTATTTTCAAGAATTATTTTTTATTTGTGACAATATAAATTGATGCAGTTTTGTTTTCTTACAAATTAGTTTCATATTTTATTTTTCAGGAATGTGGCTCGTTTGTATTCTTATTTAGAAAGTATCTATCATGAAAACCTTCAAAGAGTGCCCATATTAGATCCAAATTGATTCACATAACAGTAGACTAAACCAGACTATTCCTTTTTCTGTAAAATGCAATATCTCACAAAAGAGATCTTTTAACATAGATTGTAATTATATTTTACTTTTATTGAAAGTAAATCATGGATTGATTTTAAAAAAATGAGTTAAACTTTCCTTCACATTTTCAAATTTTATAAGTTACTGATATTTTGTAAGTTAATTGAAAATATATAAATTTAATAATTTCAAATGTTTTTAAAAAGGCAAATTAGTTATTTGCTGAAACCTTTTGTATTTTTGTGCACAGTATTTGCTTGAAAACCCAACTTATAAGATTGTTAAATGAAATACACACACAGTTCTTTCAACACAAAAAACTACCTTAACTATATACCTAACCTAAAATTAAGTATTTGTCAACCATATACAAAATGAAATGTTACATGGATTTTGTTTATCCATCTTAATATTTATACAAAAATTATGTGATTCATACTTTTATGTTATAATTGCAGATTTGAACTTTTTCTTAAAAATGGGAAAACTATTTTTATTCTTTTAAGTTCCCCAAAAGCTGTTTTATCTTTATGAAACTGTGATAAAAAAAGGAAAGAAATCTGTTGTCTGGAAAATTAATCTAGAAAATTTTAAGGGTTAGTAAAAATGATTTCAAAATATTGATGATATTGAGTTTTTCTTTAAAAAATTACATAATTTTACCTAATTACTTGATAAGGAAAAATTGTTAAATATAATTCTTGAGTTAAGATAAAATTAATTTTGTCAGGAGAAGATTTTTCATATGAAATCAGAGTTTAATTATTTCTTTCAAGTAATTTTTTAAAATGTCAATATGTAAAATAAAATTTGCAATGCTTTTAAATTTGATGTCATGAAAAATTCAATTCAAAATAACTGTATTATTGAAAATTTGATGTGTAAATGTAATTTGAGTCATAGTATTTTATAAATTAATTGTAAGAACTTTTTAAAATTTATTCAAGGATCTCTAGTTATGCTTGTATATTTTCATTTCCTCAAAACATAATTTAACAAGAATTGTTAATAAAAAAAATAAAGAGCTAAGATATAACACAGAAAAGGAAAAGCAAACATATTAAATCTTAACCAAGATTAATTTAAGATAATTTTTAAAGTAAATTTATTGACCTTGATTTGGACATTTGATATGAACTACATATTTGCCACTCCACAAATATATGCCTGCTGCACTTTAGACAGGATAAAAATAAAAAGTCACCACAATGTCAATAATGGTATGATTTCTTATTTGGAAAACAACTTTTCTTACATTATCAGATATTGAAGATTTTATAGCTTAATATATAAAAAAATAAGTGAAAAACAGCTTGTGAGTATTTTTAAAGCCATTTTGTAGGGCCTATTTGCTAAAAGTCATTTTGACAATAAATTTTAAAAGAAATGTTTTATATCCCCCCCCCTTTTATTCTGAAAGAAGAAATTACATTGTATCCAGTAATGAAATGGATGAAATCTTATTTCTATGCACATTTAACTAATACCATGACAAATGCAGATTTGCATAGAGTCTGGAATATTCCTTTCCCAAGAATTGATGAATTATTTCTTAAAAATATTATTTAAAATGTGTATTTTTGAATATCAATGAATGACAAACTGGGTCTAAAAAATTACTTGTATGCTACTGAAGTAATTATTAATTATGGAAATTTTATATTATGAATTTTTAAATACCGTAAAATCCAGCGTATAATGCGCACTTTTAGCACCAAAAATAAGATTGAAATCTACAGGTGCGTGTTATACGCCGGATATAAAAACGATAGCTTTAAAAATAACAAAAGAATTGAGTATTAAAAAAACTTTATTTCTGCACAGATCGGAAATACTGTTTATGTAAAAGAAATAACATGCCATATGAACTATAAAAGAGTTGTAATACTAAATGTATACTATTTTTTCAAAAGTCTGGGATAATACCTCAAATAAATGACTTTAAAACATAAGAACATTGTATACTGACATTTCAGATTTTTTCGTAAAAATGGGGGTGTGCGTTATGCTATGAGTATACCTAAAAATTAAAAAATGCGACTTGAATGTATGGGTGCACGTTATACACATGTGGGCATTATACGCCGGATTTTACGGTAATTAATAGTCTTTATTTGAAATTTAAAAATATGAAAATTAATCTAAATAAAAAATGCACTTTTTAATATACAGTGAAATTGACTGTTATTATTGTTTGTATATTCATTGTTGGCTAGATAAAGCTCTTTGTCTTTTTTCCCAAACAATTTTTTTTTTTTTTCTGATTTGAAATGCTCCAACTTAAGATATTTGATGTTATTATTTTATAAGCAAACACAAATTGGTTTTTGGAAACTTTCAATGAATTTAAAGAGAAATAAATATTTAACTATCATATTCTTCAGCATGTGTGTAATTTTTACTTTCAAGGAAAATTGTTTGTGTAATTTTTTAATAATTTATTTTCAAAAATACCAAATTTTTTTATAATAAAAAGTATGTTTCTTTTTTATTTATTATGACTGAATTATTTTATAATTAAATAAACTTAAAATAATAATAAAATCATTTAAATTGAAGATTTTAGAAATAAATTGTGGTAATCGACATTTTTTCTTCTATGCAAGTTACTAGAAAATATTTTTTCAAATTATTAATTCAGGCATATTAGACACAATAGTTGATAAGCTGGATATTGTAATTTGTGGAAAAATCAATTTTGATACAGGACACAGTAAAACAAAGTATAATGTATGTACACTTTTTTTTCGTGTACGAAACATCATTGTTAAATTTTTATTTTACAATACACACATAAAGAGTTTGAGTGATTCAGATATTTTAATGTTCAGTGAAGACAATCCAATAAGTCTGAATGATATCCTTGTTTTGTATACAAATATAACACATAACAAAACAATACACATAACAAAATATTTCTGGAAAATTTATTTTAACTCTTTTTTTTTCCCTTTTTAAAAATTATTTAAAACCTTTGCTTGTAATGTACAGAATCTAAATCGTTTGAAAAAATTATGATGAAAGAATCAGAAAACTAAAAACAAAAGAAAATTCAAGTAGATTCCTTTTTTTTTAAAAAAAAAAATAGATTATACAAAAAAGTATTATTACTCCAAGTAGGGCAAGTATAAAAATCAGAATTAAATTTGCAGACATAATATTAACTTGGATTTATTTGTAAGTGCAATAAACTTATTTCATAAAATACAGTCGAACCTCTATATTGCGAATTTTTCTATATAGCTAACTTTTTCCTGGAACCTTGGACATTTCACAATTTTCTTCATAAAATAACCTCTCTATAACAAAGAGCATTTTCTATATAACAAACTTTTTCTTTTTTGATTCAATTTTTGTTTTCGTTTTTTTAAAGTGTTTCTGAAAAAATTTCAAATTTTTCTCTTTTTAACACATTTTATGGTTGTCATAAATCTTGAACTGGTTTTATTATATCCTAACTCGCTGAGAGCGATAGAGTTCTGGATGTTTCATCCAAAAAGTGCAACCCTTAACCCCCATTGCCTAGTTCACTATGTGCGGACCCCCTGGGTTCCACCCTGGACACCAAGATTAATTGGAGGCAAAGAATCACTAAGATCCATTTTGTATAATAATAACTTGTATTTATTATATCAATTTAAATCTCAGAAACTCTAGTAACATATAATATTTCTATGTTACGTCAAACAAAAGGGATTTACCTTTAATATTAAATTAAATTATGAAATTAATCAATTACACGCAAGATCAAATAAGGTCTACTGAAATAGGAGGTCCGAGAAATACACGTAACTCGAATTATTAGCTTTCATTAACTTTAACTAATTTTATTAAACTAACGCTTATTTTAAGCGTAAATAAATTATAGTTAACGCCTGGTATATCAGCTTTCTAGTTCTTTCGTAGAATAGCAGCAATAAGGCTTCACTAACGTAATCCAATGGAATCCTCTAAATTTGAGGCTACTGCTGCTGGCTCAATAGCCTCATACTTGCTAGCTTACAACGCTCTACTTAAATACCCTATCTAATTTGCATATCCCGTTCACTTTTTGGAGTTGATTGGAAATATACGCGAATTTATAATCCCCAAAAAGATACCTAAGAATATTAGTGGAACGGTTCCGTACAGATTCGTCACAACTAGATACATCTTCAATATCCTCTTTCACCCTCAGTGTAGTTATCCCGTTTCCCCTGTTCTAATTATAAAATAATGAATGTTTAATATTATTTGTATGTTTTAAATTATAAAATATTTTCTCAATACTGAAGATACTGTGAATTCTTCAACGTTCTTTTTTCTTGTTTTCCTTGCAGTTTTTCTTTCTTTTTTGATGGGTATGATCTATAAAATAAACATACACTAATTTTAAAAAAGTGTGAATAATTACTTTTTTTTAATACATAGTGTTTATGAATTTAAAATTTGTTTTATGTTAAGTTGATCGCGTGATTCGAACTCTATCCGCCGACACTGAAGGCAAGCGTCTTACCAACCGAACCACTGCGTCGCTGGAGGAAATTAAAACTTAGTTGTATAAAAGCTAAGTTTGAATTTCGAAGGCTATTCTCTCCGAATTGAGTGGCTATTCGGTGGAATTACATTGAGGGTTGAACACCCTAATGGAGGACTACTATTACACCAAGTCTTGACCCCAAATGAATTTCCTTAGTCGTGCCCTCCCCTTGTAAGTGTAATTCACACTCATTTGCTGATAGCAAACATATTAGAGTTGTGCTTAAAGTTGATTTTATAAGAAATCTCTTCCTTCTATTATATCCCTATCACTGATGCATACTCATGTTTGCCACGACTCAAAATGTTCGAGTGCTTACCTCAGCCTCAAGCTTTGTAGTTTGTGATATATAAGCTCTGGTGTAGATTAATGCAGATTTCACAGGCTGTATGAAACTGGACTGAGTATTTGTGTTGCTCTAATGCAAGGGTGGCCGACACGCGTGGCACAATGGAGTTGTAGCAGTGGCAAGCGAGGACTTACAGAAATTTTATTTCTAAATTTTAAAAAAATAGTAAACCATTTATTACAATTTTATTGTAGTGGAGTTGTGCCTCAAACAAAAAACCTCTTAATTTGAATCAAAATATGTTTGCGAATAAATGCTTTCTGCTATGAACATAATAAAATAAATATCACTCAAAAACTTGCTATATAATGTGCACTATAATAACCTAATTTTGTTAACATCTGTAAGATCTATTTCTAATATTGATGACTTGGTAAAAAAAAAGTAGTAATTCAAAAGCCACATTAAGTAGATACTGAGTGCTTAGTAATTATTTTGAATGAAATTATTCACATTTTTACTCATTTTTATTTTATACCTAACCTAATTGACTGAACTTGCAAAAAATTAATTAACAATAAAAACAAGTAATATAAAAGAAAATTTAAGTCAATTCCTACTTTGAATGGATGAATAGAAAGTATTTTATTAACGATTGAATATTAGAATAAGATATATATAAACATAAGAGTAAATAAATATATAGGGGGGGGAGTGAACTAATAGTAGGAATTGAAAAACGAGCATGATTTGTCTGCATTGTTGTAACAATGTAAGCCAGGTTTGGCTGAAAAACAGGTTTTCGACACCAACTTTTGTCTTTGTTTTAACAGTTACAACTATAGAAACGAATCTAAGTTGGCGTCAAAAAAAAGTAATTAATATCTGAAAAAACTATTAACATCAAGTGTCATTTACTACAAGTTTAAAAATATTATTTTAACTTGATTGGATGAATAGAAATTATTTTATTAACGATTGAAAATTTGAACAAGATAAATAAATATATAGAGAGAGTGAGCTAATAGTAGGAATTGAATAAATTTGCACTCTCGTCTTATTTATTATAAACTCAAACTCAGTGGCGCAACAGCCCATGAGGACCAGGGCCTACTGTGCCCATCCAAAGCCCCTTGAAAGAGATGGCCTTGGCCCATCCAAGTATACGTGACCATTAAGCGCTGAGGTGCGTGAGAAGATGATCCGATCAGGTGATCAGTCTGAAACGAGACCCCCAGTGTTTCAGTTCTTAAGGTATCCGAGCACGATCGGAACCGTGATTTTAAAAAAGCGCATAAATGGATAATTTTCATGACATTTAGTGTCACTTAGATTGTAATACATGTATATAAAATTATTTTATAAGGACATTTTGATTAAAAAAAATATTTAAATACATTTCGGCAAAACAATACATGCCGCCACTCGGTCCGGCATTGAGTTGATTAGACACCTTATGTTGTCCTGAGGCAGATGGGCCCACAAATCTTGAACAGCCAACTCTAAATCATGTACAGAGTGACACGATGGCATCTGCCGTTTTAGCTGATCCCACACGTGCTCTACAGGGGACAAATCGGGGGAGCGGGCCGGCCATGGCAGAGTCGGAAAATGACGTAGGAAGACTTGAGCAACTCTTGCTGTATGCGGACGAGCATTATCTTGCTGGAAAATTGCCCCTGTGAGACCATTTAGGAAAGGTCCTACATGGGGTCGAAGAATATCATCAAAGTAACGTTGGCCCGTTAAGGTTCCACGCATCACAATTAAAGTGGACCGGCTATCATAGGCTATGGCCCCCAGACCATTACACCAGCTGTGTGGGCAGTGTGACGTAGAACAGTGTGGGGGAATTGTACCACTCACCAGGGTGCCTCCACACCCGTACACGGTTATCATCTGTCCCCAAAACAAACCGGGATTCATCACTAAACACAACCTTTTGCCAATCTGTGACATTCCACATTGATCTGGCTTGGCACCACTGTAGACGCAGTTGCCGATGTTCCGGTGTTAAAGGGAGTGCACGGAAAGGGCGCTTGGATTTAAAATTTGCTTTTGCAAGGTGTCTGGAAATTGTTTGTGGAACAATTGCTATGCCTACGTCTGCTCGTATCGTTGAACAAGTCACTGTGGGGTTCACAAGTGCTTGTTGCACGATCCTCTCTCCTCGTGGTCTTCCTGGTCGCTCCAGACCCGGTTTTCCGCGCGTGGGTACCTTCTCGTGTCCACTGCTCCCAACAATTTCTAACGGCACACTCGGAACGATCCACCTGGCCAGCAACACGGCGCGTCGACTGGCCTGCAGTTTTCATCCCGATGATCAGGCCTCTCTCAAACTCGCTTAACTGTGAGAAATGTCTTCTAGCACGTTTACCTGGCATGTTTCAGTTACCAAAGTCTTTCTACAATCGGCGGGTAATCGTCACGTTTATAAATCTTCGAATTTGTGCTTGCTTATATAGCACCCTCTTCCTGATTGTAGCGCCACCTCTTCGTGTATGAGCATGCGTATTTGCACAAAATTTGGATCATTTGCATATTACATTACGCTATACTTATTTGCAAAGTTTCGCGATTGTACTTAGCTTCCTTCTTGTGTCGCTATTTTCAATGTTTCTGAGTGTATATAGTATTACAATATTTATCAATTTTAATTATGAGTAGCATGCATTAAATATTATGAGGGTTCAGCTATATTGCACTATTTTTTGGTGATAATCAATGGTTGTAAATTCAAACCCCAGAAGAAAAAAGAATAGTTTAGAAACTATTACTTCAGAAAACTTTACTTTTTTTAATTGCCATTACATTAAGTACCTATAACATATTGATTTATTTTAAATATTTCGAGATACAGTCGGACCTCTATATAACAAAGTCGCTAAATCCCGAAAAAAAGTTCGTTTTTCTGAAAATTCGTTATATAGAGGTTCATCTTTAAATTTTCTTTATAAACCACATAAAACAAATTTTGAATTCATATATATAAACACTACATTTTAAAAAAAGTAATTATTCACACCTTTTTGTAAATTAACATCAATTTATTTTCTATATGTTACCTATCAAAAATAGAAGGAAAAACTGCAAAGAAAGTTTCTTGACACCTTTATCCATTTCCTGAAGCGAATTTTTTTCTTTGGAGCTCAAGCACTTACGTTTTGATATTTTCGTGCTAAAAGAAACGAAGTTACCAGTGCTACTGATTAACACTACAAATGAACGGAGACTAGTTCAAAGACACTAGACAACTCCACTGGGGGTGAAAGGGGATTTCGAAGATGTTTCTAGTGAACTGGACAATGGGGGTTAAATGTTGCACTTTTTGGGTTAAATGCCCTAAATTCTACTGCACTCGGCGAGTTGGGCTCATAATAAAACCGGTTCAAGATTTATGACACCATGAAATGTGTTAAAAGGGAGAACAATTTGAAATACTTTAAAAATAGGCAGACGAAAAATTGAATCACAAGAGAAAAAGTTCGTTATATAGAAAATGTATTTCGCTATTGGGAGATTATTTTACGAAGAAAATCGTGTAATGTTCTTGGCTCCAGAAAAAATTCGCTAAGTAAAAAAATTCGCAATATAAAGGTTCGTTATATGAAGGTTCGACTGCATATTCTTCTAAGCGTGGAATGGAAACCACGAAAAGACCTTATATTTATAGCGGTTCCGTGAATTGAAAAAGTTTGAAGACCACTGATCTAAACGAGCGAGACTCCAAGCAGGGCTCAGGAATTGTTGTGAACCTGTAGGCTTTCTCTCAGACTTTTTTGCCTACAGAATAAATCCATTTATCCTGGTGTGCTTTTTCATATTTTCGTCTAGTGAGTAAAGCCGCATTCACACCAAGGCAGCCAGCGTCGAGCCAATCAGAGACTTTATCTCGGGCGATATGAAGTCTCCGATTGGCTAGACGCTCGACGCTGACAGTCTTGGTGTGAATGATGCTTAAGTAATATTAACTTCGCACTGTTCCGCTACTCGAGGACTTTTGGTGACGGACCTTGCAAGTTTGAACCATGGTCAAGTGACGAGGACGACGCCTGAGCTGGTACCCCCCTCTCTTAACTACCACACCTCATCAACGGGAGGACGTTTGAGCTCTCGACAAATTTAACGTGCATCGCTTCCCTACACGGTGTGTCTTCAGTGGTTCTGCCCTTCAGGGGGCTCACCTTCTTTAGGTGAGTACGGATGTCATAATCCCGAGGTGCCCTAGTGATAATTTCCTATTTTCCGAAGGGGTTTATTATCTTTGGTAAACACGGGCTTCACGAACCCTAGTGATCCTTCTCTGATTTCGACCCTCTTTCTTGTCATCCCATTTCTCCTTTTCTTTTCACGTCCAGACCACAGACAAATACTTTATATAATATCTAGTTCAAATTAGTTTTTTCTTATGAGAAAACTTTTTTGTTAACATATTTTGGTTTGCATTTTGTATTGCGTTATTTATTTTCTTTTTCATATATTTCATTAATTATTTTGATTGTGTTGCTTTATTTGTTTTCGATTAACACCGTTGGTTAGCCAACCCGCATGTTTGCCCTGTGTAGCGTCCCGTGAGGAGGAAAATGGTGACCTTTGGCCCACGCTTCGCTGTAGACGGGAGGCAGGAGTGAGCCCGCACCTGTCAATCGGCCGGTGATACCTCTTTTCGGTGTCCCCGAAGAGATATTGCTGTAAGGTTAGTGCTGCAGATAAGGGGTGGCGGGTTTACCCGTTGGATCCTCACCCTTATGCTGTATCACTATATTCTGTGTGTACTCTAGGTAAGCGCCGTGCCTGGTATTTGCCAGATGACCGGCACACTGCCTTCCTTGTTGGACTCAGTGGTAGGTGGAGGCACGCCAGAACGAAGTTGTGTACGTGTTTTTATGGATCCAATGCTGCTGTGCCCGGGTAAAGGTCTTGTTTTACCCATCCTAAACATCGACGATATTGCTAGAAATACACGATTTTTAATTTTATCCCTGCCAAACAATGGCATGATGAAAAAATCGCAATTTGCTATTCACAAAGCACTAATTGGAATAGGTGGCGAACCTAAATCGGTAAAACGTTTACGCTCGGGGGATTTATTAATTGAAACAAGCTCTGCTCTCCAAACAAATTCTTTTTTTCTCGCCAAAACATTTCTTGATTCTCCATTAACAATAAGTCCTCACAAATCACTTAATACTGCCCGCGGTGTAATTTCTGAATCTGACTTGTTGAGCACTCCTGAAGCAGAAATCCTTGATTGATTCTCTGATCAGGGTTTGATTCAGGTCAGAAGAATTACCATAAAAAAGATAATACAATTATTCCTACAAAACATTTGATACTAACATTCAATAGCCCTAAACTTCCAACTACTATAAATTGATTGATTGATTTAATATTAACGTCACACTGTTCAGCTACACGAGGGCTTTTGGCGACGGACCACGTAATTTTGAACCATGGTCAAGTGACGTGGACGACACCTGAGCTGGCACCCCCTCTCCTAACTACCACACCACACCAACGGGAGGACGTTTCAGCTCTCGACAAATTTAACGTGCATCGCTGCCCTACACGGCGGGTCTTTTGTGGTACAGAGCTCGAACTCGTGACAAGGCAAGCCACGGTCCGATACCTATACCACTCGGCTACCGCGGCCCCAACTACTATAAAAGCAGGTTACTTAAACTGTAAGATCCGTCCCTACATACCGAACCCTTTGCGCTGTTTTAAGTGTCAGAGGTTCGGACACTCAAACTTCCTGCCGCGGTCAATTAACGTGTTCTAGATGTGCATCCGTTGGGCATTCTTCCACGGATTATACTCTCGCCGAAATGCGTTAATTGCTTCCAGTCCCATTCATCAGACTCAAAATTATACTCAAAATGGAAAACAGAAAAAGAAATCCCAAGCTATTAAAACGAATAGAAATATTTCATATGTAGAAGCACGGAAATTAATAGCTCCACAATTGTCCCAAACATACGCACAAGCTGTCAAACCCTCAACTGTAACCACAACCCAAACTGATGAAAATATTACAAAAATAGTATGTCAGCCTTTAAAACTACTGCAACCTTTGGTATACATTCCAAAGCAAATAATGACTTCCAAAATTCCTGTAGTTAGCAAATCATCAACCACAACTCAAGCAAACCTCTTACCATCCACATCTTCTGTCACAGTTACATCGTCATCAGAATCTCAACCATCTATTCCTTTAATAGATACTACTCCCGCCACATCTAATATAGTTTTTCTTCATCTAATAAAGCACTATCTTCACATCCAATTTATCAATGTTTACACCCTTACCAGCTGAAACATGTCCTGCTGTTGAAACTGAAACCTTTATATCCAATACCATAGCTTCTACATCTCAGGATGCAAAACAAACTTCAAAAAGTCGCATGAAAAGACTCCCTAAAAGAAGTATCACCTCCAAAATAAACATACAATTGACACCTCACAAACCTAAAAAAAAGCACACCTTTACAGGATACAACGGACGAGGACATGATTATATACAATGTTGAAGAGGTGGAATCACCAAAGATTCTAAATTTGGTAGGGGAAATAAAATAATTTTCGGAAGAATGGTGGCAGAGTGAAGCTTGGAAACGTGAAGAATACTCTCACACATTGACTCTCCAACCCGTGTCAGAAAAGGTCGAATTTAAAAAAAAAATTACTTTTTGATGATTTTTGGTTATTGACGTAATATTGGCAAGCCGACATTTTTTAACATAAACAGCTTAAACTTTTTTAAACTAAAATTTTTCACTAGTCTTTTTAATGCTTTTGTTTTTAGATCTTGTCTGACTTGTTTGCTTTTATTACTTGAAAACGAGTCTTATACGTAATTTGAAATTTTAACTTTTTAAAAACTGAGCTGTCAATATTTTTACACATTGTATCAAATGTTTTAATATTTTAACAATTGTTTGGCGCAGTATAGCCAGATTTGGCTCTTGCGTCATAAAATCTCACATTCACTCTCTCACTTCAGTGATTTTGACACGAACTCAATGACGCTCCGGCCACGATTTCGTTACCTTGATCACTAGGCCACCGTGGCCATATTTTGGTTCATTAGATCGTTTTATTTACGACTTCCTGATATTTGTAGAGCCATGGTTTCAGACTTTTGGTGATATAACCCTGTTGAGTTACACGATATTTTTCATTATATGATTTTTACATAGTCTTGCTTGTGAATTTTTATAATATCACCAAGAGGATTCTTGATATGGATAAATCTGATTTGTTTCAACCATTTCTCCCAACATAGTGTGAGTTAGAAAAAAGTATTTATACAAAGATTCAAAATTCAGCTTTCATCGATAAATCAGAACATTCGACTCTACAGGTATAAAAACAACGCACTTCAAAATATTTACTTTTTTGGGACAGTGTTAGTTGGTTGCAGAGTTTCACGTTTCAAGAGTAGGATATAGTTTGTTAAATCTAGATTAACCAGTAATCATAATAAAGATTAACCAGTTAAAAGCAAATTATCTGAGAAGGTGCTTCTGAAAGCAGTGTTTACGCAAACATTATTCAGAATGCTCTAAGTTAAGCAAGGTGAGTGACTCTAAATCCTATATGGAGTTTGAATAATTAAATCGGGTTTTTCGTACAAATCAAGATCTTCGATTTCAAATCGTTCTGATATGTCAAAACCCAAGATGCCTGAGTCTGATTATGTCAGACTCAAGAATACCATGGAACAAATCCAGCAGCTATATGATACCATTGGCGGTTACGACAAGTTATTGTCTGACCCAGAGTTGGGCAACATGGTAGTCCAATACAAGAAGGAATCAATGGAAAGAATGGAACTATTGGTGAGTAAGCTTCGGACTGTACCCCCCTGTATGAAACCTGACTGCCCCGATCATATTCCCCTCACTAAATTGAAAAATAAATCTAATAAAAAAGATAAATTTAAAAAGCGTAAAGCCAAAAATGAATCCGCGGATGACTTTGCTTTTCCGAATAAAATCGCCCGACCATTCTCCCTCAATAAAACTGAAGAGCTAATTGAAACTCAAAATAATTTTGAAAACTTCACACAAGATGTCGAACTTTCGCTTGCGCCTGAAAATGAGATCGTAATTCCCAAACCAAAGACTCCTTCCCCCGTAATGCTTAAAATCAGAAAATTATAGAGATCAAATTAAATTTTTAAATAGCAAATTCCCCGATATTAATAGTAAGACCACAGAAGAATACATCAAATTATGTGTCAATACTGATGAAGAATGCAGAAACCTAAATCACGTCTTAGAAGAAAATAGAGATTTGGAATATGTCATTTCTCTCCCCAAAAGAGATAAAGCCAATTAAAGTCGTTATAAAAGAATTCCCCATATTCACCAAAACCGAAGAAATAACCGCCGATTTAGAAGAACTTTGATATACTATTTCCAATTACAGCCAACTCATTTCCAGAAAAACTAAAGCGCCACTCCCTTTCTTAATCACACTACCCAGGAATAAACAAAATCTCCCCGTTTTCGACCTTACCCGTTTAGGTTACATGCAAATTAAAGTTGAGGGATACTCCATTCGGGGAGGGGGTGTCACTCAATCTTTTAGATGCAATAACTTCTTCCATACGGCAGCCAATTGCCAACAAATTCCACGTTATCTGAAGTGCGGTAAAGGTCACCTTACAAAAGAATGCGAGATAAAAGAAAAGCAGAAGAATCCCTTCTGCATAAATTGAAAAGCCTTCGGGCATACTGCCAGTTATACCAAATGTCCCAAATTTCCAAAACCAAAGAAAGGAACCCCCATAAATTTAAATAAAAATAATTTCTTTTGCAACAATGTTATTGAAGGAATTTCCTTCGCTAATATTGTTAGCGGCAATAAAGATAGCACCAAATCCTCAAACTCAAATGAAAATAATAGTAAAGTAGATCAAAGTCAATTCCATGATTCATCTACTTCTGAAGCAAATATTTCAGAAATTTATAGTTTAATCGAACTTTTTAAAATTCTTTCAGATCTGCTCAAAGAAAATATCAAAGTTACTGCAACTACTCCCAGAGATGACAGACAAAAAGTTTTCTACTTGTAGAATCGCTTCAAGATCATTAATTTTTTAATTTGTCCTCTTTCTTATTTTAATTTCCCCGTTTTAGTTTTTATCTCAATAGTGTTTCATCTTATTAGTTAAATTTTTTCTCTGAGAAGAGTAGTAATCTCTATAAGCTTACTCAACAACCCATAGCAATGCTCAATCCCAGTAGCCGAAACCAGCTACCCCATTGGTCCTTGCATTAATGAAGCCACTCCTCTTTCCAACAAGACAAGGTAACAACACCAGTAATAATATTTATTTTTGCTGAGTGGCAACAATCGAGTAAAAGGAATGTCCCCGATTTCATCATCGATCGAGTTTAGGTTCTCTCTTTCGAAGTTTCGGTTCGCACGATCTTGAAAAGCGTTGTTTTTATGATTCGTTACTTCTCATGTGTCACATATTTGGAAGAAACACAGCGCTAGTTGAGGTAAGTTTAATTTTTTCGTATTTTTTTTTTTTCATTTATAAAAGTGCATTGAAAAACTCGCAGTTAGCAATACGTAACAA